>NC_069414.1:68666070-68908570 GCF_026875155.1 Cherax quadricarinatus
AAAATTTAAAAAAAATTTACCTGAATTTTTTTTCTTCCCCCCGTTTCTCGTTTTTATTTTATTAAAAATCAAGAACTCCATCACTCCGCGTGCAAATTTCAACGCTTGTTGAGGGCCACCGGGGCAAGACAGACTCTTGGAACAATTGGCATGTGCAGTTACCATATGACCAGATTTGTTAAGCCCATTCTTAGCATCCTGAAATTGCTCGGATAATTCCAAAACACTCAGGGGCGTAGTTTCAAACGGTCTTAAAAAAGGTGCCTCCTAACTCGCTGCATGTGGAAGGTAAAAGTCAGGTGTGTAGGTTCGCCTTTGAACATTTTGGTAGCTACGCGAGCCAAGAAAAGTATGACAGTACTGTGTAACCTTAGGTCCCCAAACGGCAATTCTGGCAAAGTATGGTTTAAGTTTTTAATGTAGTTATGTATGAGCATTGACGATTTGAAGTGAATCAGGTGTGGTATTTAGAAGTGTCATATAGACACTAATATCTTATTTTTGGAATAATAATGGCAAATTAGGAAGCAAACAGCCCTAAATTAATTGAAACCTGCCACTAAGAAACGTTGGCTTAAAGACAAACTAAAGACTAATTCTCTAGTTATCTCAGATGGACCAATACCCAAAAATACACCAGCATATTAACTTTGAACTAGAGATGCCAAAGTATTGGTATCGGTAACAGCCATATTTACGGAATCGGTGTCAGTAAAAAAAATCGATACCAGCCGATAATTTTTTTAATTATTAATGTTACATGTGTACTCACACACACACACACACACACACACACACACACACACACACACACACACACACACACACACACACACACACACAGGAGATGTGCCTGGTGTTATACTCACCCCAGTATCTTTTTCCATGAGTGAGTTTTGTAGTCTCTGGCCCCTAGACTGTACTCTGTCAGTGGTCTTCTTTGCCCTTCCCCAATCTTCATGACTTTGCTTCGGTGGGGTTGAACTCCAGGAGCTAGTTGCTTGACACGGCCTCCAGCCTGTCCAGATCCCCTTGCAGTTTTGCCTGGGCCTCGACCCCTGCAACCACAAATAGGTGAGTACACACATAAACACACACACACACACACACACACACACACACACACACACACACACACACACACACACACACACACAAACACACACACACACGGAAAACCAGAGATCTGGTAGACGAACCAGGGAGGAAAGACTGGGAGTTAGAGCTCCAAAAAAGGGAGGAAGAGTGGGGAAGGAAGATAGTAGAGCTTGGTAAGAAAATGGAGGAGCGGATAGCTGAAGAGTGCAGGAAGTGGGAAGTACAGGTCTTAGCAGCAGAAGCTAGGATACAGTGCTTAGAAGAGAAACTGCAAAGCCTGAAACAGATTAGAGAGACAAATGACAATTCAGATGTGACATCAGGAAATTCAAAGCCAGGCGCAGACAAGGGGATGGTAAGCAACAACGGAGACATGCCGTACACGAAGGCCCTATCAGACCTACGTGGGGCCAGGGAAAAGACGATGAGCACACTGAGATCAAACGACAGGTCTGAAGACAATGAAGGAAATTCAAAGTCAGGCGCAGACAAGGGGATGGTAAGCAACAACGGAGACATGCCGTACACGAAGGCCCTATCAGACCCAGTGGGGCCAGGGAAAAACGATGAGCACACTAAGATCAAGCGACAGGTCCGAAGACAATGAAGGTTTGTTATATGCAGAGATTCTAACAGCCAACTGCAGTAGCCATGGACAGCTGGCCAGGAAAGACAGTTCACTGAGAATAGAAGTTTCAGAATGACAGGGACTGAAGGCAAGAACATTGTCAATGGAAGGGAAATGAAATGCCTCAGAGGAAGCAGATGGAGCATCAGTGGGAGGAGGGAAAGGGCGAGGTCAGTTTTTGTGTACGGGCTCCAAGAGCCAAGGGGGCCAACTTTGAGAAGATAAAAAAGGAGGAGAAAAAAATGATTGAAGGCATCATGAAAACAATAGGGGAGGGCATATGACCAGGTGACAAATTTTCAGAGATTGGGTGGTTTGCGAGTGGAAGGATACGGCCTGTCAGAGTAACTTTCAAGGAAGAATCAGTTCGAACCAGGATTCTGCAAGAGAAAGCAAGACTGAGGGACAAAGAGGGGTACCAGAGAGTATACCTCGACGCGACAGAACACAAGAAGAAAGGATACACTGAAAGAGAGGGTACAGAGACGCAAGGAGGAACGAGAAGCAATGAAATGAGCAGGACCAGACACAGGAGGAAGGGCAAACACACCCACAGAATCTCCCGCCAAAAGACTCCACCCGCGACATTCCCAACGCAAACTGAGCAACTATACTACAACCCACTCACTGTTCCCCTGCACCAACCCCCATATCACAAACCTCACCCCAACAGCTGTCCCTATGGGCATCCTGACCCCACCCCCATCAACACATACCCCACCTACACCACAGCCCCATATAGGCCCCACCAAGGCACTCGCTCCCCCAACCCCAATATACTTGCATGACCACAATGATAGAAAAGAAACTAAAGGTTTGGTACACAAACGCGGATGGAATAACGAATAAACATGAGAGTGGAATGAAAGAATCAGTGAAAAATCCCCAGATATCATAGCAGTCACAGAAACAAAACTCGCTGAGACAATAACAGACACAATCTTCCAACAGGATATCAGATCCTGAGGAAAGATAGAAGGAGTAGAGGGGGAGGAGGGGTTGCACTGCTCATAAAACACCAATGGGGATTTGAGGAAATGGAAGGCATGGACATGATTGGAGAAAGAGACTACATTGTAGGTACAATTCAGTCGGAGAACATAAAGTAGTCATTGGAGTGATGTATAACCCACCACAGAACTGCAGGAGGCCAAGAGAGGAGTACGAAGAAAACAACAGGGTGATGGTGGACACACTGGACTTGAGGTGGCAAGAAGAGCTCACTCGAGCAGAGCAAGTTACTGGTAATGGGCGATTTCAACCACAGGGAGATCGACTGGGAAAACCTGGAGCCACATGGGGGGTCCCGGAAACATGGAGAGCCAAGATGATGGATGTGGTACTTGAAACCTCATGCATCAACATGTCAGGGACACAACCAGAGAGAGAGGGGAGGATGAGCCAGCAAGACTGGATCTTGTGTTCACCTGAGCAGTTCAGACATCGAGGACATCACTTACGAGAGGCCCTTGGAGCTAGCGATCATGTGGTTCTGGTTTTGACTATTTAGTAGAGTTTACAAAGTGGAGAAGGTAACAGGAACTGAAGGGGGCAGGCCAAAACTATAAAAGGGGGGATAAAACAGGTATGAGAAACTTCCTGCAGGAGGTTCAGTGGGGACGAGAAATGGTAGGAAATCAGTAAACGAAATGATGGAATACGTGACAAACAAAGTGCAAGGAGGCAGAGGAAAGTTTTGTTCCCAAGGGAAACAGAAATAATAGGAAGACCAAAACGAAACAAACGCCTTGGTTTACCCGAAGGTGTTGGGAGGCAAAAACTAGTGCAAAACAGGGAATGGAAAAAAAGGTACAGGAGGCATAGGACCAGGAGAAAAAACAAGGAGATTAGTAGATAGAGCCAGAAACGGAGTATGCGCAGATAAGGGGGAAGGGCCCAGCAACAGTATGAAAAACGACATAGCTCGAAAGTCAAATCTGACCCGAACTGAGTATAGCCACTTAGGAGGAAGACAACTGTCATGGACAGGTGTGATCAAGGCTGAGGGAGAGGAAGGTGGAGAAATCACAAGGGAAACGATCAAGAGGTATGTGAGGAGCTCAACACGAGATTTTAAGGAAGTGATTTACAGTAGAGACAGAAGGGACTTCTGGGGGGTCAGACCAGATGGGACACAACAATGGAATACACCAAACCAAGTGTTGGCGACATACATACAGATGAGGAGGACGGGTGAAGAAACTGCTAAGGGACATCGATACCTCAAGGCAATGGCGAACGGACAACATCTTCCTGGGTCCTTAGAGAGGGAAGCAGATATGTTGTTGCATACCACTTACCACAATCTTCACACATCCCTGGAAAACTGGGCAACTACCTGAGGTATGGAAGACCGGCAAAATGTAGTTCCCATTTTGCAAAAAACGGAGACAGAAAAAGAGGTCTAAACTATTGGAACTGTGTCATTGACGTGTATAGTATGGCCAAAATTATGGAGGAAGATTATCTGGAGGAGAGTGGTGGAGCACCTGGAACGGAACAGGAGTATAAATGCCAACCAGACGGATTCGCGGAAAGGCAAAAATCCTGTGTTCACAAACTTCTGGAGTTTGGTGTTCTATGATAAATAACGGAAGAGTAAGACAAGAGAGATGAGGGTGGGTTGATTGCATCTTCTTGGACTGAAGGAGCCTTTGACACTGTTCCTCACAAGAGTTTAGTGCAGAAGCTAGAGCATTCAGGCGCATATATACAGGGAAAGGGCCTGCAATGGCTCAGAGAATACCTGACAGGGAGGCATACAACGATCATGGACGTAATGAAGAATTTCACAGTGGGCACCTGTGACGAAGCTAAGGGGGTCCCACAGGGGTCGGTCCTAGGACCCAGTTGCTATTTTTGGTATATGTGAACGACATGACGGAGGGTTAGACTCGAAGTGTCCTGTTTGCAGATGATGTGAAGTTAATGAGGGAGATTAAATCTGATGAGGACCAGGCTGGACTTAAAAGAGACCTGGACAGGGATGCGACACCTGGTCCAGCAAATGGCTTCTCGGAATTTAATCCTGCCAAATGCAAAGTCATGAAGATAGGGGAAGGGCACAGAAGACCACAGACAGGTATAGCTAGGTGGCAAAGACTGCGCAAACCTCCTTCAAGGAGAAAGATCTTGGGTGAGATAACACCGAGCATGTCTCCGGAAAAGCACACATTCAATCAGATAATGCTGCACATATGGGCGCCTGGCAAACCTGAGGAAACAGCATTCCGACACCCTTAGTAAGGACATCATTCAAATGACACTGTACACCGTGTATGTTCAGGGCCCATACTGGAGTATGCAGCACCTGTTTGGATCCCGCAACTTGATTAAAGCACGTCAAGAAAAACTAGAAGAAAGTACAAAGGTTTTGCAACAAGGTTAGTTCCGTGCTAAGGGGAATGTCCTATGAAGAAAGATTAAGGGAAATCGGGCCCTGACGGACACTGGAGGAACAGAGAGGGTTCCAGGGGGGGAGGACAATGATAACGACCATATAAAATACTGCGTGGTGGAATAGGACAAGGTGGGACAAGGAAGGATGTTCAGGGGGGGACACAGAAAACAAGAGGCCACAATTGGAAGTTGAAGAACACAAATGAGTCAGAGAGATAGTAGGAAGTATTTCTTCAGTCATAGAGTTGTATAGGCAGTGGTATAGCCTAGCAAAAGACGTAGTGGAGCAGGGCAACCATAACAGTTTTAAGACGAGGTTTGATTAAAGTCAATGAGCGGGTGAGAGAGAACTAAGGGAGTCTTAGTAGCAACCGGTGAATGAGGCGGGGCCAGGAGCTAGGACTCGACCCCTGCAACCAAAATAGGTGAGTACAAATAGGGGTGAGTACACAGACACACCACAACACAACACAAACACACACACAACACCCAAACACGCACACCACACCCACACATACACACAATACACACCACACACACACATGCACACACATATACAACAGGCCTGTGTCTAATCGACATGTGCCTAGGACAAATGGTTTAACATTACCACACACACACACTCACAAACACACACGACCACAACACACACACACACACAACACCACACACACACACACACACCACCACACACACACAACACAACACACATACATCAATCACAGGAAGAAACGACCGCGAAGTTAGTGAGGAACTCAACATGAGATTTAAGGAAGTGCTCACAGCGGAGACAGAAGGGACTCCAGAAGGGGGGGGGACGGAGAGGGGGGCACACCACAAAGTGTTGGACACAATGCATACAACCGAGGTAGAAAGAAGTGAAGAGGCTGTGAGCGAGGAGCTTGACGCCTCAAAGGCGATGGGGGCGGTAAACATCTCTCATGGGGTCCTTGAGAGGCGTGCAGAGGACGGTTATGTTTCCCCTAAAAATATTCAACCACAGGGAGATTTACTGAGGCATGGAAAGACAGCAAAATATACGGTCCCAATTTTAAAAAGGAGACAGACAAGAAGCACTAAACTATAGACCAGTGTCACTGACATGTATAGTATGCAAAGTCATAGAGAAGATTTTCAGGAGAAATACACAAATAACCCGCAAATAGAAGAGAGGAGCTTACGACGACGTTTCGGTCCGACCTGGACCATTTGCAAAGTCACACTAACGAAAAGGAGGGTTGTTTGTGTATCGTTCCTGTCACGGTATTGTGCCTTTTTATTATTATCAGGAGAAGAGTGGTGGAACACCTAGAAAGGAATGAGCTTATCAACAAACAGCCAACAGAGTTTCCGGATTGAAAAACCAGTGTCACAAAAACATACTGGTGTTCTATGACAGGCGGTAGTGGACGCAGTAAGACAAGAGAGAGAAGGGTGGTCGCATTGCCATTTCTTGGAATGTAAGGAAGGCGGTTACCACAGTTCCACACAATATATTAGTGCAAAAGCTGGGAAGACCAGGCAGCGATAACAGGGGAAGGCACTACGATGGGAATCAGGTACGAGCAAGGTGTTAGAGGGGCGTTGCGACGAGTGGGTTTTCAATGAGTCAGTCTAGGAGTGACCCTGTGGACCTGTGGAATGACATGAAGGAAAGGAATAGACTCAGAAGTGTCCTGTTCTGTAGATGATGTGAACGTTGATGGAAGAATTCAATCGGAACGAGGGCCCAGGCAAAACTGACAAGGGGGATTGGACGGCTGGAGGCCGTGTCAAGCAACTAGACTCCTGGAGTTCAACCCCACCGAAGGCAAAGGTCATTATGAAGATTGGGGAAGGGCAAAGAAGACACAGACAGAGTACAGTCTAGGGGCCAGAGCGGACTACAAATCACTCATGGAAAAGATACTGGGGTGAGTATAACACAAGGCAACATCTCCAGAAGGCGCAACATCTACCAAATAACTGCCTGCAGCATAGGGCGCTAGCAAACCAAAAAGAACAAGCATTCAGACATCTTAATAGGATCGTTCAGGACCTGTACACTGTTACGTTAGGCCATATAGGGAGTTTGCAGCACCATGATGGAGCCCACACATAGCCAAGCACGTAATGGAAGTAGAGCAAGTGCAAAGCTTTAGCAACAAGACTAGTCCTGGAGCTAAGGGGTAGTGTTCCTCGAGGGAGAGGTTAAGGTAAATCGTCCTGACGACATGGGGGCAGGAGAGATAGGGAGGACCATGAATAAGCCATATAAATCAACTGAGAGGAATCGAAAAGGTGGGACAGAAGCCAGAATGTTACATGATGGGACACAGCAACAAGGGGTCCGTTGGTAGCTGAAGACTGAGTATGAATCACAGGTTGTTTAGGAAGTATTTCATCAGTCACAGAGTTGTCAGAAGTGTGGTATGAGTTTGGGAAGCGATTGTAGTGGAGGCAGGATCCATACAATACTTTAAGAAGAGGTTATTATAAAATTCCATGGATTCCACTCTTCCCTGACCCAGTAGCGGCGGGCCCCAGGAGAATGTAATTGGACCCCTGCAACCACATACTAGGTGGATAGGTACACAACAAGGTGAGTACAACTAGGTGAGTAACACGCGCACACACTCTCACACAAAAAAAAACGGTGGGATTTGGAGGGAATGGAAGGAATGCATGAGAATGTGCGAAAAGGACTACGCTGTAGGAAACAGTTCAGTCTGAGGGACCAAGTTGGTAATTGTAGTTATGTAAAACCCGCCTCAGAACTGCAAGAAGGCCAAAAGAAAAATATGAAAGGACGAGAGAGCAACAGTGCAATGTGGACACACTACCTGAGGTGACCAGAAAAGTTAACACTGGTAGAACAAAGTAACTAGTTACGGGTGATTTCAATCACAAGGAAACTGACTTTGAAAACCTGGAGCTACATGGGGGTACCCCTCAAGGAAGGTTCCTTGATGCTGCTGAGAGGCTCTTGATCTAGGGAACTGGATCTGTGCTCCAGTTCCCTGAGTTAAACCTGAATACCTTCCATCCCTCCCCCAAGCACTGTATAATCCTATGGGTTTAGTGCTTCCCCCTTGATTATAATAATAATAAATAATACATGGGGGTACCGAAACATGGAGAGCCAAGATGATGGGTGTGGTACTGGAAAACCTCATCCAGCAACATGATAGGGACACTACAAAGAGAGAGAGGCGATGATGAACCAGCAAGACTGGACATAGTATTCATCTTGAGTAGTTCATACATCGAGGACATCACATACGAAAGTCCCCTATGAGCTAGTGTTCACATGGTTCTGAGCTTTGAATACATAGTAGAGTTGCAAATGAATAGGGCAGCAGGAGTAGGATGGTAGAAGCCAAACTACAAAAGGGAAGACTACACAGGCATGAGGAACTTCCTGCAAGACATTCAGAGGGAAAGAGAATTGTTAGTAAAATCAGTAAACGAAGAGATGGACTATGTGACAAAATGCAAGGAGGCAGAGGACAGGTTTGTTCCCAAGGGCAACAGAAATAATGGGAAGACCAGAACGAGCCCTTGGTTCATCCAAGAGTGTAGGAAGGCAAAAACTAAGTGTGCTAGAGAATGGGAAAAGTCCCGAAGACAAAGGACCCAAGAAAATAAAGAGATTTGCCAAAAATCCAGAAACGAGTACGCACAGACAAAGAGTGAGGCCCAGCGACAATACATAAACGATATAGCATCGAAAGTAAAGTCTGAACCGAAGATTTGTATAGCTACATCAGGAAGGAAACAACAGTCAAGGACCAGGTAATCAGGTTGAGGAAAGAAAGTGTGGAGTTTATAAGAAATGAGCTTAGCGCTTCTTTTTGATTATAATAATAATAATTACAAGAAATGACCAAGAAGTATATGAGGAACTCAGTGGAGACAGAAAGGACTCTGGGAAGTCAGAATAGCATGGTACACCAACAAGATATACACCAGGTACTGAATGAAATACAACTGTGGAGAAGGTGAAGAAGCTGCTACATGAACTTGATACCTCAAAGGCGGTGGAACCGGACATCTCTCCGTGGAAGATGCTGTTTTTTGCCACTAACAGCAATTTTCGACACATCCAATGAAAGTGGGCAACTACCTAAGGTATGGAAGATGGCAAATGTAGTCTCAATTTTTAAGAAAGGAGACAGACACGAGGCATTAAACTACAGACCAGTGTCACTGACGTGTATACTATGCAAAGTCATGGAGAAGATTATCAGGAGGAGAGTAGTGGAACACCTAGAAAGGAATAAGCTTTTAAATCACAACCACCACGGTTTCAGAGAAAGGAAATCTGGTGTCACAACCTTACTGTAGGTTTTGTCAAGCGTAAACTATAGTATGGACATTAGAGAGAGGGCGTTGAGGAGATTGCTTTTCTTGGACTGCAAAAGAAGACCTTCGACCAGTTCCCACAACGCTTTTAATGCAAAAAAGCTAGGGATCAGCCATGAATAACAGGATAAAGGCAATGCAATGGATCAGAAAATACCGGACAGGGAGGCAACCACTTGCCGTATGTCAGTGCGAATGCCTCTGACGAGCGGGGTTCCATAGGGGTTAGTCCTAGGACCAGTGATGTTCTTGGTATATGTGAAAAACATCGAAGGAAGAATATGTGGTTATGTGCTTAACATGACGGACAGACTGAGAAAAGAAAGAAGTGTACGTTGCAGATGATGTGAAGGTTATTAAATCGGATGAGGATCAGACGGACCACAAAGGGACTGGACAAGGTGCAAGCCGGTTCCAGCAATTGGTTTCCTGCAATTTACCTCACCAAATGGAAAAAGTCATGAAGATCCGGTGTAGGTCAAAGAGACAGCAGAACCTACTAATTGGCTAGGTGGCCAAAGACTGCAAACCTCACTCAATGAAAAGGATATTGGTGGTGAGTTTAATACTACAGAGACACATCTGAGGCAACATTCGACCGATAACTGGTGCGGCATTTGGGCACCTGGAAACCTCAAGAATAGCGGTCCGACACCTCAGTAATTGAATTGTTCAGATTTGTATACCGTGTGAAGTCAGGCCCATTATGGAAGTACCGCCTCAGACAGTTTGGAACTCATACTGGTCAACAGAATCAAGAAATTAGAGAAAAGTGCAAAAGATTTGCAACATGACTATAGTTCCCTGGAGTTAAGAGAAATTTCTACTACGAAGAAAGGTTTGAGGGAAATCGGCCTGGACGATAAAAAAACCTGGATGACACGGAGGGTTAGGGGGGAGACATGATTACGACATATAAAATAATGCGAGGAATTGACAAGTGGACAACAACACAGATGTTTCCGGAGATGGGAACAGAAAACACGGGGTTACAATTGGAAGTTGACGACTCAGATGAGTCAATAAGTGATGTTAGGAGTTATTTCTTTAGTCATAGATTCTGTCAGGAAGGGGAACAGTTATGGAAAGTGATGTAGTGGAGGCAGGAAGAATACATAGTTTTAAGACGAGATTTGATAAAGCTCCGGAGCAGGGAGAGAGAGGACCTAGTAGCGACCAGTGGAGAGGCGGGGCCAGGGCTGAGTCTCGACCCCAGCAACCACATCAGGTGAGTACAACACCACAAATAACAAAAGAATCCACTAACTCAACCACAACCTCATATACACACAATTCACCACGAATGTTAGGCGTTTCGTGGGTGATAAAGGATAATCAGAAATATTAATGAATTGTCTGGTTATTAGGTTTTACAGAATAATGGAATACTATGGAATGTTCATAAATAACAAAGGTACAGGCATAAACACATTTGATATGAGGATAAACGTAGGCAGTATTTTTAGGTATACATGAAGAGATTCTTCTGAACATTCTAGAATTTACCCCCCGGGACGTAAGATATTTTAAGTAGATCTAAGTAAGGTAAGTATGTTATTCAGGTATACACAAATACAATTACATAGAATTATTTTTTTATACTAGCAGCTTAAGTGTAGAGAAAAAAAAATATAAAAACCGTTAGGATAACCCAAAAAAAAGTTCCCCCAAGGGGGGGGGGGACAGAGGTGACTATTTCCATTGGGGTTCCTTTTTCCTATAATGAAGATAACATCTTATTATCATACTTAAAAAGACACATATCTACTACCTACGAGGGTCATTTAACGATCTACAATACGAGGGTCATTTACTAGGAATAAGGTCAAATTTACAGTATGTTAGCTAAAAATAGAAAATCATTCCCCTCCCCTTTCTGTAGCTACATTCATCAGACACCTTTTGGCACTCTTCTTGAACTGGTTCATGACTTATGACTGGCTTTGGACATGTGCGGGTAGTTCTGTTTGAAGCCATGGCCACTGACTGTGGGTACTACAAAAGTTGTGCTCTCTCCCCCTAGAGTACTTGATTGACTTTTGGTTCCCAACCTTGACAAAAAATGACAGTAAGATATTCTGGACATGTGTGTGAGCAATTTTATAAAAACATGATTTGCTTCAGGTGTTTACTCTGTCTTCAACATTCAGCATATCCAAAATGCTGTTAATTCATTCTGGCATACATGTTCTCTGGTCCCAGCCCCAGGATGAATACTTACGAATTTGTTCTGGGTGATTTGGAGTCTACTTTCAGTTTTTTTTGTCAAGGCAGAGTTACACATGTAAGAGCAGCGTAATCCAGAAGGCATTGTATAAGGGCCTCAGTAGGTAGACACTGCGCTTGTCTATACAGGAACTTCGTCTGGCATTTGCATTATTTACTACATGTTTCCCTAATTATTTTCCTGAAATTGCTGGGTCAAAGGGGATTCAAGATATTTACTGATGGAAACCCAAAAGTGATGGGCTCCCCATTACCACTGGACATTAAAATTAATTTTACCCTTCTAGTGTGTTTTCGTGCCAAGAGAATTGGCTTCAGTTTTCCCGAGGTAGTAATGATTGTTTGTTGTCTACTAACTATTTCGCTGCTGGTCTCCAGTTTCCAGTGTTTATAACCATTAGCTATATCTTGTGGGTTTTACCTGACACTAACAGGGCACTGTATCTACATACAGTAGGTAGTTTGCACTATGACACTGATTTAGGCATGTCATTGACATAACATTAGAATAATAAGGGACCCAGGAAATTCTACCTTGGGAGAACTCCACATGTTTCAGCAGGGGTTCTGATTCCGTTTTGATGATTTTGACAATTTGTCTTCTGTTGCTATGGTAGGACTTATACCCAGTCTGCAGAACCTATACGTAGCTTGATGTTTTTCTTACATAATTATTGTGGTTGACAGTATCGAAGGCCTTTTGCAGGTCTAAGGTTACCATACCTATGAGGTTCCCATTTGACATTTCAGTTTCCAGGTAATCCATCAGATTAATTAGGGAGGTGTCGGTTGTGTATGATTTCTAAAGACCGATTGATAGCTATGGAGATGTTGTTGTCATTAAGGTATTAACTCTTGAGAGTACACTGCTCTCTAGAATTTGGCTTTTTTACTGTGTAGTACTAACAGGCCTGTAGTTGTTGACATCTGACCTACAATTTTTCTTGAAGATGGAGTAATTCTGCCTCCTTGAACCCCTCTGGTACGGTATTAGTGGTGATTGATAGATTTATTATGTGTGCGAATAGGGAGTGACAGTTCAGAAGCACCTCTTTTGGAACAAATGAGCTCATTCGACTCATTTTATTTATTAGAAGTTTTTCAGATTACGTCATTTTTTTGTATGTGTATTATGTCACTGACTTGTTGACAACGATTAGGTGGGCTTGGGTGCTATTACACTCCTATTTTCTATTTTCCCGCTTTCGTAAACTCGGATGGCCTTCTGACTTCCCTTCCCCTTGTGGGGAGGGTGGTTGTTGTTTGGCGGACGAAACCCCGGTGCCTCTCATATCTGGAGAAGCTGTTTCTGAGTAATCACCACACTACATTTCTATACATTTCTTTGTTGTATATCTTGCAACAGGAGGCTCTCTTGGCAAAGCAAAGAGGTTTTGGTCTGGATAATTGGTTACCTTCGGTTTTCTTCCTCCAACCAAACCTAATTACCCAACAGTCTCCAGTCCCTACCCAATAACTTCCCATCCGTCCTTTCCCCCATCCCTCCCATTCCTATCTCTCCCCTTCATTCCTTTCCTGCTTTTGGCCTTGGGTCATTCCCTATGAAATTATAGCACCTAGGTATAGGAAAGGGTTCGATATCTATCAGTTCTGTTGGGGTCTTTGATGGTGTCTTGTTTGCGGTGAAATTGGATCAATGCTGATGCCCCGTTACTCTCCGGAGGTTCAGGGAGCGTGTCCTTCAGGTGATGGGTGTAGCTCTGTAGGATGCCTGTCGGTTACAGGAGTGGTGTTCGCCATTATAAGTTTGCCTTGTGGTGCGTTTCTGGCCGCCCTCTCTTTTTGTCCACTCGAGGTGGCCTCAGTGGATGTGAGGTTGCTCTCCTGGATTGCTGGTTTATTGGCATGATGGATAGCGTATAGCACAGGTTCCATCGCATCTGCACTGCTGACTTCCATATGGGGCCTCTTGGGTATGGAGATGTAAATCTCTTTCATTCCTCCTGGAGCTATCCATCCTCATTCCTCCACCCTTTTTTTCTCTTCCCTTTTTTTAATAATTAAAAAAGGGGAACTTATCATGGAGACCTATTAACATGACTTGCCTCCTCCCAGGTCACTTCCTGCAAACCCTTACAGACCCTTGTCACTTATTCGGACCGACTTCAGATCTCTCTTCCAAAACTGGTACCCTACTATGGGTAATGATCCATTACCCTTTTCTGGTTCTCGCCAGTTGTGGACCAACCCTTTAGACACTTCTGACTCCACGTGGGCAAAGGCTATGATACCGGATTCTCACATACATTACATCGGGTTTTCAGATCATTCACACGACTCTGGATGGCCGCTCGAACTTCCCGGTCCAAAATGACCTCGACCTTTCATGATGACCCTACCTCAGTTTCCTCTCCTGCTTCTAAGAAACATTCAACTCTAAGCATTCCTCCCCTTACACTTATGTTACAAGTCCTTCTTGCGACAAAATTCTTTGCACATCACCCAACTTCCTCATACTGGCTATTTTCCTCCCACAGCTCAGCAAGGACACTCGTTGCATATTGGTATTAACATTTCCTTCCCACACATTGTCGCTTGCTCATATTGCAGAAGTAGTACACACTTTCACTTCTTGACGTTGTTGACAATCACCAGTTTACGATTTGCAAAGTGCATCTTCTAATTTATTTCAGTGGATCTATGTACTTTCTCATATGATTGTACAACGCGGACTTTCGCGCGTGTCATGACGACATTCGACGCACTAGAACTCCAGAATCTTTGATCATTAAAATTGACACTTTACTCCCTGCCCATGGTTATCCTTGCCAAATAACAATGTAACTTTTGACAGTGCATGAACGGCCACCATCTCTTAAGAAGTGGGACAACTCTACAGTGGGGAGGTGATCCTTACCCCGCAACAATGTAGAAAATGCTGGTGCTTCAACCACCGACGAATTATTGCAGTGTCAGAGCAGATTCTCCTGACTATTGTGTTGCTGACCATAGCAGTCCATCCTGCAGCCTACCTCCCTCATGCCTTAACTGCAATGAGGCGCAACTGGACTATTCTCCTCCATTGCCGATTTTCTTTATGAGAAAGAGATTGGTGATCTTTAAAGTGAAAGGAGGGCTTCACTCACGCCATGGCAGTTTCCCATCTCCGTCTCCCAAAGAAGGCTTACCAACAGCACTCTATTCCAGGGTTCTTAGACGGCCCTCAGGAATTGGAGGTGCTGCTTCCATAATTGTGTGTATGCTCCTTACTTTTGCGTCATTTCACTGTTCTAACCCTTTTACGTCCTGGGCTCTGGGCTCTGGGCTCTTCATACTCTTCACTTCCCACTCAATGTTTTCAAAGTCTCAGCGCCCCTTCTCGTCAATTTAAATCGATGCACATAACATCTCCAAAATCCACATCTTCATTTATAGTTAAAATATCCTTCAATCCCAAAACCACATGACATTCTATGATTCTCTCCTTATCTCCAGACTTGGCCTTTACATCGAGTTGCATCTGATACTGTTCTTGGAAGCTCATCCACCCCAAGTTCAGTTGTCCCTTGTGTCCCTCGAAATTTCTGCTGCCATGAACCTAAACCCTACTTCCCCCCCCCCCCCCCCCCCCCTGTGTCTTTCCTTTGTCTTTGAAACTTTTTACCAAAACTACATTTTTCTCCCTCCACCACAGGTCTTTCTTCTCTGCCTTCTCTCCATCTAGATATTGAAGCCATCTCGCTTTTATTAGAGGAAGATTTAATTAAAAAAAAAACCCATGATAGACACCAGTCCACTCGACAGACCTCACATACACACTTCCGTGCCTTTCTTCACATCGTCTTGCTTCATGTCCGTCCACATTCTTCACTCCTTACTAGTTTCCCAGTCCCTCCAATTTGATTTTACTGACTTTTCTGGTCTGTAGACACCTAAAAAAAGTTACTGTTATCTCTCTTAGCTGATCATGACTTCATATTCGAGCCTCTGGGGTAATCGGAAGTGCTTCAGGTGTTGCTCTCCATCGGATTCCATTATCGATGGGACTTTTAATGAAAGTGCACTTCTTGTGCACATAGGTATTGCCACATTTCGGATCCTTGTCCAAACTTCGTACTTTATACTGCAGCCTGGGATCTACTTGGATAAGTGCTATGCTCACTATGTTTTTCTATCGGCCATTATCTATTTCAGACGTGCAACTCTGAATCTTTCCTACCTCACCTTCCTCTTATTAGGAGATTATAATGACTTATATTCCTAGGAAGGGTTTTCACCGTGACTTCTTGTGGTGATCAGTTTGGGCTCTTTTCACCTTCTCGTCTCCTCGTTGTTATAATACGGATACTCCCACTCATTTCGACTTTTCGCACTTATACTATCTCTTGCAATAGATACTTCAAAATTGCTCTCACCCGACAAGTGCACTAGACATATTGGTTCAGGTGCTCTCTGTTATTTATATTGACATCGATCTCATTTTCTGTCTTCTTATATATATTCTCGCCCTCATCATTGTCAGTTTTTTAGTGGGAAGAAATTCTCGTGTGGAAATTAATTCAAATTTCTTGATATTTGTGTGTAAAAATATAATAGTGCTTATAAAAACGTTGTGGTGGTGTGAGTTTAAGAAAAAATTCAATGACAGAAGAAATCAACACACCGGGAGTGCAATGTAAAATGTCGTAATATGAACTGAATTGGAGAATGTTGACCAATTTAATCGGTGTGCCATGTAGCCGACGAAGAATGAATGGGATAATAATTGGAAACCATGAAAAGAGTGGAATGTCGTGGGTATCTGGAAGTGTTCAGATCCATATTAATTCGGCCATAATAGTGGCGAATAAGTAAGGTAATACAAGTGGACCCCGGTTAACGATATTTTTTACTCCAGAAGTATGTTCAGGTGCCAGTATGACGATTTGTTCCCATAAAGTATATTGTGAAGTTGAATAGTCCATTTCAGACCCCAAATCATACACGATTCACGCACTTACATAAATACACTTACATAATTGGTCGCATTCGGAGGGTGATCGAAATGCGGGGTCCACTTGTACTGGACGTAGAATGATTAATCGAGTGCATCTAATCCTCGCCCCATGAGTATAATATCAACTCATCATTTAGGTAGTTACTCTAATATTGGCCAGTATTCAGTATATCTACCTGCTAGGGAAGCGTTTGTTTTATATTAACAGGATAATAACTTGGTAAGTAAATAATTTTTACAATTATGTATCATCTCTTAATGTTCTGCTTTATGTAATATATTTGTGTACCAACAAACTCTTGTTATCCAAGTCAGTAAAATCAAAATTATACAGTCCACAACCTATTTTACCATGTGATAGGTTTATTTTTTTATAATTCTGGAACTAATGTTTTTTGTTTTTGGTCCAGATTGTGAGTGTGGAAGGTGAGGGACAGTGATGCCGACCCACTGTTACTAAAGTCACCGCCTCCGTGGTACAACTAGTATCAGGCTAAGTGTAATAACAGTTTTAGTTTGTACTGAGAGTTCCTCCCCAACTTGTGTGTGTGCATAATTAGGATTGTAACTGTGAACCTCACACACACAGTTTCTGACGTCTCTTTTATCCTCAACTACTGTGCTATTACAACTATTTTCGTCTAGGTTTTAACCGCATAACTTGAGTATTAATCCTCAAACCTCAAGTAGGCGGCTTCTGAAAATGTGTGCCTTGGTGGTCTCCTACTTGTGTTCGCTGCAGTGCGCTTGAAACGTGCTACATGAGGCCGATATACCTAGAACAGGATCATGACCAGCTCCTTCATTTTTAACGGACGAGGGCGGATCTGCCCTACCGTGTCATCCCGAGAAGCTAAAAAAAACCTGTTGGCAGGAATGATGTTCTAACGTTATTCGACTTTCCTATATGAGTGTCAGTATGGAAAAAAGTACATAAACTTAGTGGATCCGAGTCTTAGGGATTTGCGATGGCAGCCAGCATGCAAAATAATCTTGGTCTGTATAACTCAGGAATCTCCATTTTTGCCCTTCGTTTCTTTCCAAGTATGCCAGAGACTTCAGATTTTTTTCTAGTAAAGAGAGTTTTTTAATGTGCCTTTATACTTCTGAACTATGAGTCGACACTCTGCTTGGCCGAACGTCGGCAGCTGGCTCTTATGGCATTCATATTCTTTTGAGTCAGCATTTACATCCGTCAGCCATCGCAAATCTTCTTTAGTCTTTTAATATTATTGGTGGCCATATGGTTCTTCCCAAGCTTGTATAGAAATTGCCGTTGTTCTGCCTTTCATAAAACAGGCACGTCGGCCATCGTGCCTCAACACATCGTCCCATTGCTCTTACCAGTGCAGTTTGCAAATTATTGAACGGTGACATTTAGAGACACAAATAGTCTCTTCCATCGTCAATTTAGCCTTTTCATAAGTGCCGCTCACTACTGACCCTTCTACAGCTTAATACCTATGTCATAATGCCTATGATAGTCAATCCACTCGTTTATTACAGTCTTTCTAGAACTTGTGGAAAAGGCATATGACCACTTCTTGAGACATTACATCTTGGCAAGTTCATTCTTTAATATGCCTCCGAGTAATCAGCCACTATTCCTATAAAAACTTCTTACCTGAGAAGACATTATCCTGGTTCAGGTTAATGAATGTGCTTTCCCTGGACTTAGTCCTTGGCTGAAGGTGTCCCTCCAGAGATGTGTCCTAAGCATTCACTACTGTTTTCTTTTCTCCTGTATTAATGATCTGGCCTTGTTTACCATCTAATAAAAATGTCATCACTTTATGTCCTCCTGTGCAGGAGCTGAAGTTGGCCTAGTAGCGCTCGCTCAGAATGCTGCCAGGCCGTGTTCCCGTGGTGCTCTAGGCATAGTTTAAATTTCTGGTGCCAAACGCACAAATTACTTTCACCAGGACTTCTGTTTGTCTCTGATACTCCGTTGTACCTGTATGGCTCCCGTATCTGAGGCGTGTTACGGTCTGATTTCTGGCCTTCTGTTTGATTGTTGCTGTCCTGGAACCTCCAGTACCTCCCTGAAAGCAACTTGCCTTAGCCAGGTGGGTGAACTCCTTAAAAACTCGAATATTCACTTTTCGTGGGGATGGGGAGGTTGGAATTCGTTGAACTCTTGAAATCTCCTTCGATTTGCATTCAACCCTTATTTTGTCGAAACTTGGCGTATGGCAACCTGATATATTCTACGGCCTCTCCCACAACTCTTTTAGACTTGACAACCCATCCTCATAAGGGATTACGTTGATGATCATGGTTTAATGTCCCGCTCTCATTACCTTCGAAGATCATTTACGTACAGTGATAGTATCGGATGTGTGAAATGGGGGGTCTATTATTTGTTCACTGCCCTATTTACTCATCCCTTTTTTCTTGTTTTAAACTCGCTGCTTGACTATTTTCTGTTGTCCCTTGATTTATGATCTATCATTTAACTTGTCTCTTCCCACTTGGGAGGTTCCGACAATTCGTTTCTGTGTCTTCTCCTATGCCGTGCACGACAGACCCAAATTTCCTTCAGTGGCTTCTCGCTCCCTTTTTCCTATTCTTTTATGGTCTCAATTCTCTATCGTGGCAGTGTACATTGATGGTTCTATAATCTTACGTCGGGGGGGTTTCAAACTTTGCTTACTCGAGAGATTTTGTACGTGGTTATTTATTAGGAACTCAACCAGCTGTAGTCTCGGCCTGAACTGTATGCTGTTCTTATGGCGATGTTCAATATTGCGTGCTGGCCTACCTCAACGCTGGTTATGGTCTCTGTCTCCTTTAGTGCCGGGGCAGCGTTATTATATAAATTTTGGGGGCCGCTATCCTCTAGTTGCACTTGGGTAGAATCTGTTTCATGCTAGGGATTTGATAGCAAAACAAAGAAATCGTTTTGCTGAGTATCTGGCATGTTGACGTTCATGGCACTGAGGTCAGTGGTCACCTGCGGTATACCTGTCCTAGCTCAGGGAGTTAGCGTGGGGTGTTACCATGCACCATGGCTTGTTGAGTGTTTTAGAAGCCAGGTTAATGTGTTGAAATGAAGGAGGTTTCTACTTCTGCAGGAGGAAAAGAGGAGACTGAAAACTTACCTAGATGAGTTTGCGGTGCGATGTGAGAAGGATTAGGCTGGTAAGGAGGAAAAGGTCACTCAGCAGTGATAGGTGGCACGCTTTAACTGGCAAGTGAGTTTCACTGTTCAGGAAGAAGGAAGATAAGGAGGGTTTACAGAGAAGATGTGAAAGGTAGGAAAATCGCTTCTCTGTTCAACAGGACGGTTCACTTCAGTGTGAGTGAGGTTGAAGGTTACCCACTGATTTTTCTGCAATCAAGGTAGAATTTTATTAATAGAAATAGGAGATTCTCAGGTAAGAATATGCGACCATGATTTTTATAACAGAGACAGAAAGGTAAGACAGATGGGAGGTGCCTTACTGGAGCTAGGTGTTCGGTGACATAGTCAGCAGGTTGGATAATTATTATTCAGGTATTGGGAACAAGCCCATTTTCTGACTTAGTGGCTGGGCGGAAAATTGAAATTGGGAAGAGGAGACTGAAGATGCTGGTTAAATTAAGGGTAAGCCAATATAAGTAGTTTAGGCTCTTAGGGAGAGGTTCCAGTCATATGTAAGAAATATTGTCTTTAACAGAAAGGGAGTGGGCAATGAATGGATGTCTAGGCAACTATATAAATTGTGGCGAGGACAGGTACTGCAAGGAACTTGCAATCATTCATTGATTACTGGGACCTATTCTTTGTGCAAACGTGATATGATATGATAAGGGATGGGGTTCATCTCTTGGGGATGGAGTGGTTGCATGAGCTATCACATTTGATTGGAGGGTAATGATGATTGTACTTTCTTAAAAATTTAAAACTGATAGATTATAGAGTATTGGTGTTTGTGGGAAACAAAATCAGGACATGAGTTTATTGAGGTATTATTTAGTAAAAACAGCAGTTATTACCGGGATTACCGTCTGGGATATGTTTTTAAAAGGACAACTATCCAGAATATAAAGTTGCTAGTAAATGGCACAGGCAGTTGATCAACAAACAAGAGAGATTAGTAGAGGCAACGAGCGACTAGCTCCTTAAGCGTTTACTTGTACAAATAGTTAGGAGTCTAAGGAAATAAGATAGATTGAGCCTAAGATTACTTGCAAGTGTAGGTAATATAGATATTTTTGCGATAACAGAGACCTGGTTCACCGATAGATAGAGAAAATCCTTCTGAATGCAACATTCTAGGTTTATAAAATATTCCACACTGATAGGGTCAACAGGATGGGTAGTGGAGTGGCGAGTATGTCAGAGAATATTTTAAATTGTGGTTTCTTAGACATGATATAATGATTTAGAAAACATCGATTACAAGAATCTGTTTGGCTACAGTTGTCTCGAGGGACATTAACGCTCAAATTAATTTTGGCGGTGTGTTTTAGGACCCAACCTTGAATAGGAGTGTCAGTATGCTTGTTATGGGACGTAATTCATACAGCATCTAGATATGATAAATGTTCGTGATAATGGGAGATTGTAACTTTAGACAAATTGACTGGTACCAGTATGACAGGAAAAGGTTGAGTTTAGTGACTTTCTGATACGGTTCTGATTGCTTTTTAAACAGGATGTGACGAAACCAACTAGAGGAAACAATTCTGCTTGACTTGGTTCTTGCCAACCATAGAAGTCACGAATAATAATCTTGAAATTAATGATGAACTTGGGGGTAAGTGATCACAAATCATTAATTTTCAATTTTCATGGAATTACCAGATAAATGCCAATCAAAATCTCTGTCCCAGATTTTCGCTTGGCCGACTTATGGGGACTGAAAAATTTCTGGTGTGGGCTAAATTGGGTATTGTAATGACTATGAGTCAGGTAGGTGAGCTCTTGCTGCCAATATGGACGTTTTTCAGAGCCATTGTTCTGTGCCCAGACAACTTTTGTTCCCGAGGAGGAAAATTAGATCCAATAAATGATCCCAAATGTGTGATGAACAATGATTAAAAATCCTCATTGGTCAAAATAGAAGGCTTTAAATTGGTATCAAAAGAAGGGAGGGGCAGTTAAGAAATCAGTTATTAGTTAAAGAGAGAAAATAAAGAAAGGAATAGAAAAGCAAATAAGAGTGGATTATGAGGGTAGGTCGCAGTGGGATTCAAAGACTATCCAAAAGGGTTCTTTAAAGGTATTCAGAAGTAAGTGTAGGGACAAGATTGGCCCACTTAAGAGTAACCTCTGGTAGTTAAATGACAGGTTAGGGTATGTTGTGAAATTCTCAATACCTACTTCCTCTCAGTTTTCACCCTGAAATACTAGCGATATCTCCTTGAAATAATAGCATTATGTAGAACAGGAACGATACTAAAACTATTGCACGATTGCAGTAACTAGTGGACATGGTCTAGACAATAGAGGAGATAACTAAAAACCTAACAATCCCTGGGACTGATTAAACTGTTTGCAAGGGTGTTAACGGAATTAAAGAGGAATTAGCATAAACCTTTGGCTAATCCATTAAACATAATCGTCAAACTGGTCATAGTGCCTGATAGTGGATAATGGCAAATGTATATACTTATTTACAAGGCAGGTGGGAAGGTCTTGGCTTCGATACTATAGACCAATATCCTCACTCCATAGTGGGAAAATTTAGCAATCAATAATTGCCGAAGCTCAATTTCGTAGCCATCTTGATAGGCACAGACTGATTAATGAATCTCAACACGGTTTTACGAAGGGGGCGTTCCTGTCTTACGAATTTATAATATTTTTTCACTAAGGTGTTTGAGGGAGGTAGTATCATGGAATGAATATGATATTGTGTATATGGCATTCAGTAAGGCTTTCGTAGAGTTCACATCAGGGGTATTGAGTGGAACTTTAAGGCACAAGGGAATAGAAGGAGCAATTTTTTCCTGGGTAGATGCATGGCTGACAAATAGGAAGGCAGTGTGTTTGCATAAATGGGGAGAAATCAGAATGGGGGCACTGTCACAAGCGGTGTTCCTCAGTGGTCAGTGAGGGGCGCGCCGTTGTTGCTCTCACAATTTACTATAAACAACATAGATGGGGTATAAAAACCGGAATAAGCAAATTTGTGATGTACCACCAAAAATAGGCCGTACTATCATTTTAATAATTGATTTGAATAGACTCATGCAATGGTTCGGGAGGGAAATGGCAGTTGCAGCTTTAATATTACTAACGCAAAGTTATAAATGTTGGCAGGAAAATAACCATTGTGACTTATAAACGAAATAATGTAGATATTAATACTATGATTGCGAAAGGGATTTAGGAGTTATGGTTAGCAGTAATCTAAAACCAAGACAACAGTTGCATTAGTGTTCGCATAAAGAAACTGAATTCTTGGCTTCTTATTAGAAGTATAAATAATAGAAGTCCTCATGGTTGATCTTTAAACTTCTATATATCCTTGGTTAGCCTCATTTAGACTATGCAGCTCGGTTCTGGTCAACGTATTACAGAATGGATTTAATGCTCGGAAAACGTACAGAGGAGGATGACTAAGATCGATTCCCATGTATCAGAGTCTTTCCCAATGAGGATATTAGTGACGGGCCCTGAATCTGCATCGTCTCTACGATAAGGCAGATAGAGATTAGGGGGGATTGATCGTGAGGTGTATAAAGGGAAAACAGGAATAAATAAAGGGATGGTATATACCGCGCTGAAAATTCAGTCAGACAGGTACATAGCATGCAATGGTTTCATGTGGAAAAATTCAGATTCAGGATAGGAATATAGGAAAGCACTGATTTGGTGATATAGATGTGATTGTGGTATGTGTGTTGTAGAACATAATATCGCTTCCTGTTTAGTACTGTTATTGAAGGCTTATAAAAACTCGTTGGTGTGTGCTAAGTTTTAATAATGTTAGGTTAGTATAATTACATAGTCGTGGTGTTAGGTGAGGTGTGAGTTAGATCCTACGAGCTTGTGCTGATGGGTCTGTGCTCCGTGTCCTTCTGAAGTCGATAGGTGAACCGCATGGACTGGTGTGGGTCTTTTGGGTTATCGCTGTGGGAGGATGGGCGGATACATGAGACTGCTCTGCATGGGTGAGCAGTAGGCCATGTTGCGCAATGTTCCTTCTTTCTTATTTGTTGATGTTAATGTTGGCAGACAGTTATCGATGCGGGTGCGCGACGACTGTCTCCTGTGTCGTTATATAGAGAATGTAGGTAGGGCTCCTTCTTCTGTATATCCTTTTCTTGTAGCTATCCTTTTGCATCGGAGTTTATGGATCATACAATCACTGGTCTCGTAGGTTTGATTCATTAACAGAATATATTATAGTCAACTCTATTCAAGCGAGTTTAGGATCTGGTCTTCTTATATCTTTGTTGTGGACAGGTGGTGCAGAAGACGGGGAGATTACGTACTTTACCGTCTTTAGCCGATCGTTGGCATTAATTGGTGTGGTCTTCGCTATCTCGTGTACATCTATTAGCTTGATTATCATGGTCAGAGGTCGCATACTCCATGGTTTCTTCATACTCTATTGCTGAGAGAATTGTCTATTGGTAAATCTCATGTTTTAATGGGTGACAGATTTCTGCTGGACTGTCATAATTTTGTTATTGCAGCATAAGTTTTTGCGCAGGATATTTACTTCGAAGCTCGTTCCAGTCACGCCACTGAACGCTCCTTATTTAAGTCTTCCCTCCTCACTGAATGTGTTGGTCCCTCATACGTTTAGACACATAAGACTCGCCCTCTGTGACAGCGCGTATGTTGTGACAAAAGTGTATATGTTGGAATAACACAACACTCTAATTGAATAATGCGTTCATTTGAGCACTTCTATCGACGATCCTTATCATGACTGTCTACTCGTTGCAGTGTGCTATTATGGACCTTAGTTGTGCTGTTAACAGTAATGATATAATAAAATGTGTTCTAGTGGAATTAGCATGAGTAGAAAGAAGTGTTGTTGGTCTTGTGCGCGAAGATACGCAGATCGGTTTTTATAAAAACGCCTTGGTTCTGTTGAATTTGATAGGTATTTATGTTAGTATATAGTCTTCATTTGTAAATATACATTTCTAATATTTTGTTTTTAAGTAATATGTCAGACAGCGAATCTCTCTCTAAGGAGAGAACTGTAATTATGTAGACAGTAAACTTTCTAGCATTGTTGTACATGCATCATGATTGGTTAGACAGAATCTCTAAGAACATTATGTAGACTGAATCCTCTGATAAGACATTATGTAAGTCAGAATCTATGTAAGACATTATGTTGACAGTATCTCGTGTATGACATTATGTAGACGAATCTCGGTAAGTCATTATGTAGACAGAATCTCTGTAAGAAACATCTATGGTAGACTAGAGTCTATGTAAGGACAATATGTTGACAGAATCTTGTAAGACATTATGCTAGACAGAATCTCTGTAAGACATTATGTTGACAGAATTCTGTAAGACATTATGTAGACAGAGAATCTCTGTATTGACATTATGTTGAGAATCTCTTGTAAGACTTTATGTAGACAGAAATCTCTGTAAGACATGATGTAGACAGAATCTCTGTATGACATTATGTAGTCAGAATCTCTGTAAGTCATTTTGTAGACAGAATCTCTGTATGACATTAATGTAGGACAGAAATCTCTGTTAAGACATTATGTAGACAGAAATGTCTGTTAAGGACATTGTATGTAGACAGAATCCTGTAGACATATGTAGACAGTCTTTAAGAATCAGGTAGATTCGTCCATCAACATTATGTTATTTAAGAAGATATAAAAGAAGTATGATGTTTAACAGTTATGGTATCGGTCACCTTGTCAAATAATTTTTGTGCTTTTATAATAATTGGATATAAATCTGACGGTAAATTAATTCATCGAATCAGTCATATAAGTACATGGCATTTATTGTTTTTAACCACGTCCCATCATCGTTACAAGCTGCGCTTATTCATTCATGAAAATAGTATTTACTCGTGTGTTTTTCTTTTACTGGGTTGCCAGATATTATTCAGACGGGCAGAGATTGGTCAGGAAATTCTTGTCCGCGTACTGTACATGGAGTGTTTTATATGTTTATGAAGTACATGGGTAAAGAATTCTTCCTGCGTCTTGGATTTGCCTCTCCTCTGCTCTGCACTCTGATGGTATGCTGCTGAAATTAATTACATACCAGAGGCTAACTGGCCATTAACCTCAACCTGTTTCGAATACAAATACAAATTATCTACAAAAGTATATTAATGAAGATGAGCACAGCTCAGACAAATATTAAATATGAAATCAAGAAAGTAAACCAACATAATGGCCAAGTTCCAAAACGAATATATGTCCTGAGCAGCGCTGAGCGATGAAGAATCAAGTAAACCAAACCAATATAGAAAGGCAGAAAAAATCCATTTAATACGTAAACTTTATCATGATAAGTGCTGTTTTTCTTGTCTAGATAATTAGTGTTGGAAGAAATTTTTAGACAGTGTTTTCCTTTTTAATTAGATGATGAAGAATTCTTTTAATGTAGGAGAGAAAAACGACTAAAGTTTACTGCTTTATAGACAAAAACACATTAAACTCCAGCAGATAGGAATTAACCTATTAAGGTAAATTTTATGGCATATAAATTAACTGCGTCAAAATCTGTCAGGTTTCAACATTAGACCACATTTGTGGTTAGGTCAGAGGGGAATACGCATTTAATAAGATGAAAGTGTGTGAATGATCCGTGAGGCTCCAGGCAGTGCAAGGATCCAATTCTCGGGTCCTAAGGCACAGATTCTGGATTATCTTGCTAAAGCTCTCAACTTTTCCGTAAGTATAATTGATTTAATAGTTCATTATTTAATGTAATTCATAATAAGGGGTTATTTTAGTTTTAATAAAATAATATTTCTGGTTTATAACTGAGTAAAAAAAGTAAATAAATTAAAAAATAAAATAGAGTAAAAAAAAATAAACATTTTTACCACGGAACAATAATTACTTTTTGTTTTATACCCGAAATTAAGATGTTCACTCTTTTTTTACTGGCTCCAGAGTTTTCTGATAGGAAGGTTGCCACAGAAACACTACTGTGCTTACAGCTGCACCAGTTGACTACTGTTCTGTGACCTAATTATCCTGTCTCAGCTCCTGCCCCAAAGCCACTTATGAACTTGTTTCATTCGCTATTAAAGCCTATAAATGAATAATCAAACAGGTAGATGGGAGGCTTGGATACTGTGGGGGCCCGACATTGACAAAGTCCAACTCTTTATTGCCTGAGTAGTTAACGGAGTTTGAAATGTAATGTTCTTAGAAAGGACTATTGTGCTCTCCATGCGTTAATCTTCGTTAATATATATATATATATATATCATATATAATATATATTATATTATAATATATATATATATATATATATATCTATATATATTATTTATATATATTATATATATATGCTATATATATATATATATATATATATATATATATATATATATATATATATATTATATATATATATATTTATATACTTAAATATATAATAGATATATATGTCGTGCCGAATAGGCACGAACTTGCGATATTGGCTTAAATAGCAACGCTCAATCTTGCCATATAGGCAAGTGCAAAAATTTGTGTATGCAATAATTTGGCCAAATTCATTCTGAACCATAACGAAATAATAATATTTCACTAGGTGTTTGTTTAGTATTAAAATACTGGTAAACTAATCTAAAATATAATTTAGTTAGGGTTAGGCATAAAATAAAATTGTTCTTGTTATAATAAGTTAGTAAGTTTTTAAGATTCTTTTGATTGCAAAATATAGAATTTTTAATTATCATTATGAAAAAAATTTCATCGTTTACAGTATAAGAGAAAATTTTAGAATGGACTTAATTTTAAATGAGTTTTGCTAATTGACCAGTTTTACATATTCGGCGCGAAAATATTATTATATATATAATATATTATATATATATATATATATTTATATATATATATATTTTATGATATATATATATTTATATATATATATTTACATGTCGTGCCGAAATAGGCAGAACTTGCGATCTTGGCTTTAATTAGCTACGCTCATCTTCGCATATAGGACAAGTGAAAATGTTGTGAATGCAATAATTTCGCTCAAAATCATTATGAACCAAACGGGAAAAAATCTATTTCTATGTGTTTGTTTAGTATTAAATTATTGTAACAAATCTCAAAATATATTTAGTTAGGTTAGCTAAAAATAAAACTGTTCTTGGTTTATTAAGGTTAGGTAAGTTTTCTAATTTTCTTTTGGTGCAAAAATTAAAAATTTTTACTTTATCATTAATGATATAAATATATCATCTTTACAACGCTATAACAAAAAATTTTAGAAAGGATTAATTTTAAATGAGTTGTTGCTAATTGACCAGTTTTACCAGTATACGGCCACGGAATATATATATATATATCTATATATATATATATATATATGTAATATATATAATTTATATATATATATATATATTATGATAATAGTATATAAATATATATATTTATATTTATATTTATATATATATATGCAATGGCAATAACATCTCAGTAAACAGGTGGTTTAGAATATAGCAAAACAACCACTCTGAATGAATAGAGAAATTCCAAGATTCCCGATATTTAACTTGATAACAAGTGATGGTCCCCTTTACACTGGACGTTAAATTATTACCTTCTCAGTTTTGTTTCGTGCCAAAGAGAATGGCTTCAGTTTTCCGAGGTGTTATGATAGTTTTGTGTTACTAATCTATTGCTGCAGGTCTCAGTTCAGAGTTAAAACATAGCTATATCTTGTGGGTCTTTACTGACATAACAGGGCACTGTCATCTTACATTCAGTAGGAGTTTGACTTGGACACTGTGAGGCATGTCATTGGACATAACATAAGAATAATAAGGGACCCAGAATACTTACCTTGGGAACTCCACATGTTTTCCAGCAGGGGTTCTGATTTCGTTTTGATGATTTTGACAATTTGTCTCCTGTTGCTATGGTAGGACTTATACCCAGTCTGCAGAACCTATACGTAGCTTGATGTTTTTCTTACATAATTATTGTGGTTGACAGTATCGAAGGCCTTTTGCAGGTCTAAGGTTACCATACCTATGAGGTTCCCATTTGACATTTCAGTTTCCAGGTAATCCATCAGATTAATTAGGGAGGTGTCGGTTGTGTATGATTTCTAAAGACCGATTGATAGCTATGGAGATGTTGTTGTCATTAAGGTATTAACTCTTGAGAGTACACTGCTCTCTAGAATTTGGCTTTTTTACTGTGTAGTACTAACAGGCCTGTAGTTGTTGACATCTGACCTACAATTTTTCTTGAAGATGGAGTAATTCTGCCTCCTTGAACCCCTCTGGTACGGTATTAGTGGTGATTGATAGATTTATTATGTGTGCGAATAGGGAGTGACAGTTCAGAAGCACCTCTTTTGGAACAAATGAGCTCATTCGACTCATTTTATTTATTAGAAGTTTTTCAGATTACGTCATTTTTTTGTATGTGTATTATGTCACTGACTTGTTGACAACGATTAGGTGGGCTTGGGTGCTATTACACTCCTATTTTCTATTTTCCCGCTTTCGTAAACTCGGATGGCCTTCTGACTTCCCTTCCCCTTGTGGGGAGGGTGGTTGTTGTTTGGCGGACGAAACCCCGGTGCCTCTCATATCTGGAGAAGCTGTTTCTGAGTAATCACCACACTACATTTCTATACATTTCTTTGTTGTATATCTTGCAACAGGAGGCTCTCTTGGCAAAGCAAAGAGGTTTTGGTCTGGATAATTGGTTACCTTCGGTTTTCTTCCTCCAACCAAACCTAATTACCCAACAGTCTCCAGTCCCTACCCAATAACTTCCCATCCGTCCTTTCCCCCATCCCTCCCATTCCTATCTCTCCCCTTCATTCCTTTCCTGCTTTTGGCCTTGGGTCATTCCCTATGAAATTATAGCACCTAGGTATAGGAAAGGGTTCGATATCTATCAGTTCTGTTGGGGTCTTTGATGGTGTCTTGTTTGCGGTGAAATTGGATCAATGCTGATGCCCCGTTACTCTCCGGAGGTTCAGGGAGCGTGTCCTTCAGGTGATGGGTGTAGCTCTGTAGGATGCCTGTCGGTTACAGGAGTGGTGTTCGCCATTATAAGTTTGCCTTGTGGTGCGTTTCTGGCCGCCCTCTCTTTTTGTCCACTCGAGGTGGCCTCAGTGGATGTGAGGTTGCTCTCCTGGATTGCTGGTTTATTGGCATGATGGATAGCGTATAGCACAGGTTCCATCGCATCTGCACTGCTGACTTCCATATGGGGCCTCTTGGGTATGGAGATGTAAATCTCTTTCATTCCTCCTGGAGCTATCCATCCTCATTCCTCCACCCTTTTTTTCTCTTCCCTTTTTTTAATAATTAAAAAAGGGGAACTTATCATGGAGACCTATTAACATGACTTGCCTCCTCCCAGGTCACTTCCTGCAAACCCTTACAGACCCTTGTCACTTATTCGGACCGACTTCAGATCTCTCTTCCAAAACTGGTACCCTACTATGGGTAATGATCCATTACCCTTTTCTGGTTCTCGCCAGTTGTGGACCAACCCTTTAGACACTTCTGACTCCACGTGGGCAAAGGCTATGATACCGGATTCTCACATACATTACATCGGGTTTTCAGATCATTCACACGACTCTGGATGGCCGCTCGAACTTCCCGGTCCAAAATGACCTCGACCTTTCATGATGACCCTACCTCAGTTTCCTCTCCTGCTTCTAAGAAACATTCAACTCTAAGCATTCCTCCCCTTACACTTATGTTACAAGTCCTTCTTGCGACAAAATTCTTTGCACATCACCCAACTTCCTCATACTGGCTATTTTCCTCCCACAGCTCAGCAAGGACACTCGTTGCATATTGGTATTAACATTTCCTTCCCACACATTGTCGCTTGCTCATATTGCAGAAGTAGTACACACTTTCACTTCTTGACGTTGTTGACAATCACCAGTTTACGATTTGCAAAGTGCATCTTCTAATTTATTTCAGTGGATCTATGTACTTTCTCATATGATTGTACAACGCGGACTTTCGCGCGTGTCATGACGACATTCGACGCACTAGAACTCCAGAATCTTTGATCATTAAAATTGACACTTTACTCCCTGCCCATGGTTATCCTTGCCAAATAACAATGTAACTTTTGACAGTGCATGAACGGCCACCATCTCTTAAGAAGTGGGACAACTCTACAGTGGGGAGGTGATCCTTACCCCGCAACAATGTAGAAAATGCTGGTGCTTCAACCACCGACGAATTATTGCAGTGTCAGAGCAGATTCTCCTGACTATTGTGTTGCTGACCATAGCAGTCCATCCTGCAGCCTACCTCCCTCATGCCTTAACTGCAATGAGGCGCAACTGGACTATTCTCCTCCATTGCCGATTTTCTTTATGAGAAAGAGATTGGTGATCTTTAAAGTGAAAGGAGGGCTTCACTCACGCCATGGCAGTTTCCCATCTCCGTCTCCCAAAGAAGGCTTACCAACAGCACTCTATTCCAGGGTTCTTAGACGGCCCTCAGGAATTGGAGGTGCTGCTTCCATAATTGTGTGTATGCTCCTTACTTTTGCGTCATTTCACTGTTCTAACCCTTTTACGTCCTGGGCTCTGGGCTCTGGGCTCTTCATACTCTTCACTTCCCACTCAATGTTTTCAAAGTCTCAGCGCCCCTTCTCGTCAATTTAAATCGATGCACATAACATCTCCAAAATCCACATCTTCATTTATAGTTAAAATATCCTTCAATCCCAAAACCACATGACATTCTATGATTCTCTCCTTATCTCCAGACTTGGCCTTTACATCGAGTTGCATCTGATACTGTTCTTGGAAGCTCATCCACCCCAAGTTCAGTTGTCCCTTGTGTCCCTCGAAATTTCTGCTGCCATGAACCTAAACCCTACTTCCCCCCCCCCCCCCCCCCCCCTGTGTCTTTCCTTTGTCTTTGAAACTTTTTACCAAAACTACATTTTTCTCCCTCCACCACAGGTCTTTCTTCTCTGCCTTCTCTCCATCTAGATATTGAAGCCATCTCGCTTTTATTAGAGGAAGATTTAATTAAAAAAAAAACCCATGATAGACACCAGTCCACTCGACAGACCTCACATACACACTTCCGTGCCTTTCTTCACATCGTCTTGCTTCATGTCCGTCCACATTCTTCACTCCTTACTAGTTTCCCAGTCCCTCCAATTTGATTTTACTGACTTTTCTGGTCTGTAGACACCTAAAAAAAGTTACTGTTATCTCTCTTAGCTGATCATGACTTCATATTCGAGCCTCTGGGGTAATCGGAAGTGCTTCAGGTGTTGCTCTCCATCGGATTCCATTATCGATGGGACTTTTAATGAAAGTGCACTTCTTGTGCACATAGGTATTGCCACATTTCGGATCCTTGTCCAAACTTCGTACTTTATACTGCAGCCTGGGATCTACTTGGATAAGTGCTATGCTCACTATGTTTTTCTATCGGCCATTATCTATTTCAGACGTGCAACTCTGAATCTTTCCTACCTCACCTTCCTCTTATTAGGAGATTATAATGACTTATATTCCTAGGAAGGGTTTTCACCGTGACTTCTTGTGGTGATCAGTTTGGGCTCTTTTCACCTTCTCGTCTCCTCGTTGTTATAATACGGATACTCCCACTCATTTCGACTTTTCGCACTTATACTATCTCTTGCAATAGATACTTCAAAATTGCTCTCACCCGACAAGTGCACTAGACATATTGGTTCAGGTGCTCTCTGTTATTTATATTGACATCGATCTCATTTTCTGTCTTCTTATATATATTCTCGCCCTCATCATTGTCAGTTTTTTAGTGGGAAGAAATTCTCGTGTGGAAATTAATTCAAATTTCTTGATATTTGTGTGTAAAAATATAATAGTGCTTATAAAAACGTTGTGGTGGTGTGAGTTTAAGAAAAAATTCAATGACAGAAGAAATCAACACACCGGGAGTGCAATGTAAAATGTCGTAATATGAACTGAATTGGAGAATGTTGACCAATTTAATCGGTGTGCCATGTAGCCGACGAAGAATGAATGGGATAATAATTGGAAACCATGAAAAGAGTGGAATGTCGTGGGTATCTGGAAGTGTTCAGATCCATATTAATTCGGCCATAATAGTGGCGAATAAGTAAGGTAATACAAGTGGACCCCGGTTAACGATATTTTTTACTCCAGAAGTATGTTCAGGTGCCAGTATGACGATTTGTTCCCATAAAGTATATTGTGAAGTTGAATAGTCCATTTCAGACCCCAAATCATACACGATTCACGCACTTACATAAATACACTTACATAATTGGTCGCATTCGGAGGGTGATCGAAATGCGGGGTCCACTTGTACTGGACGTAGAATGATTAATCGAGTGCATCTAATCCTCGCCCCATGAGTATAATATCAACTCATCATTTAGGTAGTTACTCTAATATTGGCCAGTATTCAGTATATCTACCTGCTAGGGAAGCGTTTGTTTTATATTAACAGGATAATAACTTGGTAAGTAAATAATTTTTACAATTATGTATCATCTCTTAATGTTCTGCTTTATGTAATATATTTGTGTACCAACAAACTCTTGTTATCCAAGTCAGTAAAATCAAAATTATACAGTCCACAACCTATTTTACCATGTGATAGGTTTATTTTTTTATAATTCTGGAACTAATGTTTTTTGTTTTTGGTCCAGATTGTGAGTGTGGAAGGTGAGGGACAGTGATGCCGACCCACTGTTACTAAAGTCACCGCCTCCGTGGTACAACTAGTATCAGGCTAAGTGTAATAACAGTTTTAGTTTGTACTGAGAGTTCCTCCCCAACTTGTGTGTGTGCATAATTAGGATTGTAACTGTGAACCTCACACACACAGTTTCTGACGTCTCTTTTATCCTCAACTACTGTGCTATTACAACTATTTTCGTCTAGGTTTTAACCGCATAACTTGAGTATTAATCCTCAAACCTCAAGTAGGCGGCTTCTGAAAATGTGTGCCTTGGTGGTCTCCTACTTGTGTTCGCTGCAGTGCGCTTGAAACGTGCTACATGAGGCCGATATACCTAGAACAGGATCATGACCAGCTCCTTCATTTTTAACGGACGAGGGCGGATCTGCCCTACCGTGTCATCCCGAGAAGCTAAAAAAAACCTGTTGGCAGGAATGATGTTCTAACGTTATTCGACTTTCCTATATGAGTGTCAGTATGGAAAAAAGTACATAAACTTAGTGGATCCGAGTCTTAGGGATTTGCGATGGCAGCCAGCATGCAAAATAATCTTGGTCTGTATAACTCAGGAATCTCCATTTTTGCCCTTCGTTTCTTTCCAAGTATGCCAGAGACTTCAGATTTTTTTCTAGTAAAGAGAGTTTTTTAATGTGCCTTTATACTTCTGAACTATGAGTCGACACTCTGCTTGGCCGAACGTCGGCAGCTGGCTCTTATGGCATTCATATTCTTTTGAGTCAGCATTTACATCCGTCAGCCATCGCAAATCTTCTTTAGTCTTTTAATATTATTGGTGGCCATATGGTTCTTCCCAAGCTTGTATAGAAATTGCCGTTGTTCTGCCTTTCATAAAACAGGCACGTCGGCCATCGTGCCTCAACACATCGTCCCATTGCTCTTACCAGTGCAGTTTGCAAATTATTAACAAATTCTTAAGACATTATGAAACAAATCTCTGTAAGACATTATGGACAGAATCCTGTAAAAAATTTATGTAGACAGAATCTCTGTAAGACATTATGTAGACAGAATCTCTGTAAGACATTATGTAGACAGAATCTCTGTAAGACATTATGTAGACAGAATCTCTGTAAGACATTATGTAGACAGAATCTCTGTAAGACATTATGTAGACAGAATCTCTGTAAGACATTATGTAGACAGAATCTCTGTAAGACATTATGTAGACAGAATCTCTGTAAGACATTATGTAGACAGAATCTCTGTAGACATTATGTAGACAGAATACTCTGTAAGACATTATGTAGACAGAATCTCTGTAAGACATTATGTAGACAGAATCTCTGTAAGACATTATGTAGACAAATCCTCTGTAAGACATTATGTAGACAGAATCTCTGTAAGACATTATGTAGACAGAATCTCTGTAAGACATTATGTAGACAGAATCTCTGTAAGACATTATGTAGACAGAATCTCTGTAAGACATTATGTAGACAGAATCTCTGTAAGACATTATTTTAGACAGAATCTCTGTAAGACATTATGTAGACAGAATCTCTGTAAGACATTATGTAGACAGAATCTCTGTAAGAATTATGTAGACAGAATCTCTGTAAGACATTATGTAGACAGAATCTCTGTAAGATATTATGTAGACAGAATCTCTGTAAGACATTATGTAGACAGAATCTCTGTAAGACATTATGTAGACAGAATCTCTGTAAGACATTATGTAGACAGAATCTCTGTAAGACATTATGTAGACAGAATCTCTGTAAGACATTATGTAGACAGAATCTCTGTAAGACATTATGTAGACAGAATCTCTGTAAGACATTATGTAGACAGAATCTCTGTAAGACATTATGTAGACAGAATCTCTGTAAGACATTATGTAGACAGTCTCTAAGACATCAGGTAGACCTCGTCCATCAACATTATGCATCCATATAAGTAGATATGAAAGAAGTATGATGATTACAGATATGTTATCGGTCACCTTGTCAAATAATTTTTGTGCTTTTATAATAATGGATATAATATCTGAACGGTAATTAATTCATGAACTCATTCATAAGTACTGGCAATTATTGTTTATAACCAGTCACCATCATCGTTACAAGCTGCGCTTATTCATTCATGAAAATAGTCTTTACTCGTGTGTTTACTTCTACTGGGTTGCCAGATATTAATTCAGCCCGGGAGAGACTGTCCAGGAACTTCTTTCCGCAACTGTACATGGAGTATATATCGTTAAGAATTACATGGGTAAAGAAATCTTCCCCTGCTTGTTTGCCCTGTCCTTGCTCTGCTCTGCTGAGTATCTTGCTGAATTAATTACAACCAGAGGCTACAGGCCATTAAGCTACAACCTGCATTCGTAATATCAAATAAAATTATCTACAAAAGTATATTAATGAAGATGAGCCAATTCAGACAAATTATTAATATGAAACAAAGAAAGTAATAATTATTAAATGGCCAAATCAAAACGAATCTTATGTCCTGAGCAGCGCTGAGCGATGATCAAGTAAACAAACAATATAGAAGGCAGAAAATCCATTTAATACGTAAACTTTATCATGATAATTGCTGTTTTCTTGTCATAGATAATTAGCTGTGGAAGAAATTTTTAGCAGTGTTTCCTTTAATTAGATGATGAAGAATTCTTAATGTAGAAAGAAAAAACGACTAAAGTCATACTTGCTTTAATAGACAAAAACACATTAACACTCCAGCAGATAGGAATAACCTAATTAAGGTAATTTTATGGACAAAAAAAATTAACTGCGTCAAATCTGTCGGGTTTTCAACATAGACCACATTGCTGGTAGCTTCAGAGGGAAACGCATTTCATAAGATGAAAGTGTTTGATGATCCTGGGGCTCCAGGAGGCCAAGGATCCACTTCACGGGTCCGATGGCACAACTTCTGGATTATCTTGCTAAAGCTCTCAACTTTTCGTAAGTATAAATTGATAATAGTCATTTTTAATGTAATTAATAATAAGGTGTTATTTAGTTTTAATAAAATAATATTTCTGTTTATATACTGAGTAAAAAAGTAAATAAAAGTAAATAAAAGTAAATAAAAGTAAATAAATAAAACAAATAAACATTTTTACCACTGGAACAAATATTTACTTTTTGTTTATCCCGAAATTAAGAAGTTCAACACTTTTACTGAGCTCCAGAGTTTCTGATGGGAAAGGGTTCACAGAAAACCTACTGTGTTCACGCTGCACCAGATGCCACTGTCTGTAAACCTAATTATCCTGTCTCAGCTCCTGCCACAAAGCCACTCTATGAACTTGTTTCATGTCGTAATAAACGCCTATAAATGAATAATCAAACTGGTAGATGGGGTTTGAATTGTGGGGCCACGACATTGACAAGTTTCAACTCTTTATTGCTGAGTTACGGAGTTTGTAATAGTAAAAGTTCATAGAAAGGACTATTGTTTCCTCCTGCGTTAATCTTCGTTAATATAAAATCTATATATATATATAATATAAATAAATATATATATATATAAAATATATAAAATTTTATATATATAATAATATATAATATATATATATATTTAAAAGTCGGGGCCGAATAGCAGAACTGCAAACTGGCTTAAATAGCAACGCTCATCTTGCCATATGGACAAGTTGAAAATTTGTGAATGCAATAATTTCGCCAAAATAAATTCTGAACCTAACGAAAAAAATATATTTCACGTGTTTATTTAGTATTAAATTTTGTAAACAAATCTAAAATATATTTAAATTAGGTTAGGCTAAAATAAACTGTTCTTGGTATAATAAGGTTAGGTAAGTTTTTTTAATATTCTTTTGGTGCAAAATTAAAAATTTTTACATTATCATTAATGAAAAATATATATCTTTAAACGTATAAGAAAAAAATTTTAAAAAAGGAACTTAATTTTAAATGAGTTATTGCTAATTGACCATTTTACCCTATTCGGCACGACATAATATTATAATATATATATATAATATATAATAAATATATAATTTAAAAAATATATAAAAATATATATATATATATATATAATATATTATATATATATATATAATGCAATAAGATCAGAGTAAACAGGTGAAATTTTAGAATATGCAAAACAACCACTCTGAAAGAATAGAGAAATTCCAAGCGCTTTCGTGACTACTCACATTATCAAGGAACTATGAAAGTAAAGCATCTAAGGAAGCATAATAAGGGGTCCTGGCCACACCTCACTATCAGATCCCACAGCGTTAAAACACCTTCGCGCGCCGACCCAACTTGGATAGGTCCTTTGCACAACCCCCCACAAACTATTCAACCCCAAAAATTTAAAAAATTATTTGTCCGGGAAAAAAAAATTCTTCCCAAATTCTATTAATTAAAAGGGATCAATTTTATTAACCAAAGGAAATATTCTATTTTTGTCAAAACTGCTTTTAAAAAACAAATTCAATTATTTCCTGTCGACCATGACTTGCTTGATACTACTTTGCAACTTTTTAAAAATCAAATTTTTAAAATCCTTTCCATAATAAATAACATTAAAATCTTTTTCCTTTTTCTAATGCTATATTTATGTTGTTTTAATCTTAGTTCAGTTTTTTACCTTTTTTGACCGTAAAAAATTTTTATCGCAAATTTTAAAAGGGAAATCTTTTTTCACATCCTCAGTTTTTTGGGGGGAAAATTCTTTATCAAAAGTTTTTTTTACTGTATCAGTTTTTTGAATACAATTTTAAAATTTTAAAAGTCTTAAGAAGAAAAGGATATAAACCAAGTTTTATGGTGGGGAAAAACCAACATATTTTTATTTTAAAAAGGGGCTGGTTGCCCCTTTTTGATTGTAAAAAGTTTCAGCTTTTTTAAAAAATTTATAAATTTTCTTTTCTTGGTTTTTAAAACATTCCCTTTTTCTAAATTTTGGTTTTTTTTCCTCATCTATGAACTCAGACTAAAAATTTCGTAAATCTCTCAAACATTGATGAGAAAACAAATTTTGTTCTACTTGAGCGGGGAAAAATAGTGGACATAGGAACAGTTTTTGTAGGTTTTCTGAAATTTTTTAAAAATTTGAATTCATTATTCCCCCTTAAATAATTAAAACTCTAGAAAACAATGAGTTATTTCTTCAAACTAAACAGTAAAGTTTATAGAATGGGCTAAGCTTTTTAATTTTCCAAGGGAAATGGTGTAAACTACTTTTTTTGGGCATAAGCCCAAAACATTAAATCAACATATCGAACCATTTAGCTTTTTTAGGGAGGATTGTTTTTAAGCAACCTTGTTTCAAAAAACCCAGTATAGGTTACTAAAACGGGTGAAAAGGTTTTCCCTTTCCCAAAACCAAAAATTTCTGAGTGTAAAACTTATCATTAAATAAAAAATTTTTGCTCAACAATCAAGTGGGAAACTGGAAAGGGGTAAACATAGTTAACGAGTTCTTCAATAAAAAATTTTATAAATCATAAACAGGAATTTCGTAAACAAAGAATAACATCAAAACAAAACCTTTTAAAATCTTTTAAATCAGTCAAGAGTTTAAATTTTATAAACCAGTCTAGTTGTTTTTAACATTAAAGTTAGAAATTTTGCCAACTAGGGCTCAAAATATCAACAAGCCATTTGGATAATTTATATAACTGACCCTATGAGCAAAATTGGTCTGCGGTTTTCCCGGTTTTGGGGTTTTTTTTATTAGTCCATACATTAATAAGAGGGATTAGGGAAGTAAATTTTTTGACAATTCATCTTTGCCTTTTCAGTAAAAATTTTATTGTTTTATTAAATTGCTGTTAACGGTTTCTGGGGGTTTTTTTCCAAAGTTAGAATAGGTTTTCAGTTCATCTAAGAGATTAGCCCTTTTTTTTTCTTGGCAATCATTTTCTTTATAATTACTATTGATTTTTTTTGTTGCTATTTTAATCAGGCCTTCCATTAGTATTTTGGGGATCATTGCATATAAACCAGAAAAATTTTTGTAATGAACTCAAAAAAAACTACAAAGAAAATTGACTTTTTAATTTAAAAATAGTGTTTGGACAAAGCATGCTAATAACAATTTGTAATTAATATCAGATAAATTTTAGAAAAAACATAAAACTGCTGCTTGGGTTTTTGGCCAAATTTTTTTTGAAAACTTAAAAAAAACTTAATAAGTTAAAATTTTGCAAAAGCCTTTTGTAAACTTTAAAAAATTTTCCTGATTTACCCCCTGATGAATTAAAACATTAGAAAAAGGAATGGTATATGCTCTATTTTAAAAAACAAACATTCCCAATTGCCCTCAAATTTTCTTTAAGTCTTATGATACACTTAATAACAAAAAAATTTTGCGCCTTACAAAGAGAAAAAATAAAGCAATAGAATTAGAAAAAAAAATGATTACCAAGAAAAAATGAATAATCTCTTAGATGTACAAAACCTTTTAAAAACTTAGGAAAAAATCCCCAGAAACCGTTAACACATTTAATAAAACAAAAAAAACTTCTACTAAAAGGGAAAAAAGATAAATTAGTAAAAACAATTTACTTCCACTAACCCCATCTTTACCTTACATTTTGGGACAATAAAAACACAAAAAACCAGGGAATCCAGTCAGCCAATTTTTACCCCTAGGAGTTTTTAAAATTTTCCAAAAGGCTTTTAAAATTTTGGGCCCCCTTTTGGAAAATTTTTTTTTTAATTAAAAACAAATAGACTGGTTGACAAATAAGCTCCTTGATGACTTAAATGATTTTAAAAATTGTTTTTTGGGTTTCTTTTTTTTAAAATTTTTTTTAATTTTTTTTTTAAAAATTTTTTACTGAAAACTCGTTTAAATATAATTAATTATTCCATTATTAAATTTTAAAATTTTAAAAATTTTATCAAAATTGTATTAATGAAATTTTCCTCAAAGGGTTTGGGACAATGGAAAAATTTTTACCGTTCTTATAACCAAATTTTTTGAAAAAGGTTAAAAAAATTTTAATGGTTTAAAAAGGCAAATTTGATATATTTTTTTTAAAAAAAAAAATTAAATTTTTTTTTCCCCTTAAAAATTTTTAAAACTTACCCCTTTAAAAATTTTCTGTTTTTTTTTAAATGTTTTTTAATGTTTTTTTTTTTTAAAAAAAAGAAAATACTAATGTTTAAAATTTCCCCAATTTTTTTTTAAATAATCCCCAAGGTTTTTTTTAAATTTTTTAAATTTAGAAAATTTTTCCCATTCAAAGGGAAAACCAAAAAAAAAAATAATGTTTTCCCCGAAAAAGTTTTTTTTTTTAAAATGCTTTAAAAAATTTTACAAAAAAAGGGGAACCCCCCTAATTAAATAAAAATATTGCCCCTACCAAAAACTTGGTTTATAAAATTTTTCCAAACTTTTAAAAATTTAAAATTTTTAAAATTTGAAAAAAAACTTTTTAAAAATTCCCCCAAAAGCTAATTTTTTTTTTTCCTTAAAATTTTGGGAAAAAATTTTTTTATCAAATGGGAAAAAATTTTACAAGATAAAAAAATTAAAATTTTTAAAAAAAGCTGGACAAGATTAATTTTATTTTTCATTAAAATTTTTTCCATAATTATTTTCGTTAAAATAGTTAAAAAAAAAAGGTGAAAAATAAAATGAACTTTTTTTTAAAAAATTTTTTTTAAAAAATTGTATTTCCGGGTTTTTTAAAAAAACCCTTAAAAAAAATTTGGGAAATTTTTTTGGGGGGAAAAAAATTTTTTAAATTTTTTGGGAGTATTTTGTCTTGTAAAGAAAAAATGGGGGGGCGCTGGGGTTTTTTTTTTGGGGGGGGGTTTTTTTTTAAATTTAAATTTTAAAAAATTTTTTCTTTTATTTTGATATTTAAAACCCAAAATTAAATTTTTTCTATTTTAGGGTTTGTTTTAAAAAAATTTTAAATTTTAAATTAAAAAATTTAATTTTTAAAATTAAAAATTTTTTATTTTTTATAATAAATTTAATAGTTTGGGGGAAAACCAAAAACCCCCAAAGGGACTACCTTGCCCAAAATTATAACAAATCCCGTTTTTTCATGTTAGGTTCTTTCCTTTTTTTTTTTTTTCATGAAAAGAAGATTTCTTTCCCCCCTTTTTATTAGGCAAAAAACTCAAAAAGCCTATATCAACCCCCCCTGGGTTTTTTCAAAAATTTTTTTTTTTTTTTTTTTTTCCCCCTTTTAAGGGGGGGAAAAAAATTTTTAAATTTTTTTAAAAAATAAATTTTAAAAAAATAAAATTTTTTAAATATTACCAAAGAAAAGGAGTTTGCCTTTTTGGGGGCCCCCCCGGGATGGGGGTTGTTAAAGTAATTTTAATAATTTTAAAAAAATTATTTTTAAAAAAAATTTTTAAAAAAAATTATTTAAAAAATAAAAATTTTAATTTGGAAAAAACGGGGGATTAAGGGGGGGGGCTGAAAGGGGGGATTTGGGGGGAGGTTAGAAAAGTAAATTTTACAAAGGAGGAAAAATTGGTAGTGGGGGAAATTTTTTTAAAGAAAAATTGAGATTGTGATTACGGTGTTGTTATTAAAAAAAAAAAATGGGGTGTAAAGGGGGAAATTTTTTAAAAGGTTTTGGGGGTTAAAAGATTAAAAATTTTAAAAAAGTGGAGGGATCCCGTTTTTAGATGAAAGTACTTTTTGGATATGAAAAAATTGCAGAAAGGGGTTTTGGTGAATTTTTTTGTGAAAAAAGAGAGATGAAAGAATTGAGCGGGAAAAAAGGGAGTGTGCCTGAAGGGTCTGTGGCGAAAAGAACTTTGTCCGGGGAACAAAGGGGGGAATGTTGGAGGATAGTTATAATTATAATATCAGAGAATTCGTAGTTTGGAAAATTTAGGAGGGATGGGGGTTTAACAAAATTTTTATCCAGGGGCTGAGAAGGGGTAAAAGGGGTTCTTGATTTGGTTCGGACATGAAGAAAGGAGGAAAAAAAATAGAATATTTTGGAGTGTATAAATCTGTAGTCTGCCCTAGGTTTTTCGAAATTAAAAAACTGTCCCCGCCTTTTAGTCATCCCATTATTTTCATCATCCCAAACAGCGAATATATAATTTAATATATAGTGGTAAGCCATTCACCATTATTATGAACAGTGACGGTTCTTGCACGAATTCTTGTAGAACAGCGCTCATTACTTTCTCCCACTTTCATGTCTCATCCCTTACTGTCATTTGTGTGATAAATAGTTTGAAAACCGACAAGTATCTCAATCTTCAACTTGTCGGTTTTCAAACCAATTATCACATTTGTCAGACACTGCAACATTATGGGAACTTGATACAAGGAATTTTACAATATTTGTCCAACCTTTGGACGAAGACCTACTTATACTAGTGGATGGTTCCACTGTGATCCTGCATCCTCCTGCTTCGACTCACCTGACTACAGTATATAAGCCACTTCTCCGGCCCTATGCTGTACTTTCTACAAGAGTGATGGACTGAACACATCGATTCCAGGCTAAGGGACTGATTAACTCAAACTCCTCCTCTATTCGCCCCCTCTCTTCTTTGTATTGGACTGAAGAAGCCAGTATGTGGCGAAACGTTTCTTTAATTAATAAAGATTCCCATCAGTTGCATAAGTGTCTTAATCTTCAACTTACTGTTATTGTCTGCCTTCTATTATACTGGTATACCTAGAACACTCTCCATTATAACAATGCCTATTCCTTAAATTTCTGGCTATGTCTTGTATAGCACAGAATCAAATGCTTCACTCTGTGTGCGTGTGTGTTAATATCAAAACATATATCTCCTCAGCTACAGCAACGTCCGGCCTCCTGATGGGTTCTGGGGCGCTAAGCTCGGCAATGGGTCCTGGTCCGGCATGGTAGGAATGGTAATGAGAGAGGTAAGTGTAGTGATGCAGAAATTTATGTAAACATATAAACTTATGTTTACTTTAATCCTCAAAATATGGATTAAAATAAACTCTGATACAGTCAGTGGTTACTTTATTAGGTTCACCCTTCTAGTTCTGGGATACCGAAGAAAACTGTCATATGACAGTTTTCTAAACACTAGCCACGCTGCACGAAAACTATTTATTCCGATAACGAATACAAATGATCCATCAGTCACTAGGGATACGATAATCAAACAGGTAGACCGATTAATTAAGGCAAAATAAATCCCCGGGCACTGATGAATTTTTTTCAAGGGTTCTTGAGTGTAAAATGGAACTTTATGGACCATTAACTAACATTTTTAATATATCTCTTGAAACAGGTGTAGTGTCTGTACGTGGAAGATGGCTAGTGTAATTCCTATTTATAAATGAGAGGACAAGTCATTACCGTCAAATTACCGCCCAGTAAGCCTGACCTCAATTGTTAGCAAATTCTTAGAGTCATTTATAGCTGATATTGTAAGAAGCCATCTTGATAAGCATAATTTGATCTATGTTACTCAGTATGGATTAACGAGGTGACCGTTCCTTCCTAACTAATTTGCTAACTTTCTTCAGTAAACCATTTGAGGCTGTTGATGATAAAGAATTCGATATTATTTATTTGGATTTTAGTAAAACTTTTGATAAAGTACCACACAAAATACTGTTAAAGAATGTGGCATCTTATATTACTGAGGGAAAATTGCTCTCATGGATCGAGTCATGGCTCACCAACACTCCACAAAGGTGGCAACAAAGCAATTATAAAGAACTACAGACCGATAACGCTGTCAGAAAAACGCATTCCGCTTGAACAAAAAAAATGTAAAATAAATAATGAATAACTTGATTTTAATTAAAAATAAATAAAATAAAAATTGGCCGCTGTGGTTCCAGTAGGATGTTAGGACAGGAGTATATTATGCCCAGGATGGTCTTCTGTGATGTTTTAGACGAAATGGTGTTGGTTATCCTGGGTGGCGGTGTTCGTCCGATGTTCTGGAATTCCTGTCACTACTTGGTCGTTGTACCACAATTCAGATTTCAGAGGTGAGGAGTCGTAATGTCCTACTATGTCCTTAAGACAGGGATCTTGTTCCAGTTAACTAGCGTCTACCCTGGCTGACCAGGCCAGCAGTAGAGCTGATAATAAAGAAAACAACACTGGTTACAAAAGGGTTAAATAAGTATAACATTGAAGAGAGACAAAGGGTGGTATTCTGCTTCAATGTCATTGCTGGTAACCAGGTAAATTATTAACAATGAACAGAAATACTCCTGGTAGATCACCTTACCTGATCAGGAGAAGAGTGAAGGTGAAGTGATTCTCCATCATCCCACACCAGATAAGGTTAATATTACCAAGAGGCGGTAACCCCTAATGGTTCCTGGGCGTCTGAACAACCATAGCCCTCATATTTTAAGGGCTTTTCACTCACAGTGCTAACATCCCATATCAATATCACAAATCATACTAATTACACAACCCAGGGAAACACGGGTTTAGAACAGTCCCTCCTGTCTGTCCCAGCTACTGGACCACTTTAACAAGGTCCTGGATGCTTTAGAGGATAAACGAGTGCAGATGTAGTATACACAGACGCTGCAAAAGCGTTCGACAGGTGCGACATTGGTGTAATAACACACAAAATGCGTGACAAAGGAATAAGAGGAAAAGTTGGTAGATGGATTTACAACTTCCTGACAAATAGAACACAAAGTGCAATAGTAAACAAGCGGCTACAGTGAAAAGCTGTGTTCCACAAGACGCAGTACTCGCTCCCATCCTGTTCCTCATCCTCATATCTGACACAGACAGATGTAAGCCATAGCTCCATCTCTTACTTTATGGATGACACACGAATTGCCATCGAGTACACTGCAAGACTCCAAGCGGACATCAGCCAAATCTTTAAATAGGCCGAAGAAAACAATATGAAGTTCAGTGAAGAGAAATTTTAATTTCTCAGACATGGAAAACTTGAAGAAATTAAGAGTAAAGACTATCACAGTAAAGCAAAAAACTAATGTGAAAGATCTGGGAGTGATAATGTCAGAGGATCTCTCCTTCAAAGACCATAACAATGTATCTACCTCACCTGCTAGAAAAATTATAGGATGGATAATGAGAACCTTCAAAACTAGGGACGCAAAGCCCATGATGATTCTCTTCTAATCGCTTTTTCTCTCTAGACTGGAATACTGCTGTACACTAACTGCCTCCTTCAAGGCAGGCGAAATTGCTAACCTGAAGAATGCACAGAGAACTTTCATGACATGCATAAGTAGGATAAAACACCTAAATTACTGGGAACGGTTAAGTCCCTTGATTTGTATTCCCTGGAACGTATGCGAGAAACATACATGAAAATATATACTTGAAAAATCCTAGACGGATTAGTACCAAACTTGCACACGAAAATCACACTCCCTACGAAAGCAAAAGACTCTGCAGGAGATGCAATATTCCCTCAATGAGAAGCAGGGGTGGCGAGGGACCAGGAGTACACTAAGAGAAAACACAATAAGTGTCCGGGGCCAAAGACTGTACAACTGCCTCCCAGCATACATAAAGGGGATTACCAATAAACCACTGGCTGTCTTCAAGAAGGCGCTGGACATGCACCTAAAGTCAGTACCTGATCAGCCGGGCTATAGTTTGTAAGTCGGTTAACGTGCGGCTAACAGTAACAACCTGGTTGATCAGACCCTGATCTACCACGAGGCCTTGTCTCAGACCGGGCCACGAGGGTGTTGACCCCCGAAACCCTCTCCAGGTGGATGTGTTACGTGAAAGGCGTGTTGTGTGGGTGATGAGACTGGGAGTGGTGAGGTGAATATAGTTGGCGACTCAGTGTTCTATGTATCGTGAGCATTGAAGTATTGCTGGGTTGGATGGATGTGGGTGGACTGTGATTTCACAAATGTTTTTTTTAATATTTGTTTGCATCTACTGGATCAATGACAATATATATATATATATATATATATATTTTAATATATATATATATATATATTATATATATATATATATATATATATATATATATATATATATATATATATATATAGTCTTTTATGTGCCATGTGTTGAAATCGTGGGAGGTGGAGCATACGTTTTAGTGGGAGGGGTATAGGGCAAGACTGGATCGCCTATATGTCACGAGGCGAGTGAATATCATCTTAGTTTGTACTGTTGATGCCCCTTTTTCGGATCATAGGGCTGTGATAGCGGAGGTGGGGTGGGAGGAGTTAGCTAGGAGGCAGGTGGGTTACTGGAAATTGAATGGGAGGGTTCTTGCAGATGAGGAGGGGTGGGGGGGTTGCAGCATTATGGGCAGAGCTTTGGGAGCAGGGAAGGGTGGTTGATGATGTCATAAGTTGGTGGGATGGTATTGCCAAGGCTAGGATTCGGTCATTTTATATAAAGGAGGTGAACAGAATTAATTGCATGAGATATGGATTGTCGAATTATCTGGAGTAGCGCTTATGGGATTGCTACCATAGTGGTGCTTTGCAGGGACATTACCGGATGGGGGAAATTGAGGACCTGAAGGAGAGGTTACAAGATTTGCAGAATGAAAGGTTCGAGTCGGTGGGGTGTAGGCAGGTATGGATGAGGTGCTATGGGGGGATAGGCCATCGGCTTGTGTCCTGAGGAACCAACAACAATGTAGGAGGGCGACGAACATTACGCAGCTGGAAGTGTGTTGTGGGGAGGCAGGTTATTGGATGGGGCAGGTGCTGAGGTCGATGGAGGGCATGGAAATGTATGCTGACAGGTGGTATGAGCGTTACTGGCATAGTAGAGGAGTGCAAGCTGAAGGTGTTGGAGGAGGTGTGTGGCTGTGAAGGGAAACCTTTGGGAATAGGGTGGCATTGGGGGAGACATTGAGGAGGAGGAAATTTGGAGAGCGTTGGAGGGTATGTGCAAGGGCAAGGTGCCGGGTATTGATGGGCTTCCCTGTGAGTTTAACTTGGCGCACTGGGATCTGTTGAGGGGGTTTTTGGTCAGATTATTAAATGCGATGAAACAGGAGGGTCGTTTAGGCGTGGGGCAGGCAACAGGGGTGGTGGTTTTATTCCCAAAGGGGTCACATCAGCGGATCCTTAACGATTACTGGGCACCCCCCTTAATGTGCACCGACTATAAGCTTTTTGCATAGGTGCTGGGTAATTGCTTGAAGTGCGTTATTGAATGGGTGGTTTCCCCGAGCCAGTTTGGTTTGCCTGGAAGATCTATGGTGGTGGGTCATGGGGTATTATGGGATTTCATAGCTTACCTTGGTGGGGGGAGGGGGAGAGGTTTATTAGCATTGGATTGGAGTGGAGCTTATGATACTGTGGAGAGAATGGCATTAGAACGTATCTTATTGAGTCAGGGTTTTGGGTAGGAAATAGTGGGTTGGGTGCACATACTGTACATGCAGGTGTGTGTTCCTGTACAAGTTAATGGGCGTTTGGGGTGGAGTGGCAATGAGGAGGGGTCTACGGCAGGTATGCCCACTCTCCCAACTTTTGCTTGCATGTGTGCAAGAACCTTTTCATAGATTGGTAGAGGCAAGAATGTGCTGGGATAGGGGTGGGGCTGGGAGCCTATGGCCGAGTTTGGTAAGGTATGTGGACGACATGACGATCTTGGTGGATGAGAGCACGGTTTTTGGTGGTTTTAGGAGGTAGTGAGGATTTACGGGGGGCATCAGGGATGATAGTGAATAAAGAGAAGTCGTTCATTCTCGGGTTGGGGACATGGGAAGTCAGGGAGGAGTGGGGGTGTCAGGTGGTGAGGAACTGTGTGGGGGTGCTGAAAATATTTGGCATCCTTTATAGAGGGGACTTAGTATGGGCATGGGAAGATAATTCAAGTCGTTTGGAGGAACGGGTTGAGACCATTTTGAGGATACTGAAGCCACATCACCTCACTATTCTCCAGCATGCAATAGTGATTAATGTGCTTTTGTATAGTAAGATTTGGTTCATCGCACAGGTTTTCCCATTAACTGTGCTGGTCATCATACGCATTTAGAGGAAGGTGTTCCGGTTTTTGTGGGGATCTGGGTGTGAGTGGTTGAAAAGGATGGTGGTCATGTTGCCTTTGTGAAGGGGAAGGATGGGTCTGTTAGATCTCTGGAGGAGGGTTAAATGCATTTTTATAATATGTGAGGTGTTGAGGGGGAATTTCTGGGAGGGAAGGTTGGGAAAGGTTCATGAGATGTTGCCAGATTTGTACAGAAGGGAGGATCTCAGGGAGTGTGAGGCAGCACTGTGGGCAATGGCTGTGGTTCGAGAAGTAAGGAAAGTCAGGGTGAGGGTTTTACAAAGGGTGATAAGGAGGCCTGAGGTGCAGGTGGGGGAGGGGCTCTACCCAATTTACGATTGGGCATCTGTCTGGGAGAGGTTCAGGAGAGTGAGGTTGCAACCAAGGGTGAGGGAGGTCATGTTCTGTTTTTTTTGTACAGGATTTTACTTTCTGGTATGGTTTTGCGAGATAGGAGGGTGGAGGGAGGGGCGTTTTGGGTTGTGTGGGGGGGAGGACATGGCTTTCCATGCTGTTGACTTTTGTGAAAGGCTGGAGGGGATCAGAGCATGGGTAGGTTGGGTTGTGGAGAGAGTTGGGGGGAGGTGTGTCGGTTTTGCGAGTGCTAAGTTTGGATGGGGGGGTGGATGACGGGGCGGCACAAGTGCTGGTTTATGTGGTGGTAGATTATGTGTATGTAGCCTGGAGCATGAGGGGATCGGAAGCATAGGAGGTGCACAAGCGCATAATTGTGGCGACAATGTATTGGACATTGTGTAGAAATAGGAGTATTTACAGGCATATGTAGGGGGAGTTATTTTCTGTGGGATACCGCGAATTAATGGTGAGCACTCTGCTCAGTTTGTAGGAGCGAGACATTGCTCATGGGGATGGATGTATTCCAGCTTGCCTGCCGGTGAGGGTGGGCAATGGGGGAAGGTGTTGGGGATACCTCTTGTTTGCATAGGATGTGTGGTGGGACCTTTTTGGAATCTGATATAATTGTATATACGTGGCTTCACGGTGGCGTGTGTAACAATCACACATGCAGTGGCAAGAAACGAGAACAGCGTGAGTGGATATGTGCTATCCCTCATCTGCAGTGCTGATGAGGAATAGTAAATGTCTGACATGTTCCTTCTTCAGGCTGCCAGGATGTGGTTTCGTATGTGTGTGAAGGGTGGATATAAAACTGGGACAGTATCTAAGAAGGAGACGCTTTGTACTTGTGAACATTCACACAGCCCTGTCAGACCCTCGAAGGGTATTTGATAAGGCTTGTTCCTCATTTTGGAAATGAAAAGATAGAATATTCAATAATAATATAATAAGAAACAGTTTTATTAATAAGTAAAATCAGTAAAGAGTATAAAACACTTAAACATGAAATTAATCCTACTTGAAGCAAAAATTAAAAAAATTAAATATATAAATAATTAGTGATTCAAAGTTAATATGTTTTTACACACTTATGTAATGGAGAATGATACTGTGTCGATGTTCTGGGCACATAGCTCTGAATCATGGTTTGTAATGCCAAGCAGTTGTTGATGAGGGGGGTCTCAGGTGGACGTGACGGTTGACACTGAGCAGACATAACTCCCAGCACAAATAGAGATTCTGACGAACAGAGGTACTGTGATCTTCTGACTACCACAACACTTGTGAAACAGGTGAGTCGCCAGTAATGGTGTGTAGCTGACTAGGTGGTCGCCTACGTGTGGAAGGGGGACCAATGTAGGTAGAGATGTTAAGTCCGACTCTCGGATCTTCTCAATATGTATGCTGTCATTCATCTCTTGACCTCTGGGGAGAGAGGATGCATGCCTAGTAGCTACACTTGCCCTCTGGATGTGACCTTTAGCAACTGGAAGACAAGATGGCAGTTCGAGTGGGTCAGAGGATCAACACTGTTTGTGTTCAGCTGGTACGTGGCACGCTCATTGGCGAAACAATGAATACCTTGCTACCTGCCATCATTAGAGACGTCTATGGTGTCCCCAACGATGAAGTATATGGTGCAGCTTTAAACGGGATGTCCAGGGTATCTGTAAAAATGAATCGTGCCAGCTTCTACAACAGAATTGTTGACGAGAAATAGGAGAGGCAGATGACTGTGAACTCGACGGTGGATGTCGTCTTGCACGACGTATCTAAGTACTATATGTGGGTGAAGGTGAGAAACGTCCCTTTTGAGGTGACTGCGTATGGTATACAAAAGGCTTTCAGCAGTTATGGTAAAGTCCATTCAGCTACTATGGGAGGATGGGAAGATGGGCCATACGAGGGACTACTGGAGGGTTCTTATACCCTCAAAATGACTTTGGCTAGGCCTATACCATCCTACGTCACGCTAGTGGGTTACAGGACGCAGGTCTACGTGCACTATGCCAGACAGAGAAGGACCTGTTGCTTATGTAGCTCCTACGATCATATGGCAGCACAGTGTCCTAGGAGACAGCCTACCAAGGCACCTGGCATGTCGGCTGTGGTGCAGCGCCCTTGTGAGTTGAGGCCAGAGTTGGGAGAGGAAGAAGCAAGGACAATTGGTAGTTGGAGTGATGAGGTTGAACGAGAAGAAAGGACGGCCGGTACGTGTGTCACACTCCCGGTAGATTAGGGGGCTCCACCGAGAAGGAACGATGTGCCTCAGGACAACTTACTGGAGGACGTGTTGAGAGGTTTTTTGGATGGGTCGGAGACCTGTGCCTTAAGTGTTGCCGAGGCCGATGTGAGGGAGGAACAGCAGTCTGTAGTAAAAACATTGTGTGGACCTTGCTTGGAGCAAGTGGTGGAGGTGGAGGTCCATCAGGAGAATTTGTCAGACGAGGACATGTGTGAGAGTGGTAGCTCTAGGAAAAGGCCGGCTGGTATGGCAGAGGTCGAGGAGGTACTCACGCTGGGGCAGAGGCAGGGCAAAAAAGCTTGGGCACCGAAGAAGGAGTTGTTGGACCGAAAGGATCCAGGTGAGAATGAGTTATGCAGTGAAAGGGTAAAGGGTGGGGAGGGAGTCCTGGGAAAGTCTGGTGAGGCGTCGGGTTGATGCACTGGTAAAGGTGTGGTAGGCAAGCCACAGCGGCATCGAGGGAAGCCGCCCTTCTTGTAACCTTCAGATGTGTCACCTTAATTGTGAACGGTCTCAAGGCTGAGATCAAAACTGTGTGGTTGGTATGGTTTCTACGTAGATTTCAGGTGGACATGTGTTTCTTGCAGGAACACAATCATAAGATTGGAAGTGAGTTGGTGTTGAATGGGTATAAGTTGTACGTTAGTTGTGCTCAGCTGTTGAAAAGGGGGGGGTGGCGATAGCGATAAAGGAGACCAGCCCCTTGCGTGTCACTGGGTTGGGAGGAGGCAGGGGGGAGGGTTGTGCGGGTAGATGGTGTATGGGGTGATAGAAGGGCATGTTTCATTGGAGTGTATGTGCCGAGCATCGAGCAATACACGGGTAAAGGCGGATTTTGTGAGGGAAGACTTATTGTATCAACTGCGAGGATTGCCTGCCATCACGGTCATTGGTGGGGATTGGAATTGTGTTATTCAGGGCCGAAATGTTGAACCGAGGGGGGCGGGTTGTGTTTTAAGTGTTCTGAGGGATGTGTTGAGGGATGTGGGTGTCGTAGATGTTGCGGGGGGGAGGTTATATGGTGGAGCACACGTTCGTACGTAGGGGTATGCTGCAAGACTAGACAGAATTTACGTCATGCAGGGATTGGAGATAGGGAGGGTGCAGACATTTGACGTGGGTTTCTCGGATCATCTGGCGGTGATAGTAGATCTGTCGTGGGAGGGTGCCATGCATATTTACCCCCGGCTATGGGTATTGGCTGCTAGGGGAAGGTGGGGGAAGGGGTTTTGAGGAGTGGTGGACTGGGTTTTGTGGTGCTAGGGATCAGGCTATGGAGCTTATAGACTGGTGGGAGTTGCAGGCAAAACCTGGGATTGCAGATTTTTATAGAGTCAAGGGACGTGAGGAAGCAAGATGGAGATATGGATTGCAGAATTATTTGGAGGGACAGTTGCAGGCATGTTACGGGAGGAGGGGAGGGAGGGAAGAGATCGCATTACTTCGAGGTTTGATTGAAGAGATTCATAACGAACGTTTTGATGCAGTACGTTTTCGCTCGGAGTTGGATGACATGTTGTGGGGAGATAAGCCGACTGGGTATGTTTTGCGTAAGTTTAGGGAATGTACGAGAGTGACCACGTTATTGCAGTTAGTGACTAGTGCGGGGGTGGGGAATTACCCTGAAGGTGTGGTCCTCATCTCCACTGAGAGTATGAGCATTTATGTCGATGAATGGTTCAGGGGAAAATGGAGAGAGTGTGGGAGGTGAGGCACCTGGCAGGAGTCTTTCGGTAGGGGGGTTCATAATGCTATAGGAGAAAAGGATAGGGAGGGGTTGGAGGCTGATATTAGTGAGGCTGAGGTGGCAGATGCTGTCTTTGGCATGAGCACAGGTAAGGCGAAAGGGATTGACAGTTTGCCTATCGATTTTTATAGGGCTCATTGGGGGTGCATGAGGCATTGTTTTGTTGGAGTTTTGAACAATATGCTAGATGGGCAGAGAAGGGGTGAGTCACAATGTACGGGCATAGTAGTATTAGTATCGAAGAAGGAAGGGGTGCAGGCGCTGAGAGCTTTCTGGGTGATTTCCTTAATGTGTGTGGACTATAAGGCGTTCGCAAAGATTTTAGGGAATAGAATGAAGGCAGTTCTGGGATCGCTCTTACACTGCGGTCAGTTTGGAATTCCAGGGAGGACTATGCGGAAAGGGCACGGGCACATAAGGGATTTCTTAGAGGGCTGTGGAGGGGGGGAGGTTCTAGGTGTGGATTGGGAGAATGCGTATGATTGTGTGGACAGGGTGTTTTTGCGTGAGTGTTTGAGTGGTTTGGGTTTTGGAGCCAAGGTGGTAGGGTGGGTGGATGCATTGTATGTTGGGGCGAGGATAAGAGTGCAGGTGAACAGTCGGTTAGGTTGTGAGATTCGTATGGAGAGGGGTTTGCAGCAGGGTTGTCCGCTTTCACACCTGTTATTTGCTTGTGTACAGAATCCATTTTATGAGCTTGTAGACAGAGAGTTGTGTGGGGTGGGTGCTGAGGGGATTGAAGGGGGTTTTGTGGGATATGTTGATGATACGACGATCTTACTTAGTGGAAAGGAGGATTTTTCAAGGGTGGGTAGAGTCATCGAGAATTTTGGTGGCCATAATGGGAATAAGGGTAAACAAAAGGAAGTCGATGCTGTTAGAGGTGGGCACTTGGGTAGGCGGGAGATTGGGCCAGGGGTTTGGATGGAATGTCGTGGAATGGATCAAAATTTGTGGAATTTGGTATACAGCGGATAGGCAAGACAGTAGAAGGGTTAATTCAGAGGCAGTTAAGGACAGGGCAGTAGTATTACACGGCCTGGTTAAGGACAGGGCAACGTAACATCTCTGGCCTTCGGCCAGAGATGTTACGTTGCATCAAAGGGCCAGAGATGTTACGTTGAATTCGTTGGTATACAGCAAGGTTTGGGAGGTGGCGGCAGTATATCCCTTGAGGGAATAAGATGTAATAGACATCCAAAGGAGGGCGTTAAGGTACATATGGGGTTATGGGAGGGCGTGGTTGGGACGTGACGTAGTAATGACTGGGGTGCGTCAGGGGGGATTGGGTTTGTTGGCATTGGGGCCCAGGGTGAGGGCAATTTATGTCAAGATGTGGTACCTCAGAGGGGGGTCAGGGGGCAGCGTGTGGGGGAAGGTGTTGAAGGACGTTCATTGTTGGTGGAGTGGGAGGGGCCTGGAAGTGTGTGAGGATATGTTGCGGTATACGTTAAGGGTTCGAGATGTGCGGCGATTGCGCATAGGGAGGCTGGTGGGAGTTGAGTATCGTCGGAAGACGCTGCAAGGGGTGGCTGTCTTCCCCACATATGAATGGGAGGTAATATGGGAGGAATTTCGAAAGCTAAGAATTCCTGCAAGGGTGCGAGAAGTGGTGTACAGATTCCTTATGGGTACATTGGCATCAAAAGAGGTGTTGAGGCAGATGGGATATATGAGTGAGGTGTCATGTGTGCAATGTGGTGACGTGGAAAATGCCTTCCATGTGGTGTATTTTTGTCCTTTTTTGGAAAATGTACGAGTGTGGTTAAGGGGCGTTTTTGGTTTACTGGGGGGGAAGGGTGGGGGTCCTAAGGGCTTTACTTTTAGACATGGGAGGAGTGTCTCGTGAGGTAGCGAGGGCGTTAAGGTATATAATGGTTGATTTTTTGTATGTTTCTTGTGGAATGAGGGAGGTAGGGGGTAATGTTAGAATCAAGGCTTTAGCGGGCAGTTTTTATAGGTCGGTGGGTAGGAATAGGAGCTTATATGGGGGCCAGTGGGTTCATCTTTTTCCGGAGAGTTATCAGGGATTGAGGGTCGCACGACTGATACGGTTAGTGCCTTAGTGCCGGGGAAGGACGGCAAGGGGTTGGTTTCCGGAAGTGTGTGATGAGTAACTGGGGATGAATGTAGTAAGGATGTGCGGTGATGGTGGCTGCTACAGTGGTGTATGTGAGACAACATTTGTATCATGTTCCTAAGATGAGGACGAAGCCAGTTGTCCTCGAGACTAGACGTTTGTATTCCTTCATAGTTCACAGGGGGTTTCAGTATGAAAAGATGTTATAGACGTTGCATGGCACAGGAACCCAAGGTATAGCTTCTGTCGATCGATAGTCTTTCCTGAGTGAATGGTTCTGGGTTTTGGCAGTGGTCAATCGATTCTCATTCACCGACCCATGTTTTAACATGATGTAAGACTCTGTCTTTATGGGAGCTTTTGTGTGTGAGTGTGCGTGTGTGTGTGTGTGTGCGTGTGTGCGTGTGTGCGTGTGTGCGTGTGTGCGTGTGTGCGTGTGTGTGTGTGTGAGAGAGAGTGGTTGTGTGCATAGGTCTGTGCGTGTGTGGTGTGTCCGGTTATTGAAATGGGGCTTCTGGGAGTGAGGTGGAGGTAATAATGTGCACAGAATTTTTTAGTGTAGTGAAAGAAGCGGGGTTTTTTGTTTCGTTGCCCCAGAGACTAATGTATGATTCTTATTCTCCTTTACCACTGTAGTAAGGGCGAGGTGCCTGCGTGCACCAAGATCATGTACTTACTGTTTGTCAACCCTGTCAATTCAGAATGTTCTATGTTATAGGAGACGGCATTGAACGTTGCCCTATTAAGTGCTCATCTCTGATTGGAGGTTAATGAGGTAGGAATATATATACACATACGGATTAATGGGTTATTTTTCAAACTGTTCATACTGTGTACCTTGTGTGTGGTGAGAGGAGGCATATATCATAGGAAAAAAATCTTATAACTTATCATTTATTCTAGTGTATGCAATATTGCATAAGATGCGTTTGTTAGGGTATATTTGGTGTAAGGGTGCTATTAGTCTCCTCGAAAATATTGTATTGAGGATTTTCGTTTTCGAATGTCTATGTACATAAAATGTTACTATACAACACAATTGTGAGTAAAAGGCATTAGTGTATAAGATATGAATAAGAGAACCAGTTTTGTGTTGTTGCTATTTTTTGGTAGAGGAATGTTCAGGTGTAGGTTCCTCTGTGTAGTTCTAGGTTTTCTTATATCGTTGCTTACTTTTTCTTGTTAGGTCATTATGTATCACAACATGTATAATGTATACTGTGTCTAAATAATAATAAAAAAAAATATGTATGCTATCCTACGTACCTCGACTGTACCAAATGACCTGAGCCAACAATCAGGGCTAAAATAAAGAAAACACAAAGTTACACACCACTGAATAAATCACTCACATGATAAGCTTACGGCCTTTAAAAGAAATGGTGACAATTAGAAGATGACGTAACACTACATAAGTTCAAATCATGACAGAATAAATTAGAGCATAAATACCCTCAACAATAGTGAAGTTGTTACTAAAACCCAAACATATAATAGCTTATACAGGAGTGGAACGAATACTTACAGATTTGATGGGAGCCGCAAGTCAAGTGACTGACCACCAGTCAGAGACACTCGTCACCTCCCACCAGGTACAGAAGGGGATGGGGGTAGCAGGAACTATACACCCACTCTAACTGAACAAACATACTGCTCAACAAACTACCATCACCATTCATTCATACTTCCACCACTCCTATCTGATAAACTTTTCCCTCACAGTACTATCACATGTTAAGAATTAATAGGGGACTTTATAAAGTGGCAAAGCATAAGTGTAAATTAACAAAAGCAAGATATTATTTCAGCAGCATCACCATATCAGTCTAAGCAAAATGACAGCATCTAAATTTTAGTAAAACTGCACTTAATACGTTTACTTATGGTATATCTCTTATTGTAACCCTCCCCCCAAACTGCACTTAATACGTTTACTTATGGTATATCTCTTATTGTAACCCTCCCCCCAAACTGCACTTAATACGTTTACTTATGGTATATCTCTTATTGTAACCCTCCCCCGCAACTCACTTAATCACGCATATGTATATTTTATTGTAACCTCCAAATATAATTTATTGAAGAATTTCTTATTGTCCCTAATCTAATTACGTTGGCTAATCATTTAAAACTCCAAACTTTCATCTAATAACTTACTTTAAGGTATTACTCTCTATTTTCCAAGATTTTTTACTTATGTATATTCTGATGTAATCAAAGACTAATACTTACTTTAAAATCAATTTTTTATAAACTAAAAAACGTTTACTATGTAACTCTTATTGTAATCCCAACGACTTAAACAATATTATACAACATTGTATCAAACCCTGAACATTAATACGTTACTATCAACCATTAACCCCCCAAACTACAATCAACTTATGGTTATTTTTCCCCCACCGTCGAACAAATTTATCATATAATTAGTTTAATTAAAACAATATTATAACAACATACTATTTCCTACAATTACGTCTTACACATTTAAAAAAATTTTTTAATAACAAAAACGTATCACCTTGTGAATCATTAATCAGTAATACCAACATTAACAACAATATTATAACAACAACGTATCACCGTGAACATTATCAGTAATACCAACATTAACAACAATATTATAACAACAACGTATCACCGTGAACATTATCAGTAATACCAACATTAACAACAATATTACAACAACAACGTATCACCGTGAACATTATCAGTAATACCAACATTAACAACAATATTACAACAACAACGTATCACCGTGAACATTATCAGTAATACCAACATTAACAACAATATTACAACAACAACGTATCACCGTGAACATTATCAGTAATACCAACATTACGTAACTTCCCACATTTAACTCTCACATTTTTATGTTGCTGTCTTTTCATCAAAATTACTTTAGCTTAAATGCACGCTGAAGTACAATAAACTGCGATATTTTTATATAAGAACCTAAGAAAGAAGGAACACTGCAGCAGGCCCGCTGGCCCATACTAAGCAGGTCCTCCACAATCCATCCAACTAACAAAACATTTGTAATAAAGTTGGTAGAATTACCCACAATATGTAAAGTAAAAGGACACAAGTGCAACTAATGTGACATTTTATTGTGGCAACGTTTCGCTCTCCAGGAGTTTTGTCAAGCCTCTATATTAACCCTTCAAAAAAATATTTGCGGAAAAGTATCTAGAGTTAAAAAAAAAATATCATTATATAATTTTAAGACGTTTCTTAATTTTATATAGTCTTCTCATATAAATTTTTATATAGTTTTCTCATCTAAGTTTTTATATAGTTTTCTCATCTAAGTTTTTATATAGTTTTCTCATCTAAGTTTTTATATAGTTTCTCATCTAAGTTTTTATATAGTTTTCTCATCTAAGTTTTTATATAGTTTTCTCATCTAAGTTTTTATATAGTTTTCTCATCTAAGTTTTATATAGTTTTCTCATCTAAGTTTTTATATAGTTTTCTCATCTAAGTTTTTATATAGTTTTCTCATCTAAGTTTTTATATAGTTTTCTCATCTAAGTTTTTATATAGTTTTCTCATCTAAGTTTTTATATAGTTTTCTCATCTAAGTTTTTATATAGTTTTCTCATCTAAGTTTTTATATAGTTTTCTCATCTAAGTTTTTATATAGTTTTCTTCTTGTTATGGAGGTTGTCACAGTAATTGAAAGTTCTTCTCATTAATAAATATACTGTACTGAGGCTTTAAGGTAAGACTAATCTCTATAGTTCACCAGTTTCTTGTTTTAACATTGATAGCTATTTTCTTCTGTTCTTATCCTTCCCAGACTTACTTACAATGTCTAGGAAGGAATATCGTAAAGAAATTTAGAAACTAATGGTGAGTTGCTGGGATAACGAAGTAGAGAGATGATTGAGAGCCCACACATAACTACCGATTTATGTGTGTTAATCCGTAATCAGTCAACTGGTAAAACTAAATGGGTTGACAGGTTAAACCTTGGTCAAAACGTCAAATGTTCAGCTTATAGCAACCCGGTATCATCGAGATGACAGCGCTGAATTATGATGTTTACGGTAGTCTGGAGAATTCATGAAATCATTGGTTTAAGATTATGAACGATCGCCTTTTATGATAAATGTATCTAGTTCGAACAAGCCTAAACTATTATTATATGATGAAAGGTCATGTTTTATAATTGCCGATTCTAAGACTTTTTTTTCCCGCCAATTCGAACTAGGGTCTATAATCCTGGTTTCAACCATTTTGCAGGATTATTGCATACTCGTATGTGCTTTAGATTCATGCACTGTTCAGATCAAGTACTGGTGTTGTGCTAACCTAACATCAAGGGGTTTCTATGTTAGTCCGACATAATATAAAATTACATCTGTTACAACCCACTCTGGTAATACCATCTATATATATTTTTGGCAAATTATTGATCAACTTACTCTAAACCGTCATTAAATTATTAAAGACTAATTGTATGCAATTTTTTTAGGGCATTAGGTAAACCAACACATTTTTAACCAGAGGGGTGATCCTAGTATTAGTTCTATAATGTCTTCCTAGCTGTTACCAGAGCCTTTAACGCAAACTTCTTAGGGTACCACAGTCTGGCCGCAATATTGACTTGATATTTTTTTTTTAAATTATTAGCAGAATCATTACTCTATTTCTAGTTATGAAATTAATTTTTCGGTTGAGATGTATTACATCATTTCAATTTTACCATTCACAGACTATTCCTATTATATCTTTCTAGAACAGTGAACTACCTCATTAGTAACTAACCTTTACCATCACGATTATTTAGTAAGGAAGAACATTTAAAGATTATAATTATTATTATTATAATCATGGGGGAGCGTTAAACCTGTAGGATTATACAGCGCATGTGCGGGGGGGGGGGACGGTAGGCATTCAGGCTCAATTCAGGGAACGGGAGCACAGATTCAATTCCCTAGATCAAGAGCCCCTTGAGGGGAACATTTAAAGAGTTAGACTTCTTATGAGGTAATAATTGTTATCATTTTTCTAATATTTGTATTTAAACAAATTAGACTGATTAATGGCATTCACTTTACCATGATTTATGTGCGATGCTCTTTAAAATACCCTTAACTATTCGTAGTTATTCTAATTAACTCGTTTCCGAGATTTTAGAATATGTTACGAGTAATATAAAACTACTGCACGAGTCTCAGGCTACGACTGACTTAATTCATGATTACTCATTACTACTGATTATTGATGCATACGTTTTTGAATATGCAGGAAGTGCAGCTTGCAACTGGTCCCTTCTTATTAAGTGGCGAACGTAGAGAGGTTGTGGACTTCACAGTGCCACCACTGATAGATTCTTGGAAGATCATAGGTCCTCGAGGTCATCCTGAAGTGGACCCCTGGGGATTTCTGTTTCCCTTGGCACCTCTGGTGTGGGCTTCATCCTGGGAGCAATAATTGTGCTTGGTGCCGCTGTGTTCCTCATGTCCTTCAGCTTCTCCATCAATACCCGCCAAAAAAGCAACTGGTTACTGGTAACCTTCGACTATATACGAATTTTATTGCAACAAGGTAATAACACAAATTGTTACGTAAGCTATAGTATATCTGAGTGGAAAAAGAAAGCTTAACTAACATATATGTAAATTAAATTTGCATGGTATCAAAGATATGAAAGATTTAATATACAGCGTATATACATATATATAAATAATAATTGTAAACCAATTATCACAGAAATTAGTTATTTAATGTTTAACCTTCATGTACTATTTAATATTCATGGCACAATAACATTCCTTATATACTGAACATAGTCATTAATAATTTAATAATAAAAAATCTAGGAAAAGTGTCTGTATCGGCCGAAAATCAGGTATCGGTATACCACTATAAATAAATAAATAAATATATATATATATATATATATATATATATATATATATATATATATATATATATAATATATATATATATATATATATATATATATATATATGTATATATGACGGGGGAGCGAACTTCGGTCTGTAAATTGACAGCCAGACGGTCTTCCGTCTTTACGACGGGACGACAGAGAAAGGAGTGGGAACTAGTACTTACTGCGCTATATTCGTCAGAGGCATCATCTATAACCATTTATCAAAATGCTTTTAACTGTCAGTGAATTCTTAAACACTACTTGTATGTTGAATCTTGTAGCGTATTCAGCAGGATGCGGAGAATGGAGACACACCACTTTCTTTTTTTTATATTTTAAAAACTGTTTATACAAAAACCATGAAGTACAATACAAACCAAAATAAACAGTGTAAACATGTGTATAACACATGCACACGTATCTCCTCTCTATACATGAGGGAAAAAAACCCACATTTAAATCCAAAAAAAATTAATGTTTACATCAAAAAAGGGGTTTTAAAATTATTATTTTAAAAGAAAAAAACCCATTATTTTAATTTCAAATAAAAAATGTTTCATTTTTAAAAAAAATAAATTATAAGCCTAAAATTTTATAAATTTTTCAACTATTTTAAAATTTCTATTAAGAATTTTTAAAAATTTTCCTCCTATTTAATTTTTCTCACCAAGATATAACCATTTAATTTATATAATTTTCATTCATTTAAATTTTAAAATTTCTAAAATAGTTTTATAAATTCTCAAAAAAATTTTAAAAAGTTCCCTTAGGGAAAAATGTTCATCAATTTTTAAAGTTTTTTTCATCTAAGTTAAAAATTATTTTATCATTAAATTTTATATGTTTCCACTAAGGTTTTAAAGGGTTTCCCAAAAGAATATTTTTTCCCTCTAATATATGTTTCCAAAGTTTTTATAAGTTTTTATAATTTAATAAGTTTTTTTCTAAAATAAAGTTTTTTCCCTCTAGGTTTAAAAAGTCCGTCCGTTTTTTAATTTTATCTTATTTTTAAATGCATCAAGTTTAAAATTTTTTAAATTTAAATTTTTTTTCCCTCAATTTAAAAGTTTCCCATCTGTAATTTTTCATCAAGTTTTTTTTAATTTTTTCACGGGGGGGGGGGGGTTTTTTTTTTCCTCCAATTTTATAGGGACCTAAGTTTTTATATTCTTTTTATCTAATTTTATATTTGTTTCCTTTATTTTTATATGTTTTAACCCAATTTTTAAATTTTTCTCTACAAGTTTTTTTAATTCCTCCTAATTTTAAATAATTTTTTATATTTTTTAAAAATTGCCCCAACTAATTTTATTAGTTTCTCCTGTAATTCCCTGCCTTTACAATTTTTTAAGTTGTCTTATCTAAATTTTTTTTTTCCTCCAAGGCAAGTTTTTTTCTCACAAATTATAATATTTTCTCTAATTTTATTAATTTTTTCATCTTCATAAATGTTTATCTCCTCAAATTTTAAAAACTTTTTTCATCTAATTTTTTAATTGTTCCATCTTTTATAAATTTTTTTTTTCTCTAATTATTTTTTTTCATCTTAATTTTTTTTTTTTCCACTAATTTTTAAATTTTCCTTTTTGATTTCCAAGAAGAAAGTTCTTTTCCCAAAAAAATAACTTCCACTTTAAGGGGTATTCTTATTTAATCCACCCTTTCTTGAAAGAACTATTTTCTTCTCTTAACCCCTTAAAACTATACAATCAGGGAAAAACCCTTAACAAATTTAGAAACTAATGGTGAGTTACTGGGATAACGAAGTAGAGAGATGATTGAGAGCCCACACATAACTACCGATTTATGTGTGTTAATCCGTAATCAGTCAACTGGTAAAACTAAATGGGTTGACAGGTTAAACCTTGGTCAAAACGTCAAATGTTCAGCTTATAGCAACCCGGTATCATCGAGATGACAGCGCTGAATTATGATGTTTACGGTAGTCTGGAGAATTCATGAAATCATTGGTTTAAGATTATGAACGATCGCCTTTTATGATAAATGTATCTAGTTCGAACAAGCCTAAACTATTATTATATGATGAAAGGTCATGTTTTATAATTGCCGATTCTAAGACTTTTTTCCAGCCAATTCGAACTAGGGTCTATAATCCTGGTTTCAACCATTTTGCAGGATTATTGCATACTCGTATGTGCTTTAGATTCATGCACTGTTCAGATCAAGTACTGGTGTTGTGCTAACCTAACATCAAGGGGTTTCTATGTTAGTCCGACATAATATAAATTACATCTGTTACAACCCACTCTGGTAATACCATCTATATATATTTTTGGCAAATTATTGATCAACTTACTCTAAACCGTCATTAAATTATTAAAGACTAATTGTATGCAATTTTTTTAGGGCATTAGGTAAACCAACACATTTTTAACCTGAGGGGTGATCCTAGTATTAGTTCTATAATGTCTTCCTAGCTGTTACCAGAGCCTTTAACGCAAACTTCTTAGGGTACCACAGTCTGGCCGCAATATTGACTTGATATTTTTTTTTTTAAATTATTAGCAGAATCATTACTCTATTTCTAGTTATGGAATTAATTTTTCGGTTGAGATGTATTACATCATTTCAATTTTACCATTCACAGACTATTCCTATTATATCTTTCTAGAACAGTGAACTACCTCATTAGTAACTAACCTTTACCATCACGATTATTTAGTAAGGAAGAACATTTAAAGATTATAATTATTATTATTATAATCATGGGGGAGCGTTTAAACCTGTAGGATTATACAGCGCATGTGCGGGGGGGGGGGACGGTAGGCATTCAGGCTCAATTCAGGGAACGGGGAGCACAGATTCAATTCCCTAGATCAAGAGCCCCTTGAGGGGAACATTTAAAGAGTTAGACTTCTTATGAGGTAATAATTGTTATCATTTTTCTAATATTTGTATTTAAACAAATTAGACTGATTAATGGCATTCACTTTACCATGATTTATGTGCGATGCTCTTTAAAATACCCTTAACTATTCGTAGTTATTCTAATTAACTCGTTTCCGAGATTTTAGAATATGTTACGAGTAATATAAAACTACTGCACGAGTCTCAGGCTACGACTGACTTAATTCATGATTACTCATTACTACTGATTATTGATGCATACGTTTTTGAATATGCAGGAAGTGCAGCTTGCAACTGGTCCCTTCTTATTAAGTGGCGAACGTAGAGAGGTTGTGGACTTCACAGTGCCACCACTGATAGATTCTTGGAAGATCATAGGTCCTCGAGGTCATCCTGAAGTGGACCCCTGGGGATTTCTGTTTCCCTTGGCACCTCTGGTGTGGGCTTTCATCCTGGGAGCAATAATTGTGCTTGGTGCCGCTGTGTTCCTCATGTCCTTCAGCTTCTCCATCAATACCCGCCAAAAAAGCAACTGGTTACTGGTAACCTTCGACTATATACGAATTTTATTGCAACAAGGTAATAACACAAATTGTTACGTAAGCTATAGTATATCTGAGTGGAAAAAGAAAGCTTAACTAACATATATGTAAATTAAATTTGCATGGTATCAAAGATATGAAAGATTTAATATACAGCGTATATACATATATATAAATAATAATTGTAAACCAATTATCACAGAAATTAAGTTATTTAATGTTTAACCTTCATGTACTATTTAATATTCATGGCACAATAAACATTCCCTTATATACTGAACATAGTCATTATAATTTAATAATAAAAAATCTAGGAAAAGTGTCTGTATCGGCCGAAAATCAGGTATCGGTATCCACTATAAATAAATAAATAAATATATATATTATATATATATATATAATATATATATATATATATATATATATATATATATATATATATATATATATATATAATATATATATATATGTATATATGACGGGGGAGCGAACTTCGGTCTGTAAATTGACAGCCAGACGGTCTTCCGTCTTTACGACGGGACCGACAAGAGAAAGGAGTGGGAACTAGTACTTACTGCGCTATATTTCGTCAGAGGCATCATCTATAACCATTTATCAAAATGCTTTTAACTGTCAGTGAATTCTTAAACACTACTTGTATGTTGAATCTTTGTAGCGTATTCAGCAGGATGCGGAGAATGGGAGACACACCACTTTCTTTTTTTTTATATTTTAAAAACTGTTTATACAAAAACCATGAAGTACAATACAACCAAAATAAAACAGTGTAAACATGTGTATAACACATGCACAGTACTCCTCTCTATACATGAGGAAAAAAACCCACATTACTCAACATCCAAGAAAACCAATACATAATGTTACATCACAACATAGTGATTCTAACACATAATAATAATATATAAATGAAAACAAAACACATTACTTAATTCATAACACAACTAAACATATAGTTTAACATGTGTTTCACAGAGACGCAGACTAAAACAGAAGCTTATGGAAGCCTAGAAATGAAACATTATAGCAACCCGGATGCAACATCACTGTACAAACTATTACTATAAGAATACAGCACACACTGCATCCCTCCCTATTCCCAACAGCTGTATCTGCCGTCACCAACCATCATAACCAAAACTATAAATACATTAATTAACATATTTGAATATAGAAACATCCGTAAACACGCTTCGTACATAACCACATCTCTGCAAAACAGAGGAAGTACATTTGCCAAAGATAATACATTAGGGACAATATGAACCTGCACGATCATATTTCACACAAGAGGCTCACTGTCACATAGTACAAGAAAGCAAACATGTTGAAAGATAAAGCTCCATTGTACTCATACCTATGTCCTGACTGAAGTCTTGATGCCTCACCTCCCCACCCACTCTGTGCTGCACAAACCCCCAGGTTTAGCACATCCCCACATTATAGTAAAAAATCATACACTTACCCACAACCTGGGTCACACTCACAACCTTACGTAACACATGACATGAAAAGTCCTCGGTCACCAATACACTCACCGATCCCACACAACTCGCATCACATCTTTGTCCACCAAATGCACCTTTCACGCCCACACAATCCTCAAGAAGCCAGCTTCATTATATCCCCTTAAAACCGTAACGCCCATAAGTCCTCGACTCTAAAGCTACGGATATCCCTCCGAAAAATTGAAATCTGTCCCCGGTGATTATCTTATTCCTCCTTTGTGTTCCATAAAATATCACTGCCAGGCCCCTAATACGCTCCCTCACTGGCGCTCTACGTAATACCCACGATGTATACACGAAGTCGGCGACCAGATAGCCCATTGCATTCTGCATTGGCTCTCCCCACTCCCCACATCTAAGCTTAATGCCCTTAAAACACTAATTCCCCCCCACCCACCATACGTAAAACCCTGCTAAACCACTCTCTCACTGGTTCCAACCTTGCACAAAAATATACCGCATGATACACCATGTCAATATCCCCACACAAACACTCCCTTCCCTCCTGCACACGCCTATTACCTAACACCTCCCCCGACGGCAATGTATTATGGAGAAATTTAAACATTACCTCCCGCACCACAGCCTTCAATCGCAACCCTTTCAGGCGCCCCCATATATTGCCCCATGCATACATAGGATACATAACCTCAACCCTAGCAACTACCTCCCCACCACTCACCCGAGCCAGTTTACCTATCTTGGCCCCACGTGTTTCCCTAGCAAAACACAATAACCTCAACATTCCCTCACACACTTGCTCATCCCTACCCCACACCCAAAGTCCCAAATCCCTTCTCACCCATGCCAAACCTGTACCTGCGATCTTACCCTCCCTCAAATAACTGTGTTTAACGGACATACCCAACAACCTGTAATGCAGCTCCATTAACCCTAGCCCTCCCTGGCATACCGGGAGACACATCTCTCGACAACCAGTCACACCCCGAACCCCAAATATATCGGAACGCACACTTCAACAGTCACTTCTCATCACATGTTTCCAATGGATATATACCCGCCACAGCTTACCATACAATACGACATTCACCACAATCGCTTGCTGGTGTATCGTCAAACCCCCAGTACGCAATCCCGCCAATTGACCCAAAACCCTATCCACTGCTTCTTTCGAATTCACCTCCCGCGCCTCTTGAAACTTTCCCATGTGAACAACCCCACACACCTTCAGACGATTTACCAGGGGCCAACCTTTACTCTGCCCGAAAACCCCACCCACACCATCCCCCACCCTCAAAAGCATCGACTTATCTCTATTAAGCGGCATCCCCGTTGCCATGCAAAAACTCTCCACCAACTCACAAACCCTACGTAAATCCTCAGACCTTCTAAATCCATCCCTTCCCTTACACCCCAATGCACAACCCTACAGAACAGGTCTTGGAGCAAAGCAAAGAAGCTGCAACACAGGGCATCCCTGCCGCAAGCCCCGTTCCATCCTAACAGGTTGACCTAGTCTACCATTCACTTGCACCTTAACCGTTGCCTGCACCTACAACACCTTAGCCCAACTGACGATTTCCCTCCCGAACCCTTGCCATTGCATAAATTTCCACAGCACCTCACACTCCACACAGTCATATGCTGCATGCCAGTCTAACACTAAAACCCCACCTTTATTGACCCCCCCCACTTTCATCTATAAACCGACGTATAATCCCCTGCCCCACACACATCGATCGCCCAGGCACCCCATATTGACCCTCATCCAAAACTCTGTCAAGCGCTCCTTTCAACCTATTCCCTAACACTTAAGCAAAGATCTTGTAATCTCCACACGTTAAGGTGATCGAACGATAATCATGCACGCATTCACAAGACTTCTTCTTAGGGACCATGACCACCACACCCGTTCTCTGCTGTTCCCCCAACCTGCCCATGGATTTCATGGCATTAAATAAAACCACTAAAAAGCCATGCAAACACTCCCAGTTTTCCCTATAAAAATCACAAGAGATACCATCGATACCAGGCAATTTACCCACACTCATCCCCTCCACTGCCATCCTAATCTCCTCCTCACTTATAGGCCCACTCAATTTCAATCAATCCCTATTCACTAGATTACAAGATACCCATTCACCCATGTTGCCTATCACCTCACAATTAACCCCCACACTTTTACCATTCTTCTCATACCACGCATCCACATAACCCATACCCACTGTTGACAAAAGCGCCTGCCCCTGACAGTATCCACCCAATTGCTTCTGTACCCGCAAACTCATCATTTCCATAGCCCTGTGACGATTACCTTGCTCTCGCAAGATATATGCTGAAGGACTGTCACCCCATAAGACCTTCTCAAGGCCCCCCCGCCACCCTCACCGCATCAAAATTACGATTTTGAATATCCCTAATCCGTTGTTTCAAACCCTCAATCTCACCCATTGAATATGCACCCCCCCTCCCATATAGCATTCTGATAGTTGACCCTCAAGGTAATTTAAAATTCCATATTGCAACCGCCATTCTTCCTTTCCCCCTCTTCTGATAAAAATCCCTCACCTTCCCCTTACTGACCGTGTCCCACCACCCAAGGACATCAACCTCCCCCCATCCTTCAGCCCACCACCTCCTCCAACTGCACTCAAAAGATTACCTCTGCCCCCCCCCCCTTGCCTCAGTGACCCAACATTCATCTTCCAGTAACCCCTGAAATGCTTCGGCAAACCCTCCCAATTTAAATCCACCAGAACCCCTCGATGATCAGTGAAACTTACATTCAATGCACACACTGCCCACCCTCACCCCCTGAGATACATAAATGCGATCAAACCTCGCCGCATAATCACACTTAATAAACGTATGCATCACTTCACCTACCTCCCCTCCAACATCCACTGCATTCACACCTCGCAACAGATCCCCTAAAAACCCTGGAAAAAAAACTCGCTTTAGGCTCCACATCCTTACGTCGTACAACACAGTTCCAGTCACCCCCTATAATCGTAATGCCTGGCAGCGACCTTAAATGGTAGACAAGGACGTCCTTAAAGAACCTATTTTTAACACTCATGTCCCCTTCGGCCAGCCCATACAACCCAATGAAACCCACTGGAACCCCACCCCCACATACCATCCACCCTAACCACCCGCCCCTCCTCCCCTACCACACACCTGTGCAAATGAAATGGGCTGGCTTCCTTAATTAATAATGCCACACCACCTTTCAATCGTGTAGAACAACCAATATACACTTCATATCCAGTAATCGACAATTCACCCAAAGATTTATAATTATGTTCCTGCAGGAACACGAGGTCTGGCACATATCTCCTCAAATGAACCTCCAATACTTTACATTTGCCGACTGCTTTCAACCCATTAACATTTAAAAGCACTTGAAGGTCGTAATGGGGGCTTACCCTTAGTCACCCTACACTTAGAACCCAGGCAAGAATCCCCACCCCACCCCCCACACTTGTCATTACCTTCCCCTTGCACACACTCAATATTCTTTAAGCCACCTTTACCTCTAGGCATTACATCATGCCAAGCTTTCTTCCCAGTCCTTTGCCCAGGCGTCAAAACATCCTCACTATCAGAAATAACAGCCACCCTCTTGCTAGAGCTACACTTCTCAATCATCGCCTCCTCCTGGGCTTCTTCCCTGTGGACCTCCACTGCCACACTCTGAATCACCCCCTTTTACCACTCACTTCCTTCTCGTTGAGGCCTTTCACACCTGCCTCCAAACTCACGGTATCCAAACCAGTATTGTCCACATTAGACACCGAAACATCCAATAAGTCGTGCAGGGCCTCCTGAATGGACGCTTCCAGAACGTGTTGAGCAATTGCAGGCTCCTCGCCACCCATTGTCGACACCAAGCCTACGCCCTCCCCAAATTTCCCCAGGATTGTCACACAATCAGGCGACAATGTCTACTCCCTGTACATCTCCAACTCCATGCCTCCCGTGATGAAGGCTCACGTTGTTTTCGCCGTTGCGTAAGTCAGCCAATCCGTTGAATCATCCCAAACCTCGCCTCAGCCTCAGGTCTTCCACATCGCATTGGACAGCGTGCCGCTATGTGGTTGTGCACCCCACACATGCAGCATGTACCCCTCTGACCCGTGTACATCACGTACACCTGAGTCCGGAAGGCCTCCATCCCCACATATGATGGAATAGGATGCTTCAGGGACATTTTAAGGGAAAACGTCTTTTCAGGGAAGCCAACAAGCTGCCCATCTCGCCAACGCCCCATTGTCGCCATATGAATCGTCCCATATCTTCCGAACACATGCCGTAAATCACTCTCATCTGCCTCAAAAGGTACGTTACGCACCTTGACCCAGGTGTAGAACCTTGACACTTCGTGAAGACGGACACTAACGCCAGGGGTAACCGGCTTAACCTTATCCTGGTACTTGGCAACCATGTTTTCGTAAGTGCTGCTCAGCCGGAACTTGACGAAAATTCGTGCCACACCATTCAGTGAAACACCATAAAGGTCTTCATTAGCGATGCCGTATGTGTCGCGTAATATCGCCGTCAGCAACATATTGGTATTCTGGGCATTGAGCACGCTCTTCAGCAGCTCCAGACAGTGTTGACACGTCTGCGGCCACTCTCCGCCATGATGAAAGTGCTGTCACCTGCCACCAGGGGTCAAAGTGCACTTCCACGTACGTCCTCTCTACCCGAGGGTCGAGAGACGAAAATAGCACTTTATTGATCTGAGGAGTTATCCTAGGTTCAGTCGTATCATCAGATTTCGTAGCTGCCAGCAGGGCTGTTTCAACAAACTTCTTATTGTACCTTAGTGTCGTGGCAATATCAAATACTTTACTAATTTCCTCATTGAGAAGCTGGGCATCAAACTCAGTAAGCTCTAAGAAACAATGAGAAACACACTATATTGTTGCCTCGTGGTTATAATAATAATAGTGGATGCATGGACAAACGTCAGTGGCCTTCCAATATACTGTGAATTTTAATTTTATATCAACCTGGTGCATCAAAACTTTTAAGAATTCAATTCAAGTTTATTCTCTATAAGGGTTACAATGTGGGGTTTACAGGTTTTGGGTATTGTGTGGTTTACATGTTATAAAATACTAATTACAGAGGGGGGCCACTAGGACACCTAGCATGGCTAGGCATATCTAGCAGACTTAGATTAATTCTTAACATTAAATCCTTTCAGATTATTGTATTAAAGCTAAGTGACTACATCATAATTTGTGAGTTTAGCAATGTGAATGCTTTTGTTTTGGCACAATACACAGTGTCTATATTGGAGTATCATAGGCAAACTTATGACTAGTTATGATTTATTATTTTAAGAATAAGATTAGTATTTCTGGGTTTATAGTCAGTGGGTGAGTGAGTGTAATTGTGAACCACCAGGGGGTTATCATGTAGTTAGTTGTCGGGGTGTATCAGGGAGATAAGATGTTTTCTAACTGTAGTTTTGAAAGTGATGAATGTGTTTGCAGTTCTAGAGTTTTCAGGTGGGATGTTCCAGATTTTAGGTCCGTTGAAATACATTGAATTTTTGTAAAGGTTTAGTCAAACACGGGGAATGTCATAGAGATGTTTGTGTTTGGTGCTATGCCTGTGGATCCTGTCACAACTACCGAGAAAGCGTTTTAGGTCAAGGTTAATATTGGAATTTAAGGTCCTGTAGATATAGATTGCACAGTAGTAAGTGTGGATGTTCTGAACAGGGAGTAAGTTTAGATCTATGAAGAGTGGGGGAGGGGGTTGCCAGGGATGGGATTTAGTGATTATTCTTACTGCGGCTTTTTGTTGGGTTATTATTGGCTTTAGGTGTGTTGCTGCAGTTGAACCCCAAGCACAGATAGCATAGGTGAGGTATGGATATGTAAGTGAATGGTATAGTGTGAGAAGGGCAGTTTGCGGAACAGTTATTTGTAGGCTTTCTGTAAATTTTTCTGTAAACTTTACTGTTGAGTTTGAAGAAAATAACTCATTGCCTTTTCTAGATGTTTTAATTATTAAGGGTAATAATGAATTCAAATTTAAAATTTACAGAAAACCTACAAATAACTGTTCCTATGTCCATTATTATTCCTCGCATCAAGATAGAGTCAAACTGTTTGTTTTCTCATCAATGTTTTTGAGAGCTTTACGAATTTGTAGTCCTGAGTTCATAGATGAGGAAATATCAAAAATTTATGAAATAGGTAATGTTTTAAAAAATCCCCAAGAAATGTAATTGAAAATCTTTTAAATTGCTAGAAATACTTTTTACAATCCAAAAAGGGACAACCAGCCTTATTAAACTAAAAATATGTTGGTTCTCCCTTACCATGAAAACTTGGTTGATATGCCTTCTCTTCTTAAGATTTTTAAATATTAAAGTTGTATTCAAAAATCTTGATACAGTAAAAAAAACTTTTGATAAAAAATTTCCCCCCCAAAATGCTGATGGATGTGTCTATAAGATTCCTTTGTAAAATTTGCGATAACGTTCATTACGGTCAAACTGGAAAAAATCTCGAACTAAGATTAAAACAACATAAATATAGCATTAGAACTGGACAAGATTCCAATGCTTTTATTTATTCATGTAAGAGATTTTAACCATCCAATTGTTTTTCAAAAAGTGAGAAAGTAGTATCAAACAAGTCCATGGTCGAGAGGAATATAATTGAATCTTGTTTCATAAAAAGCATTTTTGACAATAATATGAATATTTCCTTTGGTTTATAAAAAATTAGATCCATTTATAATTAATAGAATTTGGGGAAGAATTTAATAATACACTGGGACAAATAATAATTTTTAAATTTTCTTGGGTAAAAATAGTTTGTGGTGAGTTGTGCAAAGGACCTACCCAAAGTTGGGTCGGCGCGCGTCAGGTGTTTTAACCGTTGTGGGATCTGATAGTGAGGTGCTGGCCAGCCCCCTTATATAGCTTCCTTGGATGCTTTACTTTCATAGTTCCTTAATAATGTGAGTATTCACGAAAGCGCTTGGAATTTCTCTATTCTTTCAGAGTGGTTGTTTTGCATATATATATATATATATATATATATATAATATATATTATATATATATATATATATATATATATATATAAATATATATATTTATATATATATATATATATATATATAAATATTTTATTTTATATAAAATATATATATATATATATTTTATATATATATATATATATATATATTTTATATATATATATGTAGGTAGTAGGTTGGTAGACAGCAACCACCCAGGGAAGTACTACCGTCCTGCCGATGAGTGTAAAAACAGAAACCTGTAACTGTTTTGCATGAGGGGTAGGATTGGGGTTTTCTTTTTCTGTTTTCATAAACACGCTAGATAACAGGGATATCTTGCTACTCCTACTTACACTTTGGTCACACTTCACAGACACGCACATTCATAATATATAATATATATTTATAATATATATATATATATAATTACTCAAAGGTTTTTTCCCCTTTTTCTAAATAGCTCTTGTTCTTCTTTATTTCTTCTATTGTCCATGGGGAAGTGTCGCATGAGGCGATTAAAATGCCAGGAGCAATGGGCTAGTAACCCTTTCTCCTGTAGGGCATTTACTAAAAAAGAGAAGAAGAAAAACTTTATAAAACGGGATCTTGAATGTCCGTGGATGTAGTGCGGATTACAAGAAACAGATGATTGCTGATGTTATGAATGAAAAGAAGTTGGATGTCCTGGCCCTAAGCGAAACAAAGCTGAAGGGGGTAGGGGAGTTTCGGTGGGGGGAAATAAATGGGATTTAAAACTGGAGTATCTAAGAGAGTTGAGCAAAGGAAGGGGTAGCAGTAATGTTGAAGGATCAGTTATGGAAGGGGGAAAAGAGAATATGAATGTGTAAATTCAAGAATTATGGGGGATTAAGTAAAGGTTGGATGCGAAAAGTGGTCATAATAATTTTGTATGCGCCTGGAGAAGAGAGGAATGCAGAGGAGAGAGAGAGATTTTTGGAGATGTTTAAATGAATGTATAGGAGCCTTTAAACCAAGTGAGAGAGTAATTGTGGTAGGGGACCTGAATGCTAAAGTAGGAGAAAATTTTAGAGAGGGTGTGGTAGGTAAGCTTGGGGTGCCAGGTGTAAATGATAATGGGAGCCCTTTTGATTGAACTTTGTATAGAAAGGGGTTTAGTTATAGGTAATACATATTTTAAGAAAAAAGAGGATAAATAAGTATACAAGATATGACGTGGGCGGAATGACAGCAGTTGGTTGGATTATGTATTGGTAGATAAAAGATTGTTGAGTAGACTTCAGGATGTACATGTTTATATAGAGGGCCACAGATATATCAGATCACTTTCTAGTTGTAGCTACACTGAGAGAAAAAGGTAGGGGGATACAAGGAGAATAGAAGCATCAGGGAAGAGAGGGGTGAAGGTTTTATAAACTAAAAGAGGAGGCAGTTAGGGTAAGATATAAACAGCTATTGGAGGATAGATGGGCTAATGAGAGCATAGGCAATGGGGTCGAAGAGGTATGGGGTAGGTTTAAAAATGTAGTGTTAGAGTGTTCAGCAGAAGTTTGTGGTTACGGGAAAAAGTGGGTGCGGGAGGGAAGAGGAGCGATTGGTGGAATGATGATGTAAAAAGAGTATAAGGGAGAAAAAGTTGCATTGAGAAGTTTTTACAAAAGTAGAAGTGATGCAAGGAGGGAAGAGTATATGGAGAAAAAGAGAGAGGTTAAGAGAGTGGTGAAGCAATGTAAAAAGAGAGCAAATGAGAGAGTGGGTGAGATGTTATCAACAAATTTGTTGAAAATAAGAAAAAATTTTGGAGTGAGATTTAAAAAGTTAAGGAAGCCTAGAAACAAATGGATTTGTCAGTTAAAAATAGGAGAGGAGAGTTATAAATGGAGAGTTAGAGGTATTGGGAAGATGGAGGGAATATTTTGAGGAAAATTTTTAAATGTTGATGAAGATAGGGAAGCTGTGATTTCGTGTATAGGGCAAGGAGGAAATAAATCTTGTAGGAGTGAGGAAGAGCCAGTTGTGAGTGTGGGGAAATTCGTGAGGCAGTAGGTAAAATGAAAGGGGGTAAGGCAGCCGGGATTGATGGGGGTAAAGATAGAAATGTTAAATCAGGTGGGGATTAGTTTTGGAGTGGTTTGTGCAATTTTTTAATAAATGCAGGAAGAGGGTAACGTACCTAGGGATTGGCAGAGAGCATGCATAGTTCCTTTGATAAAGGCAAAGGGGACAAAAGGGAGTGCAAAAAATTATAGGGGGGTAAATCTGTTGAGTATACCTGGTAAAGTGTATGGTAGAGTTATTATTGAAAGAATTTAGAGGGAAGACGGAGAATAGGATAGCAGATGAACAAGGGGGCTTTAGGAAAGGTAGAGGGTGTGTGGACCAGGTGTTTCCAGTGAAACATATAAGTGAACAGTATTTAGATAAGGCTAAAGAGGTCTTTGTGGCATTTATGGATTTGGAAAAGGCGTATGACAGGGTGGATAGGGGGGCAATGTGGCAGATGTTGCAGGTGTATGGTGTAGGAGGTAGGTTACTGAAAGCAGTGAAGAGTTTTTTACGAGGATAGTGAGGCTCAAGTTAGAGTATGTAGGAAAGAGGGAAAATATTTCCCAGTAAAAGTAGGCCTTAAACAAGGATGTGTGATGTCACCGTGGTTGTTTAATATATTTATAGATGGGGTTTTTAAGAGAAGTAAATGTGAGGGTCTTGGCAAGAGGCGTGGAGTTAAAAGATAAAGAATCACACATAAAGTGGGAGTTGTCACAGTTGCTCTTTGCTGATGACACTGTGCTCTTGGGAGATTCTGAAGAGAAGTTGCAGAGATTGGTGGATGAATTTGGTAGGGTGTGCAAAAGAAGAAAATTAAAAGTGAATACAGGAAAGAGTAAGGTTATGAGGATAACAAAAAGATTAGGTGATGAAAGATTGGATATCAGATTGGAGGGAGAGAGTATGGAGGAGGTGAATGTATTCAGATATTTGGGAGTGGACGTGTCAGCGGATGGGTCTATGAAAGATGAGGTGATTCATAGAATTGATGAGGGGAAAATGGTGAGCGGTGCACTTAGGAGTCTGTGGAGACAAAGAACTTTGTCCTTGGAGGCAAAGAGGAGAATGTATGAGAGTATAGTTTTACCAACGCTCTTATATGGGTGTGAAGCATGGGTGATGAATGTTGCAGCGAGGAGAAGGCTGGAGGCAGTGGAGATGTCATGTCTGAGGGCAATGTGTGTGGTGTGAATATAATGCAGAGAATTCGTAGTTTGGAAGTTAGGAGGAGGTGCGGAATTACCAAAACTGTTGTCCAGAGGGCTGAGGAAGGGTTGTTGAGGTGGTTCGGACATGTAGAGAGAATGGAGCGAAACAGAGTGACTTCAAGAGTGTATCAGTCTGTAGTGGAAGGAAGGCGGGGTAGGGGTCGGCCTAGGAAAGGTTGGAGGGAGGGGGTAAAGGAGGTTTTGTTTGCGAGGGGCTTGGACTTCTAGCAGGCATGCGTGAGTGTGTTTGATAGGAGTGAATGGAGACAAATGGTTTTTAATACTTGACGTGCTGTTGGAGTGTGAGCAAAGTAACATTTATGAAGGGGTTCAGGGAAACCGGCAGGCCGGACTTGAGTCCTGGAGATGGGAAGTACAGTGCCTGCACTCTGAAGGAGGGGTGTTAATGTTGCAGTTTAAGAACTGTAGTGTAAAGCACCCTTCTGGCAAGACAGTGATGGAGTGAATGATGGTGAAAGTTTTTCTTTTTCGGGCCACCCTGCCTTGGTGGAAATCGGCCAGTGTGATAATGAAATAAATAAATAATATATATATATATATATATATATATATATTTATATATATATATATATGCAAGCAATCGCAGATGGGCGATCTTAACTATGCAGGACAAGCCACGGGGGGTGGAAATCTTTAGCTCAAGTACCTTCGCATTTCTCAGTGCATCATCAGGAGCTGTACAATATTGCAAGGAAGCAACCAAAGCAAGGAGAGAGGTCTCAGAGTAGTGTTGGTGTCACTGTCCATTGGGTTAGTGGACAGTGACACCCCACCCTACCATCCTACCCCTTCTCCCCATATGGGGTAGGAGGGTTTCTGAGATGTCAAGTATGAAATTATAAGATATAAAAAGCCAGCCCTAAACTTTTTCTAATCGTTTTTAACAGGTCATGTTGTTTGAGAAAATAAGTTTCTCGTTAGATACTGTAGACATGGATAGCTATTATTCTGTGTGACCTTTTCAAATAATGAAATAAAGGAATACAATGTGTTCTTTGTCCGTTTAAATGTCCTGCTCTGGGGTGCTCGAATGTTCTACCGATGTACTCAGAATTATATCTTCCTAAATATTGTCTACTATTTTTCTCAGTGTCGGTTAATATGCCATACATGGTGATCTTCTATGCTTATCCGATAATATTTCTATGATCTAAATTCTACTAATACCCTTTAACCTCTCCTTACGTTATCTCGTTATCTTGTGTGCTTGTCACTGTATGGTACATTAACAGCTACAGGCGTTATATAACCATCACAACTGACGTGGTGGAAGTTTTGGTACGTAGACACTGGACGGGCGTCACCAATCCATCAACTCACCTGGCGTAATGAACAATCCTGTGATTTTGTATAGCATTGTTGTTTAAGATTGTGTACAATGGACTCTACTAAATAATTATCGAGCTTGTATAACCCATAGTTTGAGTTGTATACTGTATTCCTTTCATGTTTCAAGAGGGAAGATTCAGTTGTTTCTTTCCATGACAGAACTGTTTGGTACTATAATCTGGGCAGCATCCCATCCCCGTGGGTGATTACGTGCACTAACGTGGGTAAAGATAGCGTTCGACTCCTGCCAGCTCCTGACTTAGTATTTATGCTGGGCAATTCTGGTTTCCAGAAATTTACCTGTTTGATCGATATATGAGAGAGGACACTGAGTACATGGGACCTTGTAAACCCCACCAACTTTGTTGGAGGCCGTGTTTTTAATCAGCCTTTGTTTCACTGTCCCGTGTTTTTGAAAGTAAGGTTTATATTGATCTTTTTTAATGCCTCACGTTGGCAAGCCAGATTCTCATTGTATGGTAAAACTAGTACATTTTTCCTGGCCATCACTCCTGAAGAAAGTCCTTTTTTGCAGACATTAGTGCCTTCTCGACAAAATCCTTAGGATATCTTAGTTTTGTGGCTACTCTGAGACCTCTCGCTGCTTTAGTTGCTCCCTGGCAACACTGTACAGCTCCTGATGACGAACTGAGAAGTGTGAAAGTACTTGAGATAAAGATTTCCACTCTCTGTGGCTTGTCCTGTAATATATATATATATAATATATATATATATATATATATATATATATATATATATATATTATATATATATATATATACATATATATATATATATAAATTATTGTAACCAAGAACGAGTGGAATTGATCAATAACAACACTGCACTAGCCAAGGATTCGAACCCATGTTGTACTGGCCTGCCTCATGGTAAGCGAGAACCACATGACGCTTTAAACCACAGGACCACCCAACTCTACAAGAATGGCGCAGCCAGCACAGAACTAGCTGTTGGGCCGCCATCCGAGGGCATACGGAGGTGTGGGAGCTTCTAAGCTAATTTCATTCTCATCCCTGTTTGGTGTACTAGCCTCACGAGCACCATTTATATACTATTGTATCCACGAACGAGTGGTATTGGCTGCACCATTCTTGTAGGGTTGGGTGGTCCTCTGGTTTAAAGCGTCAATGTGGTTCTCGCTTACCATGAGGCCGGCCAGTACAACATGGGTTCGAATCCTTGGCTAGCGCAGTGTTGTTATTGATCAATACCACTCGTTCGTGGTTACAGTAACATATAAATGGTGCTCGTGAGGCTAGTACACCAAACAGGGATGAGAATGAAATTAGCTTACAAGCTCCCACACCTCCGTATGCCCTCGGATGGCGGCCCAACAGCTAGCTCTGTGCTGGCTGCGCCATTTTTGTAGAGTTGGGTGGTCCTGTGGTTTAAAGCATCATGTGGTTCTCGCTTACAATGAGGCAGGCCAGTACAACATGGGTTCGAATCCTTGGCTACCACAGTGTTGTTATATATATACATATATATATATATATATTGTTGTACCCACGGACCAAGTGATATTGATCAATAACAACACTGCACTAGCCAAAGAGTCGAACCCATGCTGTTTTGGCCCGCGTCATTGGGAGAGAAAACGTATGACGCTTTAGACCACTAGACCACACAATCCTTAACAATGGTGCATCCAGCCAAGCTAGATGTTGTACCCACCATCGAAGGACATACGGTGGTATGCACGCCTCTGAGCTAATTTCGTTCTACTCCCTGTTTGTGTACTAGCTCAACAAACAATATATTATATTACTGTACCCACGGAACAAATGGTATTGATGAATAACAACACTGCACTAGCCAAGGAATCGAACCCATGCTAGTACACAAACAGGGAGTAGAATGAAATTAGCTCAGAGGCGTCCACACCACCGTATGTCCTTCGATGGCGGGTACAACATCTAGTTTGGCTGGATGCACCATTGTTAAGGATTGTGTGGTCTAGTGGTGTAAAGAGTCATGCATTTTCTCTCACCATGAGGCGGGCCAAAACAGCAATATATATAAATAACAAAAAGACACAATACCGTGACTGGAACGATACACAAATAACCCGCACATAAAAGAGAGAAGCTTACGACGACGTTTCGGTCCGACTTGGACCATTGACTTTGTCAATGGTCCAAGTCGGACCGAAACGTCGTCGTAAGCTTCTGTCTTTTATGTGCGGGTTATTTGTGTACAGCAATATATATATATATATATATATATATATATATTATATATATATATATATATAATATATATATATATATATATATATAATATATTATATATATATATATATATTAACACATTGGCCGTTTCCCACTAAGGCAGGGTGGCCCGAAAAAGAAAAACTTTCACCATCATTCACTATATCACTGTCATGCCAGAGGCGGGCTCGATACTATAGTTATAAATCTGCAACATTAACACCCCTTCTTCAGAATACAGGTACTGTACTTCCCATCTCCAGGACTCAAGTCTGACCTTCATATATATTACCTTGCTCAAACTCCAACAGCACGTCGAGTTCTAAAAACCATTTAAAACCCATTATCTCCATTCGTAAAATTTGTCAATTAGCAAGAACTCATTGAAAACTAAGTCTTTTCTAAAATTTCCTCATATACGTTTAAAAATATATTTTTTTCATTAAAGAAAGCTTACCTTACCTTGCTATAACAAGCTCAATTTAATTTAGCCTAATCCAACTAAATATATTTTCGTTAAATTTACAATAATTTAATAATAAACAAAGACAATGAAATTTATTTCATAGTGTATATGTTCTCTCAGTTTTTATAAACTTTTTTACGCAGTAATCCAATTTTTTTCGGATATATAATGCACACACAACCTCACTTCCTTTCATCTGTGTCAAAGTTGAACAACTTATAACATTAACTGTGACATTCAGCAGCAAGTACCGACTCTTTATATTAAATTATTTATTACAAATACATCAGTATTACCAGCACATGAAAATAATCTCAACTAGTTTATATTGTTTCTAGCACTACGATTATTTTTACAATAATGGTATATTACAATAATGGTATATTATAATTCACTACAAAGGTTAATTGAAGGTGCTGAAACTGAAGACAGTAGAAGACAAAGTAATCAATCCCTCAGTCTTGTAGAACTACACACATAAGACTGTGGAAGATGAGGTAATCAGTCCCTTAACTTGAAACCCAGGGTTAAATACTTTAGTCTTTATGAATCAGAGAATCAGAAATTCAAGACTAATTTACTGATTATCCCGTATTTTACTGTTGCCAATTTCAACACTTTCAGATAAAACCTCAGTAATTAATTAATGATGGGACTGACTGGAGAAACATCATCAAATTAAGATATCGATGTGTTACATATGTGTCCGATTCCTCATTTCAACTATTTCAATTACATATTGAGAAACCCTCTCTACAATGTCTTCTCCCTGCTCATCCCCACTACTTCACTACCTCAACTGCTTTCCTTATTACCTTATGCCACCGAACTGCCAGTATTTACTAATAATGTTTCATTCTACCTAAAACTAATATCTCAGATCTCACAGTATACCAACCCATATAATTCATTTTGTTCAATTATATTGTACCATATTTCATTCTTACCACAAAATCCCATACCTTTTTCTCTAGTTTAAAACCCGAACGCTCCATTCCACTGAGCCAGCTAAATCCTTCACCCTGGCCTTAGAGATATGAACCTCATCCTGGCATAAATGTCATAGAAGTGGTCCCAGTTCGCAATGAAAGATAATGCAATATTTTTAGTGTTTGATAAGCTAACAATTAACACCAGTTGCCCTGGACAGCCATTGATTTCCAGCTCCCCCTCCTCGGCAGAATACCACAATACAAGACTCCACCTCTTCTTCCTAATATTGTCTATTGCTGCCGAATACCTTCCAATCAAATCCTTACTTCGATGCTTGCCAACGCCATTACCTCAACATAACCATACATAATCATACATACCATACATAATCCTGTCAAAATGCCTAACAATATGCTTCGTTCTAGCTCCTGGAGAGCAAACCCTGTCTCCTACACCACTCCTTCAAAAAAAAGGCCCCATTCATAAACCTACTCTGACTGACCCTTACAAGAACGATGTTCTTACATTCCTTAGTGTAATTTGTCGTGTCGTTCCCAGTAGTCTATACATATTCGTCAGGCAGCACAGAGGAGGAGTTGGAGCTTTCGACAGCAGTTTCTTAGATCTTCCTCATTTTCAGTCTCGTCTGCTTCCCTCCCACCAGTTTTCAGTCGTGCTGGCAGGCCTCTTCGATTGAGCTAGTGACCACTTCTTTGCAGTTTCCTTCACTGTTCGCCGTATCTTTCTCCAAGCTTCTTGCAACTCTTTCTTTACCTGCAGGTACAGCTGCTTCCGTACACAGCTCGCTACTGATCTATCTTAGTCAGTGCTGTTGTTTATGAATTTAAGGCCAGCAAACGCTGGTTCGACAGATTCAAGATGCGAAGTGACATACACAGTGTGGTAAGGCATGGCAAGGCTGCAAGTTCTGACAAACGTGCTGCCAAAGCATTCGTTGACGAATTTAAGGAGTTTGTAGAGGCTGAAGGATTCCTCCCCCAACAAGACTTCAGTTGTGACGAAACAGGCCTCTTTTGGAAGAAAATGCCGAAGAGGACTTACATCACACAGGAGGAAAAGGCACTGCCAGGACACAAGCCTCTATGAAGGACATGCTAGTTCTTTTGTTCTGTGGTAATGCTAGCGGAGATTTCAAAGTGATGCCTTTACTCGTGTATCAATCTGAAAATCCCAGAGTGTTCAAGAAAAACAATGTCATGAAGAGTAAATTGTGTGTGCTGTGGAAGACTAACAATAAGGCATGGGTCACGAGGCTAATTTTAATTGAGTGGGTCAATGAAGTGTTTGGCCCGAGTGTAAAGAAATACCTCCTGGAAAATAATTTGCCACATAAGTGCCTCCTGGTAATGGACAATGCTCCTGCCCATCCTCCAGACTTGGAAGATCTGCTGTTTGAGGAGTGTAATTTCATCACAGTGAAGTTCTTGCCACTTAATACCAGTCCTCTCACCCAGCCCATGGACGAGCAGGTCATTTCAAACTTCATAAAACTGTACACCATAGCAATGTTTCAAATGTGCTTTGAAGTGACCTCGGACACTGAATTGACCTTAAGAGAGTTCTGGAGGAATCACTTCAATATCCTCAAGTGTATAACCCTTACAGATAAGGCTTGGCAGGGAATGACTTCCAGGATTTTGAACTCTGCTTGCAGAAAATTGTGGCCAGAATGTATCATCGACAAGAATTTTGAAGGGTTTGAGGCTGACCCTGATGACCCTACGCCTGTTGTGGTATCTACTGTGGCTTTGGGGAAGTCCATGGGGTTGGGTGTGAGTGGCGAGGATGTGGAAGAGTTGGTGGAGGACCACAGGGAAGAACTAACCACTGAAGTGCTACAAGACCTTCAACTGGAACAGCAACAGACCGCAGCTGAGGATGTTGCTTCAGAGAAGGAAGAGAGAGGGGAGAATGTGCCTTCTTCATCAGTTAAGGACGTTTGTGCTGGGCGGAGTGAGGTACAAAGTTTTACGGAGAATTATCACCCTAACAAAACTGTTGCAAGCCGTGTCTGCAACATGTTCAATGACAATGTCTTGTCCCATTTTAGGCAAATCTTACACAGACACCAGAAACAGGCCTCTCTGGACAGATTTTTTGTGCGACAAGCGTGCAGTGACTCTCAAGCTGTTCCTAGTGGCAGTAAAAGACAAAGAAGGGAAGTAACCCCAGAGATGACTTTGATACCTGAAGTCCTTATGGAAGGGGATTCCCCTTCTGAGCAATAAACTCTCCTCCCTCTCCCCTCCTCGCCTTCTTGCATATGCCAAAAAGAATCTTCAATGAAGGTATGTAACGTTCATTTACCATTAAAATTAGTGCTATATATTTATTTTTCATTGTTTTTTGTATGTAAAACTATAGTTATTCTTTAAAAAATGTATTTTTTGTTAATATTTTTGGATATCTGGAACGAATTAATTGGATTTACATTATTTCTCATGGGAAATATTGCTTTGGTTTTCTTCCATTTCGGATTTAGGCCAACCTTCTTGAATAGATTAATTACGAAAACCGGGGGTCTACTGTGTATCCATATGTTGCACAAGTGTCTCATTTATCAACTTTATTCAATCTCTTAGTTTTTACAGGGGTTATTTTCATTTCAAAGTGAAAATATTTTACACTTGTCCACAATGAACTACATCTAGTATTTTTCAGACTATAACATTATTTTGTCAAAGTCTGCCTGAGGTTCACTGGTATCCTCCCCAGAATTTATTATTAGGTGTACTTTTAATCAATAGTGAATTTATTCATGTAACTTATTATTCCCTCTTCCAGTTCATTAATGTAAATTATGAACAACAATTTGCCTAAAACACCATTAGTGTAGGGGTCCCCTGTCTGATGTTACCCCATTTATGCAAACTCAGTTCTTTTCTATTGGTCAGTCATGTCTCAGTCCATGACAAAACGTTTCCTTCAGAACAGTGAGGCGCAACTCTTTTCAACAGTCATTTGTGTTCTACTCTTTTCAAGCCTTACTGGATACCAAGTAATATATTGTATATCAGTAGTATTCAGTTCCGACAAGATGGTGGAAATAGGCTACTGCATCAAGGCAGCGGAGTTATCCTCTCAGTACTTCATCAAATTTGACTGCCTCTCCATCCCCAGGTGTTACATGACCCCCTCAGGTTAAGTACTTTAGTATGAATGCAAAGATAATATTCGATAACAATTACAGACATTAGGGTGCCTTCATACTGGTGGTGGGAACGTGTGGTGTTGGTGGTGTGGATGATGGGAACCTGGTGTTAACACGGAGCTACTCTGGCAACCTTATGGCCCTGCTAGCAGTGAGGCACATCTCTGAACCTTACCAGTCCCGTCGACAAGTACTGGACGACCCTACGGTTACAATGATATGGATGAAGGGATCCGGGCTCGAGGATTATCTAAAGGTTTGGAATTAAAATTGAACTTTTTCCTTAACTAAGTGAGAGATAATAAACTCACAAATTTTCTCTCTACCATAAATTTTATATTTACAGTCAGTTGAGTCAGGCATATACTGGGAAATGGCTAATGCGGAGAAAATTGGTCGCCTCATTTGGAGAACACAAGCACAGTTCCCTGGAGATGTTAATACCTTGGTGAGGCGAGGCCACCACGTCCTCATGGATGCTGGAAATGGTGTAATTGCTCATATTGCTCAGGATTTCAGTAAGACAGGTAAATTATCCTACATATTATGTGGCTTCTCAGTAACGTTTTTGATTACATCTGGTTGAATACAAACCATCTAAATATAAGTTGAGATCGTTTATAACAAATATGTCTAGTTGTAATATTGACAGTCAATGTAACTTAAATAATTAAGGAGATAGGCTCCTGCACAGCTCTTGGGGTATATCTTATTGTACTTATATATCATACATATGGCGCTATGGACACTTTGGATAAGATACTGTACACTATATTCTTAATATATACCATCTGGTACATTGCTGTGAAAAATGTACTCATAAGTACAGGAGTAATATAGGTATGTATGTGTGTGCGTATTCGGTATGTGTTTGGTAATAGCTCGGTGTTAACTTCTGAGCCATAAAGGAAAACAGTTTACTTGAACAGAAGGACGATCCATTCGCCAAACAGCAAAATACTCGAAGCAGTCGTGAATAGCAAGGCGTCAGACAAGGAACAAGGAGACCATAACGATCCTAACATGGGACCATCGACAAGTCCTCCACAAAAAAGGCAAAAAATTTGCTTATTATTGAAAATTGAGTTCAGCAGTTCCAAATTCCCAACTTGGAAAGTGCATAGATGCCAGAACTATGTAGGTCAAGAGAAGAACTTGGGACCAGCTATATAGAGAGTGCCTTACGACACAACCTCACCAACGGAGACATATTCTACCAACAACTGAGTCTCATTAACAAGCAGGGGAAAATAACGTTCTCCCAGACGAGCATGGAGGTGTTTTCTAGCGAGAGCGAGAGGCCCTGCCGATACACCATCAGGAGACTACTGCTGTCTAACACTCAGCTAACACTCGCTGAAACGGGCAGGTAGTTTGCAGAGTCGGGGCAGCCAATCAAAACTCCCCTTCCATGAGTGCAGTGAGAGGTGTAGTTGGTATATCCTACCTACATACACAAGCTACTTATATAAGCCAAATGATAATATATAGCATGAAATTTTCGTTTTATCTATTAACAAAAAAAAATCTGCAACTTACAATTATATGAAAAATAAATATATACATAATAATTATGGCATCCTTTTTCTGAGGATACTGCTTTCAGTAACTTACCACCTATTCCATACATTTGCAACATCTGGAAGATGGTAAGGCTCAAGTTAGAATATGTGGGAGAGGAGATTATTTCCAGTAAAAGTAGGCCTTAGACAGGGATGCGTGATATTACCATGGTTGTTCAATATATTTATGGATGGGGTTATAAGAGAAGTGAATGATCGGGTGCTGGCAAGAGGTGTGGTATTAAAAGTTGAAGAATCTAACACAAAGTAGAAGTTATCACAGATGCTTTTTGCTGAAGACACTTTGCTTTCGGGATATTTTGAAGAGACGATGCAGAGGTTGGTGGTCGAGTTTGAGAAGGTATGTAAAAGAAGGAATTTAAAAGTGAATATAGCAAGGTAATGAGGATAACAAAATAATTTAGTAATGAAAGATTATATATCAGACTGGAGGGAGGGAGTATGGAGGTAGTGAATGTAATTCAGATATATGGGAGAGGGCTTGTCAGCAGATGGGTCTAGGAAAGACTATGGGAACTATAGAACTGATGTGGAGTTAAAAGTGAGTGGAGCACTGGTGAGTCTGTGGAGACAATGACAGGAACGTGTGAGAGTATTGTGGTACCAACGATTTTATATGGATGTGAAGGAAACTGGAGACAGTGGATATGTCGTGTCAGAGGGCCATGTATGGTGTGAATAGTATGCAAAGATTCCGTAGCTTGGTAATTAGGAGGTGCGAGGTTAAAAAAATTTCACTGCACTCATGGATTTAAAAAATGCATATGATAGGGTGGATAGGGAAGCAATGTGGTAGATGTTGCAAGTGTTTGGAAGAGGTGGTAGGTTATTAAAACCAGTTAAGAGTTTTTACAAGGATAGTGAGACGCAGATACGGTATAAAGGAGAGAGTGAGATTATTTTCCAGTAAAAATAGACCTTAGACAGGGATGCCTAATGTCATCATTGTTACTTAATATATGTATAGATAAGGCTGTAAATGAAGTGAATGCAGGTGTGTTGTGGAAAGATGTAGGACTGCAAGATAAAGAATCTAATATAAAATGACATTGTCAGAGAGGCTTTTTGTTGATGACACTGGGTTTTAGGGATGTTCTGAAAAGAAGTTGCAGATGTTGGTAGACGAATTTGGTGGGGTATATAAAACAAGGAAACTAAAAATGAATGTTGGCAAGAGCAAGGTGATGATGGTAACAAAATTATTAGGCAATGAGAGATTGGAAGTAAAATTGGAGAGAGAGAGTATGAAGGAAGCAAATATGATCAGATATTTGGGAGAGGACTGTCAGCAGATGAGTCTGTGAAGGTCGAGATAAAAAAAAAAAGGTGCGTGGTACACTGAAGAATCTATTGAGACAAAGCACATTATCCATGGAAGCCAGAAGGGGAATATATGAGTGCCTAGTGCTACCAACGATCTCATATGGATGTGAAGCATTGATTGAGAATGGTACAGCAAAGAGGAGGCTGGAGACAATGGAGATGTCGTGTATGAGGACAATGTATGGTGTGAGTATTATGCAGATAATTCGTAGCTTGTTTATTAGAAGAAGGTGCAGCGTTACTATAAGTATTGTCCAGTGGGCTGAAACAGGGTTGCTCAGGTGGTTCGGACATTTAGAGTGGATGAAACAAAACAGGATCACATGGAGGACATTATATATACATCCATAGTGGAATGAAGATCGGGGAGGGGTCGACCAAAGAAAGGTATGAGAGGCTTTGACATTCAGCCAGCATGTGTTAGCAAGTTAGACAGGAGTGAGTTGAGGCACGTGGTTTTTATGACTTGACGTGCTGTTGGAGTGAGAGCAAGGTGACATGTGTGAAATGAATCTAGAAAACCAGTAAGCCGGACTTGAGTCATGGAGGTGGGAAGTACACTGCCTGCACTCTGAAGGAGGGGTTGGGATATTTGCTGTTTTGAACTGTAGTATCATTGCCCTTCTAGCAAGACAGTGATGGAGTGAATAATGTTGAGAGTGTTTCTTCTATTTTGGGTCATCCTACATCGGTGTGAGTTGCGTATATATATTATATATATATATATATATATATATATATATATATATATATATATATAATATATATATATATATATATATATATATATATATATATATATATATATATATAAATATATATATATATATATATATATATATATATATATATTATATATATATATATATATATATATATATATATATATGGTGGGCGAAAACTCATGCCGCCTTAATCCACTGGACCATACAATCCTTAAGAGCAGCGCATCCAGCGGAACTGGATGTTGTACTCGCTACCCAAGGACATACGATAGTGTGGATGACTCGAGGCTAATTTCGTTCTAGTCCCTGTTTGGTGTACTAGTTCAACGTGCAGTATTTCATATTAATATAAATATAAAATATAATAAAAAAAATATAAGATAAAATACTGCTCGTTGTACTAATACACCAAACAGGGACTAGAATGAAATTAGCCTAGAGTCATCCACACCATCGTAAGTCTTTGGGTAGCGAGTACAACATCCAGTTCTGCTGGATGCGCTACTCTTAAGGATTGTATGGTCCTGTGGATTAAGGCATCATGAGTTTTCGATCACCATGAGGCAGGCCAAAGCAGCATGGGTTCGAGTCCTTGGCTAGTCGCAGTGTTGTTATTGATCAATACCACTCGTTCGTGGGCCAACAACTATAATTATATATAATATATATATATATATATATATATATATATATATATATATATATATATATATATATATATATATATATATATATATATATATATATATATATATATATATATGCAAAACAACCACTATGAAAGACTAATGAAATTCCACGCGCTTTCGTGACTACTCACATTATCAAGGAACTATGAAAGTAACACATCAGAGGAAGGCATATAAAGGGTCTAGACCACACTTCACAGTCACATCCCACAACAAAGAAACACCTGACACGCGACAATACCGGACTCATAAGAAAAGAGGAACACTGCAGTAGGTCCGCTGGTCCAACTAGACAGGTCCTCATGACATCCCACTAACAAATTATTCTACCAAAGAAATAAGATTTATTATTTGTCCAGTGTATTATTAAATTCTTCCCAAATTTTATTAATTATAAATAAATCTAATTTATTTAAACCAAAGGAAATATTCATATTATTTTCAAAACTGTTTTTTATTAAACAAGATTCAATTATATTCCTGTCGACCATGGACTTGCTTGATACAACTTTCTCAACTTTTTGAAAATCAATTGGATGGTTAAAATCTTTCACATGAATAAACAGAGCATTGGAATCTTGTCCAGTTCTAATGCTATATTTTTGTTGTTTTAATCTAAGTTCGAGACTTTTACCAGTTTGACCGTAATAAACTTTATCGCAAATTTTACAAGGAATCTTATAGACACATCCGTCAGCATTTTGGGGGGAATTCTTTATCAAAAGCTCTTTACTGTAGAATATTTTGTTAGTGGGATGTCATGAGGACCTGTCTAGTTGGGCCAGCGGACCTACTGCAGTGTTCCTCTTTTCTTATGAGTTAGGTATCGTCATGTGTCAGGTGTTTCTTTGTTGTGGGATGTGACTGTGAACTACTTTCATAGTTCCTTGATAATGTAAGTAGTCACAAAAGCCCTTGGAATTTCATTAGTCTTTCATAGTGGTTGTTTTGCATATTTTAAAATCACCTGTTTACTGTGATCTTATTGCATATATATATATATATATTATATATATATATATATATATTATTTTATATATATAATATTATATATATATATATATATATATATATATATATATATATATATATATATATATATATATATGTATATATATATATATATATATAATATATATATATATATATAATTATATTTTATATATATATATATAGGTACAAAGGAGTCCCTCCTACATGACCTTACACAGGTAATGACACGGGGACAGGAAATAGGTCTCGTCCTGAATCCATCCAAATGTGAAATCATGTCAGTCAGTCAACAAGTGATAAATGCAGTGAGATCAAAACTACCAGGAGCAGCAGTCATTGCCCCCAAAAAATAGTGTCTTGCTAGGAGCACCTCTGGGAAGCAATGCCATTGACACAATTCTCAGGAAGAAATTGGAAGAGTTAAGGAGAATGGAACAACGAATAGGCAATCTGGACACCCACGATGCCTTGTACCTTCTCACAAAGTGCTTGAGTCTGCCCAGGTTGACATATTTCCTAAGATGTGCACCTTCATATGATAACCCTATACTGCACGAATATGACAGTATTCTGAGGCAGATTTTTACAAAAGTACTGAACCTTACTCTAGAAGACGGGCAGTGGAACCAACCTACACTTCTAGTCAGACTAGGAGGCATTGGTGTCTGCAAGTCATCACAGATTGCGTTACCTGCTTTTCTGTCCTCGTGTATTGCATCCAGAGAGCTTGTAGCAGCGATTCTCCCTGAACATCTTAGGGACAAGATTGGAGTCCAGGACCAAAAATTCATTGACGGAGCAATGATCTGGGATAATCTAACGGGCTCAGAAACCTGACCTGCTCCCCCCAACAACTACAAACAATCGCACTGGGATGGTCCAATAGTGGAAAATATAGCCTCAACAATGCTTCAGAGTGTGTCAGGGAAGGATAGATCCCGCCTCCTGGCAGTGAGAGCCCCTCATGCTTGGGACTTTCTGTTGGCTGTTCCCAACTCCAGCCTTGGCACACGCCTCGACCCACAGACCATCCGCGTCGGTGTTGCCCTTCGACTTGCCGCCCCTATTCTCGCCGAACACAGGTGTATTTGTGGCAGTGAAGCAGCAGGCCGATTCGGGTACCATGGTCTTGTGTGCCGTAAATCCGAGGGAAAGATTGCAAGACATGAAGAGGTTAATAACGTTATCAAGAGGAGCCTCACAACAGCTGGATGCCCAGCAGTAAGGGAGCCACCCCAACTATGCAGATCTGATGGCAGCCAGAAGCGTCCAGATGGTATCACCCTTCAAGCCTGGACAGATGGGAAGCAGGTGGTGTGGGACTATACATGTGCATCTACCTTGGCTGATACCTATCTCCAATACACCATTGAGGAAGGAGGGGCAGCTGCCAGCTTCAGGGAGTCCCAAAAGTCTAGAAAATATGGAGAACTTGCCCATCATTATATGTTTGTTCCCATAGGCTCAGAGACCCTTGGCTCATGGGAAAGAGTGCATCTAAATTCCTTAAGGAGCTGGGAAAAAGACTCATCAGGGTAACTAGGGATCCCAGGGCAGCTAGTTTTCTGTTCCAGCGGCTCAGTGCGGCTGTTCAAAGGGGTAATGCCTGCTGTATTTTGGGCACATGCCCCAGCTCTGAGGAGCTGGATGAGATTTTCACCTTATAATCGGTGATACACACGTAACAACATGTACCTTATATGCCACCTTTATATCAACAATGTATCTCTTAAATCTTCTGTACCATATTATGTAATAAAATATTCCTATTGGTAAAAAAAATATATATATACTGAAAGATGGGGTGGTAGGGGAAGTGGAATATTCAAACGGCTTCAGGAAGAAATCCAAATATTCTTCCTTGAAGCCTTTTTATCCACTTCTCCGAGGCTATGGGTCCCACAATTTACACCAGAGGTGGACTCCATCCTATATATATTATATATATATATATATATATAATATATATATATATATATAATATATATATATATATATATATATATATATATATATATATATATATATATATGTATATATATATACATATATCTTCCAGGAGAGTGTTCATTCTACTGTTCAAGAGAGGGGTTTTTGCCTTTGATTTTTGGAATGATCAGCTCACAAAACAATCCCCTCATTCCAGCTCTTAATAAAAGGTAAATATTTGAAGATATATTTGCACATAATTATTGATAAGTGACCATGCATTTCACTATAAATACAAATATTTGTTGTTTAACACACACACGCACACACACACACACACACACACACACACACACACACACACACACACACACACACACACACACACACACACACACACACACACACACAATTGGAAGTTGAAGACACAAATGAGTCAGAGAGATAGTAGGAAGTATTTCTTCAGTCATAGAGTTGTAAGGCAGTGGAATAGCCTAGAAAATGACGTAGTGGAGGCAGGAACCATACACAGTTTTAAGACGAGGTTTGATAAAGCTCATGGAGCGGGGAGAGAGAGGGCCTAGTAGCAACCGGTGAAGAGGCGGGGCCAGGAGCTAGGACTCGACCCCTGCAACCACAAATAGGTGAGTACAAATAGGTGAGTACACACACACACACACACACACACATACATTAAAATGGGTTGTCAAAGAGCAGAACAGAAAACTAGGGGACTGGTGGATGAGCCTGGGAGGGAAGACTGTGTGGCAAAGCTGATGGAAGAAAAGTGGGAAAGCTAGAAAAGCTTAGCAAGAAAATGGAGGACAGGATAGCTACAGAGAGCAGGAAATGGGAGCTACAAACCACAGCAGCTAAAGCTAAGATACAGAGGTTAGATGAGGAACTAAAAAATCTGAAACAGTCCAAAGAGCCAAAGAATAGTACAGGCATGACATCGGGAAGTGCTACATCAGTCACAAATGAGGGGACTGTAGGGAACAAAGGAGGTCTTATCAGACCATAGTGGAGCCAGGGAAAAGATGAGGAGCGCACCAGGAACAAATAAGGGAACTGAAGAAAATGAAAGAGCTAAGCTATATGCAGAGGCCCTAACAGACCACAGCAGTGCCCATGAAATGCTGAAAAGGCAAAATAACAGACCATTGAGCACAGGAACATCAGACAGAAAAGTTGGAAGGAAGGAATGCTGCAATGGAGACAACTAAATCGACTCAGGGGATGCAGAGGGAAATGCAGGGGAGGATGAAAGGGAGAGGTCAGTTTTTTATGAACTCCAGGAAGTTGAAGAGGAAACTTATGAAGCAAGATGACAGAGGGAGAAAAAAGCGATTGAAAGTATCATGAAAGCAATTGGAGAGGACAACATGTCCCAGCTAATAAATATTCTGAGAATAGGAGTGCTTGCAAGAGGAAAAAAAACAGGCAGTCAGAGTGGTTTCAAGACAGAATCTGCTCGAAACAGAATCCTGCAAGAGAAAGCATGACTAAGGAACATACCGATGTACCAGAAGATGCACCTTGACCATGACAGAACACAAGAAGGCAGAAACTGAAAGAGAGGGTACAAAGATACAAGGAGGAAAGAGAGGCAAAGACGGAGATGAGCAGGAGAACCCAGACTCAAGAGGAAGAGCAAATACAACCTCCCTCAGAACCATCTACAGAAGGATCTAAACCAGGACAACCCCAATGCAACCAAACAATCTAACCCAAAACCCACACACTGTACTCACAGCAACCCTCAATATTTACCCGCTAGGTATCCAGCTCCCCCAACCCCAACATTCTTCCCAGACCACAGTTTTAGAAAAGAAGTTGAAGGTTTGGTATACGAATGTGGATGAAATAACAAATAAATGTGGGGAGTGGCATGAAAGAATCAAGGAGATGTTCACGGACATCATAGAACTCACAAAAACGAACTCACCGGGATGATAACAGATGCAGTCTTCCCTCCCACTCGGATAACAGATGCTGAGGAAAGAGAGGGAGCAGAGGGGAGGAAAAGTTGCAATACTTTTAAAAAACCGTTGGAGATAGTTCCTCACAAGTGATTGGTGCAAAAGCTAGAGTATCATGCACGCATAACAGGAAAGGCACTGCAATAGATCATAGAATACCTGACAAGTAGGCAACAACAAGTCATGGTACGTGACGAGGTGTCAGAGAGAGGCGCCTGTGACGAGCAGGGTTCCACAGGGGTCAGTCCTAGGGCCAGTGATATTTTTGGTATACGTAAATAACATAACAGAAGGGATAGATTCAGAAGTGTCACCTGTTTGCAGATGATGTGAAGTTAATGACGAGAATTAAATAGGATGAGGATCAGGCAGGACTACAAAGAGACCTGGATAGGCTGCAAGCCTGCTTCAGCAACTGGCACATCGAGTTTAACCCTGCCAAATGCAAAGTCATAAAGAGCAAGGAAGACCAGAGACAGAGTATAGGCTTGGTGGCCAAAGACTGCAACCCTCATTCAAGAAAAATGATCTTGGGGTGAGTGTAATACCAAGCACATCTGAGGTGCACATCAACCAGATAACTGATGCAGCATAGGAGCGCCTGGCAAACCTAAGAATAGCGTTCCAATACCTCAGGAAGAAATCGTTCAAGATACTGTACACCGTGTACGTCAGGCCCATATTGGATTATGCAGCACTAGTTTGGAACCCACACCTGGTCAAGCACGTCATGAAATTAGAGAAGGTGCAAAAGTTTGCAACAAGACTTGTCCCAGAGCTAAGAGTAATGTCCTTTGAAGAAAGATTAAGGGAAATTGGCCTGACTACACTGAAGGACAGGAGGGTTAGGGGAGACATGATAACGATATATAAAATACTATTGAGAATTGACAAGGTGGACAGAGATATGATGTTCCTGAGATGTGACACAGAAACAAGGGGTCACAATTGGAAGTTGAAGACTCAGATGAGTCTTCAGCCGTAGAGTTGTCAGGAAGTGGAGTAGTCTGGAAAGTGACGTAGATGAGGAAGGAACCATACATAGTTTTAAGACTAGGTATGATAAAGCTCATGGAACAGGGAGAGAGAGGGCCTCATAGTGACCAGTGCAGAGGCGGGCCAGGTGCTATGGATCGACCCTTCCATCCACAAATAGGTGAGTACACACACACACACACACACACACAACACACACACACACACACACACACACACACACACATACTCCTTATGCACACATAAGAAGGGAGGTACAGTGGTAGTATGAAAATGACATAGCATCGAAAGTCAAGTCTGACCCGAAACTACTGTACAGCCACATCAGGAGGAAGACAACAGTCAAGGACCAGGTAATCAGGCTGAGGAAAGAAGGTGGGGAGCTCACAAGAAACGACCAGGAGGTATGTGAGGTGCTCAACATGAGATTTCAGGAAGTATTTACAGTGGAGGCTGAGGGACAACGGGAAGACAAAACAGTGGGGTACAGCAACAAGGTTGGATGAATTACACACAACTGAGGAGGAGGTGGAGAAGCTCCTAAGTGACCTTGATACCTCAAAGGTGGTGGGACCGGACAACATCTCTCCATAGGTCCTTAGAGAGGGAGCAGGGACACTACGTGTGCCACTAACCAAAATCTTCAACACTTCCCTTGAAACTGGGCAACTACCTGAAGTATGGAAGAAGGCAAATGTAGTCCCCATCTTTAAGAAGGGAGACAGAAATGAAGCACTAAATTATAAACCAGTGTCACTGACATGTATAGTATGCAAAGTCTTGGAAAAGATTATCAGGAGGAGAGTGGTTGAGCACCTGGAGCGGAACAAGATTGTAAATGAGAGCCAGCACGGATTCATGAAGGCAAATCCTCTGTCACAATTCTACTAGAGTTTTATGACAAGGTAACTGAAGTAAGAAATGAGAGGAAGAGGTGGGTTGATTGCATTTTCTTGGACTTCAAGAAGGCCTTCGACACAGTTCCTCACAAGAGATTAGAAACAGAAGCTAGAGGAACAGGCACGTATAACAGGAAGGGCACTGCAATGGATCAGAGAATACCTAACAGGGAGGCAACAGCGAGTCATGGTCCGTGATGAGGTATCACAGTGGGCGCCAGTGACGAGCAGGGTCCCACAGGGGTCAGTCCTGGGACCAGTGCTATTCTTGGTATATGTGAATGACATGACGGAAGGGATAGACTCAGAAGTGTCCCTGTTTGCAGATGACGTTAAGTTAATGAGGAGAATTAAATCAGACGCAGACCAGACAGGTCTACAGAGAGACCTGGACAGGCTGGATGTGTGGTCCAGAAACTGGCTCCTAGAATTTAACCCCGCCAAATGCAAAGTAATGAAGATCAGAGGAGGGCAAAGAAGACCGCAGACAGAGTATAGGCTAGGAGGTCAAAGGCTGCAAACCTCACTCAAGGAGAAAGACCTAGGAGTGAGTATAATACTGAGTAAATCGCCAGAAGCAACATAAACCAGATCTCCAATGGGCACTGGCCAGAATGCCTACGGGAAAGGAAGATCTTTGTCTTTAAATGTATGGCGATAGGAGATCAGCACACATTTGGGGTCCACTACCAAACACGCCAGATTGAAGAAAGTGGCAAGGTGCCAGCTGTTCCAGCTAAGCACGTCCCCATAAAGTTCGGGATATCGTCAATGTCTCTGGTGGCTGGTGGTTAACGTCTCTGGTTGGAAAGACTGAGGTGGTGTTCGACTTTCCCAGCCAATGTACATTATGTTTCTGTTCAATTTTTGTTGCTTTTGTTGCGATAAGCTAAAATGAGTACTGGTTTATATTATTGGTTTGCATCCTAGTACACTGACCTAAGGATGTACTGGTACACATACCGGCAGTGCGGGGGTAGTTGGACCTTCCCAACTCTCTCCTGCGTAAATCCTGGTTAGGAAGCACACCATTAACCCGATGAATGCGGGCAGGGGGGTGATCCAACCCTGAGAATCATTCGGCTACCTCGGTTGATTCTTCAAAAGACATTATACACTGTGTACTGTGGGGCCCTTGGATATGCTCTGTGCTTTCTTTTGGATTCTGAACCTGGTCCAAACATCCCAAGAATTAGAGAAGTGCGAGTTTGCAACTGAGGCTGTTTCCAGACTAGGCTGTCCGATGAAAAGGTTGAGGGAAATCTTCTGACCTAAAAATTTTAGGACAGGATGGTCAGAGGGACATGCTAACTTAGATTCAAGTATGGGTTGGATTTGGAAAGGTGGATGATGCGACCCTAATGGTACAATGTTATATTATCACCTTGTTCATATAATTTATGTTGCTTTATATGCGATTCAGCTTAAATCCTTATATTGGTTATACATTATGTTTGATTAGGTTGGTAATAATTAGTTAGTGATGTACTTTTATACATTTTCACGCTTAAGTTCGTGAGTTTAAGTAGCGAACGACCTTACTAACAATCTTACTTGTTTTCCCTGGCTTATTTTTATGTTCTAACAAGCAGCGGTACTTAAAGCCATTGATGGGTGATGTGCCATCACACATACTACTGTCTGGAGTAATTTTGATTTTGGACCTGTGGATTTATTTTGTTTGACTTTTTTAATAAAGACTTAACTGCTTTTTACCTCTTTGGCCCTTGTTGGAAAATCGTCTCTGTTGCTTTCTTGTTGGTTCTGTGGAACTCTGTTCACAGAACATTCCCTAGACTTAGTGATTTTCGACGTTGTACTGAGGTTGTGTGTTGCTTAGACACTCTGAGAAACTCAGGTCCTGAGCTGTAGCTTCTGACCTAAATTGTACTGGTATCTGTGCTCTGTGACAGTCAGGGATTTTCTAATGCTGAACTTAGATTCAGTAGTATGGGAGTTTTGTGACTTTTGTGAAGGATCTGCAGATGGTCCCTACTTAGCGTCGTTATATTATCTCCTTGTTCCTGATTCTGTGTTGCTGTTGCTTGTTAAATTGCTGTTCAGCTTAACAGTCGCCTTATTGTTCAAGCAAGCTGTTCTGATTGCCAGGTTGGTCAAGAAGTTAGTTTATGTGAGGACTTTTAGTCAGTCACTGGTTAAGTCTAGTCGAGTCTTAAGACATAGCGAACTACTTAGAGCACTTACACACAAACTTACTTGTATATATATGTATTATGTTATTAAATGTTAACAATGTACCAGACGGTACTTAAAAGCCATTAAGATGTGATATGTGCCTTCAGCACAATACTACTGTACACCAGAGGAGTGACTATTTTGATTATATTGATTACTTTAATTTATTTTGATATACGCCTAGACAACTTAATTGTTAATAAACTTATTTAATTTTAATTTAGTAACCTACCAGTTGTAATCCTGAAGCACTATTGAATCTTACTGAATTCTAATGGATAATTGGACCAGGATACTGACTACTTGTTACAAAAACCCAGTAACAGGCTGGATGCTAGAAGGGCAGTCCTTTCTAGTATTCACTGGAGATCTCTGTGCTTATTATAAATCGCGTATTTTGTAATAGTGGACAGAGACAGGATGTTCCAGAGATATGACACAGAAACAAGCGGTCACAATTGAAAGCTGAAGACTCAGATGAGTCAAAAGGATGTTAGGAAGTATTTCTTCAGTCATAGAGTAGTTAGGAAGTGGAATAGTCTGGCAAGCGATGTAGAGGAGGCAGGAACTATACATAGTTTTAAGGCGAGGTATGATAAAGCCCATGAAGCTGGGGGAGAGAGGACCTAGTAGCGGTCGGTGAAGAGGCGGGGACAGGAGCTGAGTCTCGACCCCTGCAACCACAATTAGGCGAGTACAATTAGGTGAGTACACACACACACCTAGCCAAGCACATAAGGAAACTAGAGAAAGTGCAAAGGTTTGCAACAAGACTATATTCCCAGATCTAAGGGGTATGTCCAACGAGGAGAGGTTAAAGGAAATCGACCTGGCGACACTGGAGGACAGGAGAGATAGGGGGGACATGATAATGACATATAAAATACTGAGAGGAATCGACAGGGTGGACAGAGACAGAATGTTCAGAGATGGAACACAGCAACAAGGAGACACAGTTGGAAGTTGAAGACACAGATGAATCACAGGGATTTTAAGAAGTATTTCTTCAGTCGCAGAGTAGTCAGGAAGTGGAATAGTTTGGGAAGTGATGTAGTGGAGGCAGGATCCATACACAGCTCTAACAAGAGGTATGATAAAGCTCATGGAGCAGGAAGAGTGACCCAGTAGCTGCCAGTGAAGAGGCGGGGCCAAGAGCTGTGACTCGACCCCTGCAACGACAACTACGTGAGTATACACACACACACACACACACACACACACACACACACACACACACACACACACACACACACACACACACACACACACACGGATGAACCAGCAAGACTGGACTTAGTATTCACCTTGAGTAGTGCAGATATTGAGGATATCACATATGAAAGACCCCTTGGGGCCAGGGATCATGTAGTTTTAAGCTTCGAATACACAGTAGAGCTACAAGTGGAGGGGGAAGCAGGAAGGCCATTACGAATGAAGCCAAACTACAAGAAAGGGGACTACACGGGAATGAGGAACTTCCTGAACGGGGTTCTGTGGGACAGAGAACTGGCAGGGAAGCCAGTTAATGAGATGATGAAATATGTAGCAACAATGTGCAAGGAGGCTGAGGAGAGGTTTGTACCCAAGGGTAACAGGAATAATAAAAAAGCCAGGATGAGCCCATGGTTCACCCAAAGGTGCAGGGAGGCAAAAACCAAGTGTGCTAGGGAATGGAAGAAATATAGAAGGCAAAGGACCCAGGAGAATAATGAGAGCAGTAGTAGAACCAGAAACGAATATGCACAGATAAGAAGGGAGGCCCAACGACAATATGAAAACGACATAGCAGCGAAAGCCAAATCTGACCCGAAACTGTTATACAGCCACATCAGGAGGAAAACAACAGTCAAGGACCAGGTAATCAGGCTAAGGAAAGAAGGAGGAGAGACAACAAGAAATGACCGTGAAGTATGTGAGGAACTCAACAAGAGATTCAAAGAAGTGTTCACAGAGGAGACAGAAGGGGCTCCAGAAAGACAGAGAGGTGGGGCACACCACCAAATGCTGGACACAGTACACACAACCAAGGAAGAAGTGAAGAGGCTTCTGAGTGAGCTAGATACCTCAAAGGCAATGGGGCCAGATAACATCTCCTCATGTGTCCTGAGAGAGGGAGCAGAGGCGCTATGTGTACCCCTTACGACAATATTCAATACATCTATCGAAACAGGGAGATTGCCTGAGGCATGGAAGACAGCAAATGTAGTCCCAATCTTTAAAAAAGGAGACAGACATGAAGCACTAAACTACAGACCAGTGTCACTGACATGTATAGTATGCAAAGTCATGGAGAAGATTTTCAGGAGAAGAGTGGTGGAACACCTAGAAAGGAATGATCTCATCAACAGCAGCCAACATGGTTTCAGAGACAGGAAATCCTGTGTCACAAACCTACTGGAGTTCTATGACATGGTGACAGCAGTAAGACAAGAGAGAGAAGGGTGGGTGGATTGCATTTTCTTGGACTGCAAGAAGACGTTTGACTCAGTTCCACACAAGAGATTAGTGCAAAAACTGGAGGACCAAGCAGGGATAACAGGGAAGGCACTGCAATGGATCAGGGAACTCTTGTCAGGAAGACAGCAGCGAGTCATGGTACGTGGCGAGGTGTCAGAGTGGGCACCTGTGACCAGCGGGGTCCCACAGGGGTCAGTCCTAGGACCAGTGCTGTTTCTGGTATTTATGAACGACATGACGGAAGGAATAGACTCCGAGGTGTCCCTGTTTGCAGATGACGTGAAGTTGATGAGAAGAATTCATTCGATCGAAGACCAGGCATAACTACAAAGGGAACTGGACAGGCTGCAGACCTGGTCCAGCAATTGGCTCCTTGAGTTCAATCCCACCAAGTGCAAAATCATGAAGAATGGGGAAGGGCAAAGAAGACCGCAGACGGAGTACAGTCTAGGGGGCCAGAGACTACAAACCTCACTCAAGGAAAAAGATCTTGGGGGTGAGTATAACACCAGGCACATCTCCTGAAGCGCACATCAACCAAATAACTGCTGCAGCATATGGGCGCCTAGCAAACCTCAGAACAGCATTCCGACATCTCAATAAGGAATCGTTCAGGACCCTGTACACCGTGTATGTTAGGCCCATATTGGAGTATGTGGCACCAGTTTGGGACCCACACCTAGCCAAACACGTAAAGAAACTAGAGAAAGTGCAAAGGTTTGCAACAAGACTAGTCCTAGAGCTAAGAGGTATGTCCTACGAGGAGAGGTTAAGGGAAATCAATCTGACGACACTGGAGGACATGGGTTATAGGGGGGACATGATAACGACATACAAAATACTGAGAGGCATTGACAAGGTGGACAAAGACAGGATGTTCCAGAGATTGGACACAGTAACAAGGGGACACAGTTGGAAGTTGAAGACACAGATGAATCACAGGGATGTTACGAAGTATTTCTTCAACCACAGAGTAGTCAGGAAGTGGAATAGTTTGGGAAGCGATGTAGTGGAGACAGGATCCATACATAGCTTTAAGCAGAGGTGTGATAAGGCTCACGGTTCAGGGAGAGTGACCTAGTAGCGACCAGTGAAGAGGCGGGGCCAGGAGCTTGGACTCGACCCCTGCAACCTGAACTAGGTGAGTACACACACACATACATTCAACATATATATATATATATATATATATATATATATATATATATATATATATTATATATATATATATATATATATATTATCATAAAATATCTCAGTCCACTGCAGGTTTGGATCTGGCTGAGTGGCGGAAGCTCTGTATATTTTGACACAGAATGTGCAGGTTCGGATCCTGCTGTGGACTGAGAGATGATGGCTGTTAAACTTTCGCTCGTTTGCGAATTTTAAGCTTCATAGTTTTTGTGTGTTGCATGGAAATATGTAACAGGATGTTTTGTATCAGTTTGTCGATTCTCAGAATTATGGGAATGACGGAGGCTGGGTTGTTCTACCAGTGGTTAAAAACCACTGAGCCAAACTCAACAGTGTGTGTCAACGCTCCCACTAAGATCACAGTTAGGACCAACCTCTCCATAAGTAATATTCGGGTAATAATTCTTTTACCACTTTTTAATCATCAAAAGTTTCAATAATTTAAACTGCTGGAGATTAAATTGTTTACACTATAATTGCCTAAGATATATATATCAGATCTCTTTCTTTGTCTTTCAATTCTTAAAAAACATCTTATGTTTCAGGGAATGTTTATCATTCTGGTTGTTGGATACGTTGCCGCTCTAATGGTCTTCTTTCTTGAACGTCTGTGTCAGTGGATTCAGCGTAGTTGGAAACATCATCAATAATAAATAACATATATTGGAAATTAAAAATACACACACACACACACACACACACACACACAATCAGTGAAGAGGCGGGGTCAGGAGCTATGACTCGACCCCTGCAACCACAAATAGGTGAGTACAAATAGGTGAGTACACACACACACATCTGAATACACTGAATATGTGGTATACCATCATAGAATAACAAGTGCAAAATCTTGAATTTTGGGGAAGGACATTGTAGGAAGTCAAAGGCTGCAAAACTCACTCAGGAAAATGATCTTGGAATGAGCATCATACCTGTCACTTCCCCTGAGACCCACAGCATCCAAATAACTGCTGCTGGATATGAACACCTGGCAAACCTAAGAACAGCGCTTCGACATCTAAGTAAATCATTCAAGACACTGTACACAGTGTGCGCCAGGTCCATATTGGAGTATTCAGCACCAGTATTAAACCCTCAGCTAGTCAAGCAGGTCTTGAAATAATAAAAGGTGCAAAGGTTTGCAACAGGGCTAGTTCCGGAGCTAAGAGGTTTGCCTACGAGAGAAGCTTAAGGGAAATCAATTGACATTACAGAACAGGAAGGATAGGGGAAACATGATAACGACATGTAAAATACTGAGATGAACTGACTAGGTGAATAGAGACAGAAAGTTTTAGAGATGGGACACGGCAACAAGGGGTCACAGTTTGAAGTTGAAAACTCAGAAGAATCACAAGGATGTTAGGAAGTATTTCATTGGTCATAGAGTTGTCAGGAAGTGAAACAATCTGGAGAGTGATGAAGTGAAATGGAGACAGGATCCATACATTGCTTTAAGAAGAGATACGATAAAGCACATGGGGAAGGGAGAAAGTGGACATAGTTGAGACCAGCAAAGAGGCGGGACCAGTAGCTATGACTCGACCCCTGCAACCACAACTAGGCGAGTACACACACACACACACACTCGAAGGACCCAGGGATCAGGGGAGACTGGTTCTTGTAGGGAGGAGTGGATGGAAGAGCATTGCAAAAAGATGGAACAAGAGTGAGAGAGAAAACTAGGAGAACTTTCTACAAACATGGAGACAGAGTTTCTGTGAAATTGGAAAAGAGGTTGGAGGAAAAGAAGAAAAGGGAGTGTCAAGTCGAAACTGCAGTAGCCAGGATAAGGGTCCTAGAAGATGAGGTAAGCAGGCTGAAGCGAGTTACAGGGGTATTGACCAGAGACGACACAGCATATGAAGCTGGGAGGCCCAACGGGAAGGAAGAAGGTATAACTTACGGTAAGGCCACATCAGCCTAGCAAGAAGGGCCAAGGAGTGAAAGGGGAGAGCAGCTGTGTGCAGGTGGAGAGGGGAATACGTCAAATGCAGTGGCACAAACATGCCACCAAGAGATACAGGCAAAAAAAAGAGAGAAAATGGCCATGTACAGACATGAAACAGAGTTCAGAGGGAAAAGCAATTGGAGGAGGAGAGGGCAAAGTCAGTGTTTATTCATGGGCTTCAGGAGAGCAAGGGAAAGATACACACTGAAACGCGGCAGACAGAAAGACAGGAGATTGAGAACATCATCACAGAAATAGGCGAAGAGGACAAGTCCGAGATTGTAACTTTTCAAAGAATAAAGGGGTATTTGAAGGGGAGAAAATGACCGATCACGCTGATTTTCAGGACAGAAACAGTGTGGAGTAGGAACCTCCAAGAGAAATCATGGTTGAAGGACTCGGCAGAATACAAGAGGGTGTTCCAAGACCGAGACAGAACACAAACAGAATGACAGCAGCTGAGGGAGAGGACACAAAAGCAAAACGAGCTAGGAGGAGAGACAAGGACAAAAGCAGCAGAGGACAACCAGAGCAGGGCAGAGCAACAAGAGCAAGCACACACAGAACCAGCCCCAGAATCCCACAACCAATCATGCTATCCCAACACAAACCACAATCCACACCCACAGCTCCCATCCAGCACTCAGCTACAGAACCCCACAGTACACTGCCTGGTCCCCAACCCTCACAGACCCCCAAAACACAGTGTTGGAGAGGAAACTGAAGGTATAGTACACCAACACTGATGGAATAACAAATAAGTGGGAGGAGTGGCAAGAAAGAGTCAAAGAGGCATCACCATACATCATGGCTCTCACAGAAACCAAGCTCACAGGTATGTTAACAGATGCCATCTTTCCAACAGGATATCAGATCCTGAGGAAAGACAGAGGGAACAGAGAGGGAGGAGTGGCACTGCTGATCAAGAACCGATGAGATTTTGATGAACTGGAGAGAGAAGACAGTGGAGAATCATGGGATTGCGAAGTAGGAACACTTCAGTCTGGAGGTCTCAAGGTGGTAATTGCAGTGATGTATAACCCACCACAGAACAGTAGAGAACAATAGAGCGATGATTGACACACTTGATGAAGTGGCAAGAAGGGCTCATGCGAGCAGGGCAAAACTACTGATCATGGGTGACTTCAGCCACAAGGAAATTGATTGGGACAACGTGGAACCACATGGGGGCCAAGAAACGTGGAGGACTAAGATGATTTAGGTGGTACTGGAAATCTTCATGTACCAACACGTAAGGGACACTACCAGAGAGAGAGGAGAGGATGAACCAGCGAGACTGGACCTAGTATTCGCCTTGAGTAGTGCAGATATTGAGGACATCACATATGAAAGACCCCTTGGGGCCAGCGATCACGTGGTTTTAAGATTTGAATACACATTAGTTACAAGTGGAGAGGGAAGCAGGAAAAGCTGGAAAATGAAGCCAAACTACATGAAGGGGGACTACGCGGGAATGAAGAACTGCTTGAACGGGGTTCAATGGGACATAGAACTGGCAGGAAAGTCAGTAAACGAGATGATGGAATTTGCGACAACAATATGCAAGGAAGCTGAGGAGAGGTTTGTTCCCAAGGGTAACAGGAATAATGAAAAAGCCAGGATGAGCCCATGGTTCACCCAAAGGAACAGGGAGGCCAAAACCAAGTGTGCTAGGGAATGGAAGAAATATAGAAGGCAAATGACCCAGGAGAATAAGGAGAGCAGTCATAGAGCCAGAAATGAATGTGCACAGGGAAGAGGAGGCCAAGGCAATATGAAAAAAGACATGCCGGAAAATCAAATCTACCCGAAAACTGTTGTACAAACCCCATCAGGAGGAAAAAAAAGTAATGTAATCAGTTAAGAAAATCATCCCTTTTATTTAAAATTTTTTCATCATTTTCTGAAACAGGATTTTTCTAAGTTACATAAGAATGGAGAAACACTGCAGAAGACCTACTGGCCCATACAAGGCATGTCCTTATCAGAAACCACCATTACCCATAGTTACCCAAGAATTCACTACCGCACTCACGACACCAATTAAACTCAACCCAACCATTCATATGCAGTACATGTATATATCCAATCTCGACTACCTTACTCGGAACATTGTACCACGCATCGACCACTCTGAAAACCAGTACTAACCTATGCCCTTTTTAAATCTAAATTTATCCAACTTAAATCCGTTATTCCTGGTTCTTACCTGAGTCGATGTCCTCAGTATTTTACTAATATCACCTTTGTTTATGCCCATCATCCACTTATACACTTCGATGATATCTCCTCTCATTCTACGTCTCTCAAGAGAGTGAAAATTCAAGGATCTAAGTTTATCTTTATACGGGAGATTCCTTATGCAACGAATCATTTTAGCCATCCTTCTCTGTATGTTATCCAATGAATCTACATTCATTCTGTAGTAAGGAGACCAAAACTGAGCGGCATAATCCAACTGAGGCCTTACTAGTGATGTATAGAGCTGAAGATTACGATGGTATAAAATACCAACAGATTGTTAGGTAAGACACATATGCAATAGTTAGGTATCTTTATTTCAAAATGTTTCGCCTACACAGTAGGCTTCTTTAGTCGAGTACAGAAAAGTTGGTCGAAGTAGAAGAGATGTGAAGACGATGTAATCAGTCCATCACCCTTGAAGACATAGTTTTGAGGTGGTCAGTCCCTCAGTCTGGAGAAGAGTATTTGTTCCACAGTCTGAAACAATCTGAAGATCAAGCGAACGAACGAACGAACAAGTTCAGGTAAGATCCCAAATGGGATGAGCGGGGAAGACGGGACAGACGAAGAATAGCTCTGGAGAGGAGTGTTCTTAGTCGTAGAAATAGAGCCAAGGCTTAACCCAGCAGCTAAGGCGATCGTGGGACAGACATTGATAACAGAAATTCAGGCTCTTCTGTTGGGACTCCGGTGGGGTGAGCGGGGAGGACGGGACAAGCGAAGATTAGCGCTAGAGAAGAGTGTAGAATTGAGCCAAAGCTAAAGCGAACGTGGGTAAGAGAATGAACAGCGCAAGGTACCTGCCAGGGAATCCAAGGTTATTTGTAAATAGGGTTAGGAGCAGGATCATACAAGGAGTAGAAAAGGTTGTGTTGGTTTGTGAGTCTGCGAATGTCGTCGTCAAGGAGGGAGGTCCAGTAGTCATGTCTTGTCTCAAGTTTGTCTATCTGTCTGTCACTGAGCGTTTTCCAGTACAGATTCAGCGCAGGGATGTCTAATTGGGTATGGAGAGACTCGCTTGTGGCGAAGTCCTCCCATCTGACATCAAGCACCCAGCGCTGCGCCTTGTTCTGGACACGCTGCAGGTTAAGTTTGTTTTTGCTGCAAGAGAGAGGGCTAGAGGAGAGTGAGTTATCAGAGGTGTAGTTTGTAGTTTGTAGAGGTGTAGTTTGGTGCGTTGGGAGGCATGTTGCAGCTTGTAGAGGCCCGCAAGGGCCTTACTAGCTATTGCATGTCTTGAGTGAATGTGTCCGTGTAAGCGAAGAAGGTAGTCAAGATTAACGCCAAGGACAGTGACAGATTGTGTGATGGGGATGTAAGTGCGGGTGTCAGCAGTTCTGAGCTCGACAGGTAATGGAGGATCATGTTTCCTATAGTTAAAATATGTAATGCTGGATTTAGCTGCATTGGATTTGATCCTCCATTTTTGTTCCCAGATGGCTATCCTGTCGACCTCATTTTGTGTGTGAGTGTATCTATATTGGCGTGAGTGATAAGTTGTGTAATGTCGTCTGCATAGGCTAGAGTGATGGAGTTGTGGTATACAGATGTTGGAATGTCGTTAGTGTATAAAATGTAGAGGGTAGGGGAGAGGACAGATCCCTGGGGTACTCCAGCATTTAGTGTGAAGTAGTCAGAGTAACAGCCTTGGAATTTGATTCTCATAGTGCGGCCCCGCCTAGGAAGTTGCAGAAGAGCTTACGAGTAGTGAGAGGCAGGTTAAAGTTAGTGCAGAGTATGTGTTTGAGCCTTTCATGCCAGACAGTGTCAAAAGCTTTTTCAATGTCTTTTGCAAGCAGGGCTGTCCTGTTTCTTTGTTTTGTGTGTTTATGTGGATGTAGTTGAGAATGATGTTAATGGCATCCTATATGGATCTGTGAATTCTGAAGCCAAACTGACCATCAGAAAGTAGAGTTGTGTTCCAGGTATCTGCAAAGGCGATGATTGATGATTTTTTCAAAAGAGTTTTCCTAAAGTTTCGAGGAGGCTGATAGGGCGAATAGTTTCTAGGTCAGAGTGGTCTTTATTGGGTTAAGGAAAGAGGATAGCAGTAGCAGCTTTGAAAAAGGGAAGCGAAGAAATCCAGAGGCAAGGGAGGCATTGAGGAGGTTTGTGTAGGCAGCAGTAAGAGTCAGGAAGTTGTTTCAGGATAATATGGTTCAGGTCAGAGGCACCAGGGGCCTTGGAAGGAAGGTGTCTGAGGAGAGTATTAATGTTTGTGTTGGTGAAAGGAGTGTCCAAGTTCTTGGGAGGAGGTAAGAGAGTTCAGATGGATGTGGCTGTCTGGTCTTGTTTCGTGTGTGTGTGTAGTGTTCCAGTGTTCTATGTTCTGAATGTGTTGGATAGCGTTAGAGTGGGGTGGGTGAGGGTGGAAGATATTCTCCCAGATGTGTTTGAAGATGTTAGTAGCAGCCTGCGGGTCTGAGATGTGTGTGTTGTTGTGGGTGATGTGTTTGAATTTGTTGGTGGGAGTGGTGCCTCTGATTTTTTTTGATAAAGTTCCAGAAGGCTTTGGTGTTTTTGATACTCTGTTTGTCAGCTTGTTGTATGAACTGTGACCAGTGATTGTTGTGGTCTTGGTCCAGACTTTGTAGAATGTTGTTTCTGGGGTAAGTGAGATCTAATCGGACTTGATTAAATATGTGTGTTGTAGAGGAAGCGGTTGTGGTAGCAGATAATTAGTCTTCTTGTTCTGATTGAGGGTTTGAAGGAATAACGAGTGGTGTGGGTTTTCTTTGGTATTGCAGTGTTGGCTGCTTGTGTAATGGTGTCCTGGATGAGAGCAAGTTGAGTGCCAATGTCAGACATGGGTTTGTTGTTGTAGTCATAGGTGAGGTTAGTATTATCTTTGTGTTGTTTGAAGGCATCCAAGTCAGCATTCTTGCAGAAGAATGAAGGTGTGGCTGGGATGAGGATAGGGTTGGAGGAGATGTGTAAGATGACGGGAATGTGATCAGAGCCTGTAATAGGGCCAGGTGATATGTAGTGTTGAAAGAGAGAGCTGGCTTGGTTGATGTCGGGTTTGCCTTAGCCAGTGTGGCTGTAGAAGGTGTTGAAGTCTAGGCCGAGGTGAACTAGGTGTTTGTGGTTTGTGAAGTTGAGTAATTGGTGACCAAGTTGGTTGTTACTGGTGTGAAGAAAGGCGGTTTGTTTGGCATTCATATCAGCTAGTAGGTATGTTGGTGTGTTGGTGTAGTTGAAGACTAAGGAAAGATCGTGTATGTTGAGAATATTGTTTGGGGGAAGCATAGGTGGTGAAAAAGATAAAGGGCCAAGGTGGGTGTGTAAATTTTGACCTCAAGACAGTGTTGGTGAATAAAAGGGATTGGGAGAAATTCATGTTTTATGTTGGATTTGACAAGGATGGCAACCCCATCGTGGGGATCATAGGGGGACTGTAGTGCAGTATAACCATAATGGTGGATTTGTTGAGGGGCTTTGAGACAGGTACTGTTTAGTAAAACAATATCTGGCCACTCTGCTTCAAGGAGCTCGGCCAGTAGGTGTCTAATTGTAAAGTAAGAACGTACATTGAATTGAATCACCTTAAACATGATTTAATGGTTTCGTCATACCCAAGTTAGTATCAGGGGAGTTTAGATTAAAGCCCGTGATAGTGGTACCATCGGTGGATGTGTGTTTGTAGGTGCTGTGGACCCATTTCCTGGAGGGGAACGAAGAGGTGGATCTGTTTTTATGTTCTTTGGTCTGTATATCAGAAGTTGGGGCAGGTTTAGGGTTGAGTGGATTTCGTTTGGAGGAGGTGGAGTTGGACCTGGATGAAGTCTTGGATGTGGTGGAGGAGGAGTGGGAAATGGTGGATGCAGAGGAAGTGGAAGCTTTGGTAATGGAGGAAGAAGTGGGTAAAGAGGTGGGGGGAGTAGTAGAAGTAGCTCAAAGGGGTTGGGGAGGAGGGGTGTTGGTAGGAGGGGTAGATGTGAAGAGGGGCAGAGGGGTGTTGGTGGGAGTAAAGAGGGGTAGGGGAGGAGGAGAGCTGGAGGGTGTAGGAAGAGGAGTGGGAGAGGTTGTAGGGGGTTTAGAAGAGAAGCAAGAAGGAGGGATGATTAGAGAGGGAAGATTGTTAGCAGACAAGATTAGGCTAAGGACATGTAAGTAGTCTGATTGGTAAGCTTGAGAGATTACCATCGCAGAGTGGGCAGCAGTGGCGAGTTGACAGTTAGTTTTGTAGTCTAGTGTGGGTGTAGGTGTAGAAGGAGAGGTGTTTGTAGTCTGTGTGTTGGTGTTTGATGTGTGTAGGGTAGAAGAGGTAGACCAAGTGCGTGGGGAGGCCCAGGCATTGGGGTGGGGGAGGGCAGTTTGGTAGGGGGGGGAGGTGCAGAGATGAGGTTGGGGAGGAGGGAGGTTGGCTTGCTCTGAGGGAGGAGAGAATGTCTTTTCTAGAGGGGCAGGAATTTGCAACTGCAGTGTGTGACCCGCCGCAGTTAGAACATTTAAGGGGGAGGTTGCAGGTATTCCAGAAGTGGCCAGTTGCTGAACATCTGGAGCAGCCTTGTGTTGATGTGCATTGGTTTTTTTTGTCATGGCCGAATTTGTAGCATTTAAGACATTGTGTGATTGGGTGAAAGTTCGGAGTGAAGAGAGTGTTTGGAGAAATGCGGATGGTCTTGGCAAGGATTCCTTGACTGAAGAGTGTAGAGGCGTCAGAAGGAGTTGAACAGCGTATTTTGAAAATGGTAGAGTTTCAGGTCTGTAAATATCGTCAACAGAGACTTTGTTCTTAGTACTGATGTTCTTGATTAAGTCTTCTTTGTCTGTGTCATAGGCTGTCAGGAGAGAAAAGTCTACGTGTTTAGCAATGACTGTGCTTTTGGCACGGTGTTCAGGAGTCCAAATAATGGAGAAGCCTGTGTTGAGAAGCTTTTGTCTGGTATCGGTTAAGGTGTACATTTCGTAGGAATGTTTGTCAAGAAGGAGTTTGAAGCCTGAGTTGGTTTTAAAGACGTTAAGTTGAGGTACACCAGTGATCTGATATAATAAATTTTCAGGACAGATAGTGGCATCAGGATTAGAGAATTTGAGGTTTAGCGAGAAGGAATTGAATTTAGAAGAGGCAGAGGCAGGTGTGAGCGGTAGAGGGAGAGTGGAAGGGGGGTGGGAGGTGGAAGGCAATTAAACAGTTGTGGCGGTGGCAATCGGCGGAAAAGTGAGAGTACTCAGCTAGGCAAGTACGTGTAAGTAGACACACCTACTTGCCTGGCGCAGGACACTGAGGAGGTGAACTGTCGACAGGCCTAGAGACTTCAGGCAGCAACAGGCTTCCTGCCCTTGGGTAGGCAACCACCGGTGCACCAATCCTGATGGTGAAGAGGAAGACGAAGGTCCAGCAAGCACCACTCTAAGCGAAGTCTCTCCCAACACGGGGTAATTCGAGAGAGGCGAGATCGTCGATGATCAATGAACAGACTTCGACTGTGAAGATCAAGTGACAGTGTGGAGACTTAAATACTGTCGGAAGGAGACGTGCAGGGTGGTAGTAGAGAGAATGTAGCCACTGAGAGGTCGCGTCCCTCACAGATCAAACAATTCTCACTACTACTACTCTGCACCTCTCCTTCTAGCAGTATATAAGTCTCCACACTATCACTTGATCTTCAGATTGTTTCAGACTATGGAACAGAATTCTTCTCCAGGCTAAGGGACTGACAACCTCAAATCTGCGACTTCAATTGTGATGGACTGATTACATCGTTTTACACCTCTACTGCTCCTGCCTACTTTCTGTACTCGACTGAAGAAGCCTACTGCGTAGGAGAAATGTTTCGGAATAAAGTTGCCTAACTGTTGCTTATGTGTCTTACCTACCAACCTGTCGGTATTGAATACCATTTTGATATTCACTTGTTTCATAGTCTGAAACACTGTGAAGTTGAAGTGACAGTATGGAGCCTTATATACTGTCAAGATGTTATTTGTTCTGTACCAAGATACCATTGTGTTGCAGTGTCTGACAGAGTGAATATTAAAATGGTATAAAATACTGACAGGTTGAAAGGTAAGACACATATGTAACAGTTATGTATCTTTATTTCGAAATGTTTCACCTACAGTCTGAAGAAGGTTACTGTGTAGGCGAAACATTTCGAAAAAAAGATACCTAATTGTTTCATGTGTGTCTTATCTAACAACCTAACTTTTGGAATCCTGTTATTATGCTTCTTGAAATAAATCCAAGCAATCTATTAGCTTTATTACGCACACTTGGGTACTGTTGTCTTGGCTTTAGATTTCTGCTTACCATGACTCCCAAGTCTTTTCACATTCTGTATGATCAAGCTCTACTTCACCTAGTTTATAACTTGGAGGGTTATTCTCATTCGCAAGGACTAGGACCTTACACTTGTCCACATTGAACTTCATCTGCCATTTTTCAGACCAAGACATTAATTTGTCCAAATCCTCCTGGAGTTCATTGGTATCCTCCTCAGAATCAATCTTTCGGCCTATTTTTGTATTATCAGCAAATTTGCTTATGTCACTTGTAATTCCTTCATCAAGGTCATTAATGTAAATTATGAATAACAATGTGCCTAAAACTGATCCTTGTGGAACGCCACTAGTGACCGGTCCCATTCAGATTTGACCCCATTAAGGGAGGGGGCGAGCCATTTTTCAGTGATCAAAAAGTTAAGATTGAAAAATTAGGGAAAAAAATGTTTCTTCCCGAAAATTGTACAAAATTCGCAACTTTTTGATGTAATCACCTTGTTTCTATCATATTTCCAATATGTTTTTCTTTAAAATGTAATTTTTGTGTTCTTGCTGTCAAAAAAATACACGTTGACATTACGGGTTTTTTTTTTCCTCAAAAATTCGATTTTTTGATTGTTTCATTCAAAATACTCTATGGCAATTCTGTGCTAGTTTAAAAGTGTGGTCCGTTAGTGTTTTCCTTTCGGCAGCCTGCAGGCTGTAAAAAAGGTTGGGGGGAAGGCTGTGAGATTTAGCATTCAAAACCCGAGAGTTTCACAGCAAACAATAATAAAACCAGAAATAAGTTACTGACATTGTGCTCCTTTTTTGCGATAAGTTTTAATGGTTTTTGTCGGTTTTTTGCACACATTTTGAAGAAAAAGGTTTAAAAACAGCCAGGGGGATTTGCGATATTGTTTACAGCTTTTTTTTTAAATGTTTTTTTCTACAAAAAAAAAAAATAAAAAAAATCCTAATTAAAATATTTTTCCCTAGGAATCTACTGGTTATCGCTGAAACACTCTGGGTAACAATAATCTCCTTTATTTTTCTTTGGTGTCAACTGAGCATTGTACATTTCCCAATTTAGTAAAAAAAGGAAAAGTTTTATGATCCATAAAATTGTGAAAATTTTAATTTGAAGGTAACGTCAAAACAAACAGTCAAAAATGCGGATGTGAAATTTTTCAGTCGTTGAGGCTCAGTCGATCATGGGCATGGTGGTGGGGTGGGTGGGGGGGCTCGCGGAAACATACAGAAGTTATGGAAATAAATGTAAGTGTGTTATGTGAGAGGAGGGTTTTCAGCCCTATTGAGGGAGCTTAGTGGGGAAAAGACGGGGGTGGCGACATCGGGGTGGTGGGATTGTTTTTGCAAAGGGAAAAGGTTTAGAAAGTTTTTGTGGGGGAAACGAAAACGTTTAATAATTTAAAATATTGTGGCTAATATTTAGAGGATAGGAAAAGAGGTTGCTATGGGCGGGGGGGGGGAATAATTTCCGGGGATGAAATAGTTGAAATAAAAGGGAGATTGAGGGGGTTACAAAAAAAAGGGTTTAAAGCTGTAAGGGTGCAGGCAGGGGTGGAAGAGTGATTTGGGGCAACTGTTGTGTATGTTTTAGGGCTCAAAAGCAAAGGAGGGGGTGATGGCTACCCCAAATTTAGAGGTAACGGAGATGGTCAGGCTTTAGAGCAGGGCAGGAGATATAACCACAAGGGGATGTGTACTTGCGGGGCTTGTATGAAAAAGTACGGGACAAGGGGGGGGTGGGGGTGCCATGGCGTTAGAAAAGGTGTTACGTATGTGACTTGTAATTTGGAAATAGCGAGAAAAAGGTTTTAGGTGGGTTTATTCGAAAGGGGAAAAATAGGAATCCTTAAGGGGAATGAGGAGGGAGGCTCTGGGTATTGACGTTCTGGAAAAAATTTTATTTACAACTTTGGTTTAATACGGGGTTTTAAATTTTGCATATTAAATGATGAAGGAGAAGGGTAAGTTTGGGGGGAAGCAAGTAAAAAAGTTGTAGTTTTGGTCCCGAAGGAAAGGGGTAGCCCACCCACGGGATAGGGGTTTTGTGCAGACTATATTTTTTTCCCAAATTTTTAAGGTAATGGTTCAAATGTGTTGGGGGAAGGGTGGTGTCGAAATTCGGGTTGGTTTGCGGGGGAAGGTCGTGATTGAAGACTGGGATATGAGAATTTTTGTGGAAGCTAAAGGGGGGGGTGGAGGCGGCTTTGAAGGCTCTGTTTGGCAGGGAGCATATGAAGAGTGGAAAGGGGAGCTTTGCAGGTTTACTTGGAGACTGATTGGGGGGGGAAATGTCGAGGGGGGTAAAACGTTGTATAAGGGGCGAAATAGGATACAGATTAAGGGGTTGGGGAGGGATATTGCAGTGGGTAGGGGCCTTAGACGGGGAATCCCCATGTCCCAAATTTTGTTTGCGTGTTTTGGCCCCCTTTTATGAATGGTTGACCGCAGTTTAGTACGCCATGTGAGGGAAGTGTGGGGGGGGGGAGGGGCCCGGGGGTTTTAAGGGTATGTAGACGACACCCATGTTTCTCGTGAAGGGAGTAAATGGGAGTGTTGGACGGGTTGTCAATTGTTTGGAATGCCAGGGAATGCAGGTAAATAGCGAAGTCAAGGTGCAGGGGGTTGGGTTTTTGGGTGGGGGGGAGGGGGGAGTTGTAATGTTGTCAAAGAATGGGCGGTGTCTCTAAAGATTTGGGGGATTATTTAAAAGGGATGACGTGGTTTGGCCCGGGTGGAAAACTCGGATAGGTTATTAAAAAGGAAGGGGGGGCGTTAGGTTTTTTTGAGACCCCAGCACCTAACTCTTATACAGCGAGGATAGTCGAAAAACATTTTATTGTATAGTATTTTTGACATGTCGCAGCTGTGTTCCCAAATTACAGGGACAGCGTTTGTGGGGTTTAAAAAGGTGTACAAATTTTTGTGGGGTTCACGTTGGATTGGTTAAGGGAGGAAGCGTAATGTTACCTGCCCGTCAGGGTGGGTTGGGGTTGTGGTTTGGATGGGGGGCAAATGTTTGTTTCTTAAATGGGAAGTTTTGCATGGGGGTGAACGCGGGGCATTTGGGAAAAAGGATTTTTGACAGGCGGGGTGTGGTATCGAGGAATGTAGTTGGGGGAATGTAAAATCGTTTTGAGGGCCCCGTGATGTTGGTTAGGAAAAAAAGGTTCGAATAAGGGTTTTGTGTAGGTTGCTTGTAGTAGGTGCATTGTCCCAGTTGGGGGCTTGTTCCCCATGTTGGGGGAAGGTATTTATTTTTATTTTTAGTAAGATGAATTAAACCCTTGGGCACGTAGGTGATGTTTTTTTTTCTGCTGGGACCCTTTCCCGTAGGGGTGGGGGGTGGGGTATTGTGGAGGGACGAGAATGGTTCCATGTAGTTTTTTTTTTGTGAAGGGTTTTAAAAGGGGGGGGCAGGGCGGGTTAGGTGGGTTTGGTTAGGGGTGGGGCCAGGGGGTGTCGGTTCGCGTGCTCTAAGTGTAGACTGATGGGTTAGACGAGGGCTTTAAAAGATCTTTAGATTATTCATGGTAGATTAATAATATTAATATATATAATATATATAATATTAATATATATATATGGGGTGATGAGGGGGAGGGGTTTAGTTAAGACGAAGGAGGGTTCTTGTGGAAACGTTCTATCTACGATGTGTCGAAACAGAGAATTGTTGGGAGGAGATGGGATCGGTTTTTTTCTGGGGGGGTTATAGAATGCTAAGTTAGGAATTCTCGTGAATTGTGAATGATTGAGTGAGTAAAGGGGTTTTCTAGGTTGAGAGGGAGTCGGGGGGTCACGCGGGCTCGCCTTTGAGGTGGGGGGTGTTGTAAAATGTTGTGATTGGGGTATGGAAATGGTTTCCTGGTTTTCTTTGGGCTTTTTGACATCAACCTTGTGGTTATCATGCCAAGTGTGGATGTAGAGCCTGGGCCGTTTGTTCTATATAACAATTTCGGAATGTAGGTGAAACCCTCGAAGGTTTTTTTTAGTATTTTTTGGGATGTGTATCATTTTGTATGACACGCTTGAGTAATATTTTTCTTTGCGATATAAAGTGTGTTTTATTTTGTATTTATGTTATGTGCGGGATTTTGCATGTTGAATATACTTATATATGTTTTTTTTGTGGCTACATGCTCTGTTTAATGTGTTTTGAGAAACTTTTTTTTTTTTTTGGTTGTTTTCCCCTTTTCCCTATGTATGGGGCCTTTGTATAGGTCAGGCTTTATGAAAAACTTTATTAATGTTGTTTCGATTCTTTTAAAAAGTTTAAAATTTTGGTCATACCCTGATCCGGTTTGTTTTCATTGCTATTTATGATGTAATTTTTAGCTGTAGGGTAAAACAATTAGCCAGTTTTTGACGCTTTCCCTTTTTGTCTGAGATTTTGTTACGTTTTTTATTGTAACGTAATAAACCTTGGTTTTGAGTCTAAGCTGTTTTCTTTTTATTTTTATTTGTATTTTGGTATTTTTTTCAGCTGTTTTTTTGGGTAAGTATGTAGTGTTCTAGTAAGATTTGAGTTGGTTTTGGTTTATTGTTTAAATGCGAAGGTGGGATTATTGATACAATTTCTTGTTATATTTTTTTCTATTGTATTGAGCCTTTTCATTTTCATGTTATTGTTAAATTTTTATATATGTAGGTTTGAATCTAAAGTGTAATATTTCAGTTTACGACCCCGTTACGTGTTTTTTGTAGCTATGTTCATGCCGTAAATTTTTGTTGTATGTTTTAAGCAATTTCTTGCGAGTATATAGGTGCAATCCTTTTTTGTCAGTTAAAATTTTGGGCGGGTTTTTTTGGTCTGTCGAACCTTCGGATTTAGACCATACTGTTTCCTTTTTTTTTTATTTTTATGTTGCTGAATTGCTTTTAAATAAAATATAAAAAAAAATTCAGGTGTATGGGTAGGGAAGCAACCTCGACTTTTTTCCTACATTATTTAACTTTTTTAAAAACAACCCCGTGTTAACTGTGGTAAATATTGTTAGGAGCCCGCTGGTTACAGGTGTATATAACTGTATTAAAACATTTTTGGCTTTTCGGGGGCTTATATTGAGAGTAAGGTAATGCTAGCTTTCTCTTACTATATATCTGATAGAGCAGGCCCCCAGAAATTGCTGCGTGTACCTGTGGGTTTAAGGAACCTCTGCCTTTCTGTTTCCCATATATTGGTGTTTTAAGGAACCCAAGGAAATTTGTGCTGTATTTTTGTGGTTGAGCCACCGCGGCTTGCTGTTGCATATCTTGTGGTTAAGATCCCATGGTTATTTTTTGCTATGTTTGGGGAAAATTAAATTTTTTAATTTTTAAATTTTTTTATTTTAATTATTTAAATTTTTTAAATTTTTAAAAAAATTTTTTTTAATTTATTTAAAAAAGAAATTTTTTTTAAATTTTTAAATAATTTAAGACCAAATTTATGTGTTTTAATTGCAAACGTTTTGAAAACCCTTTTGTTTCTTCCTTTTTTTTTCCTTAATAAAACATCTTTTTTTATACCTTTATAAAAAATTCGATTCACATCTTGATTCAATCCCTTTTAAAACCCTAAATCCCTTCCTTAAAACCATTAAATTTATCCTAAACCGTGGCCAGGCCGTTAGAGGGAAAAAAAAAAAATTCGAAATGGCAATCATAAAAGTACATTATATTGTGGTTTAAAAAAAGAATATTTTTTTTGTTTAGCATATTAAATTCAATTTTAACCAGCAAGTTTAATTTTCCCCAGTAGAAATTCCAATAAACACCCCATAATTTAATAACAAAATTTTTTTTAATTTACTAAAAACGACCGGCTTTTTTAAAGTTTTTATAAAGGAAAAAAACCGAAAATTTACGGAAGAGTACAGTAATTAAAAATGGGAGCAGTTTAAAAAAGAAAAAGGGTTTTTTAAAAATTTGTGGGGGCATGTAAATGATAAAAAAGTTTCGCGGATTTTTAAAGGAGGGGACACCAGGAAACCCAAGAATTTATCTCACGAGGGCCTTTTTATTGGGGGTTTATTGTATTTTGAAAAAATTTTGTCACCAGGACCTTTGTGCTTTTGGTAACAGGACCACTGGGAGGAACCTTTTTTAAAAAGGGTTTTTTTTAAAAAAATTAAATTTGGTGAGAAAACTTGGCGTATTTAAAAATTTTGATAAATGATTTTTATAGGTGTCGTAGGGGAGGAAAAATGAAAAAGGGTTTCGTCTTTTTTAAACGGGGTTTTAGCCCCAGATAACCCGGTTAGGGGTAAACGAGTTTTTTCTAACTTCCATTGGTCCTATCTTGTTTCCCTGGTCCAAAATTATTTTTTAAAAGGGTTTATTTGCTGAAAAAAAGGGGGAACCCAGGGCAAAAGGTTGGGGCGTGTTTTTCCGGGTTTTAATTATATTTTCCGTTTTTTTTCTTGGGAAAGTCGGTTCAAAAATTAAGCTGGGTTTTGTTTGAGCTTTTCTTTTGGGGGGGAGAACAAGTTCCCGGGAAAAAAAAAACCGTTCCCCCTTTTTTCTGGGAATGGGGGTTTTGGGTTTTTTTGAAATTTAAGTTTTTCTCCTTTTGAAAACATGGGCCAAAAAAGGGGGCCTCGGGTAACTAATTATGGTTCCCGTCCTAGATTTTTTTAACCCCTTTTGGGATAGGGACGTTAATGTTTTTAGGTGCTTTTTTTTTGTCAGGTGGGGACAATGAATTCAAATGGAAACCAAAACCATTAAAAAATTATTGTTTGTACATGAAGCCCCCAAAGAGAAGTAATTTAAAAAAGTTAAAACCCACAAAGCTCTTTTTTCGGTCGAGGAAGTCTTGGCAGGAATCGGTGGGGAATGGGTCCGTAAAAACACCCGGATTCCGCTGTTTTGATTGAAGCAGACATGTTTTTTGAAGTGTCGCGTCGCAGTCTTCCACTCCCTCGGGGAAAATTTGCAACATCGCGGTTTAACCTTTCATAAGATTTGTCTTTTTTTCGTCATATAACTAAAGAAGCTGATCAATTCTTGTAATTGTTCTGCTGTGTCTTGAGATTCTTTTTTTAACAAAACGCGCGGGTCGTGTTCTTTGTCGTTATCCCCGGGATTTTTTTTTCCCCCGGTGGGTTTTAAAAAATAATTTTGAAGCGCCACAGAAACCCTACGCCCTACTTTCCCCAACCAAAAAAAAGTGCCGACAAAGCTATTTCCCACATCCCAAACTTCCCCATGAATCAATGCAGAATGCTTGATTTTGCTGTCTGGCATAGACGACAATTTAGCTGATTTTAAGGCAACAAAATGGGGGGCAGGATTTCCTTTAAATCCACTAGGAAGAGATCGTTTTCCCCTCATTAACGATATTTTCAACACTGGTCTCTGGCAAAAACGGGGGGGTGTCGTGACCCACTGGAGTTTACCTGGAGTTTACCTGGAGAGAGTTCCGGGGTCAACGCCCCGCGGCCCCGGGCTTTTACCAGGCCCCCCTGGTGGTCAGAGCCCTGATAAAACAGGTGTTTTTCTGCGGCTGCACGCAAACCCAAGTTTGAGCCACAGCCCCGGGTGGTAGGAAACCCACTTTAGGTGCTTGTCCCGGCCAGCTTGAAACGCCAGGGGTCTGTTGGTAAACCCCCCCTTCGTTGCTGGGGGGCGTTGAACGTCTCGGGCCCCGGACACTTATTGTATGGGCTCTAAAGTGCTAGTGACCCCCTGTTTCATTTGGGGGGGTGTTGCATCGTCTGCCAAAATCTTTTTCTTTTTAAATGAGTGTTTTTTGTGTGCAAGTTCGGTTTTAGTCCCCCTAGGATTTTCCAGGGGTATATAATAGTATCTCTCCCCCCTGCGTTCCGGGAACAAGTTTTAGGAAACCCCAAGCGTCCCAGTAATTTTAGGGTTTTTTTTCTCCCTTTTGTGCGCCCTGAAGGTTCTCTGTACATTTTCTGGTCAGCAATTTCACAGCCTTTAAAAGTGCTGTTATGTGCAGCAATTTCCAGCCTAGATAGAACAAGTGACCTGAAGGTGCATAGGGTTGGCCTCCCTAGTTTTTTAGGTTTCATTATCCCTTCCCGTCATTTTTCACAGATGCGATTGAAAACATGTTATGGTCTTTGAAGGTGAGATCTCCCACAGATCACCCCAGGTCTTTGCGTTGGTGTTTCGCTCTATTTTGTGGGAAAATTTTTTTGTACTCGAGGGGAAGATTTAAAATTTTTTCGTGTTTCCATTTCTGAGTAATTGAATTTCTCATCGTTTAAATTCTATTGTTTTCGCAGCCCACTGAAAGATTCGGTTGATGTCCCCCCTGGGGCCTTGCGTGTCTGCAATGGAAGCCTTCATGCAGATTCGAGTGCATCTGCAAAGGAAGACACGGTGCTGTGGTGAATCCTTTCTAGTCGGATATGAGGATGAGGAACAAGATGGGCGATCGTGCCTTTTGGGGAAAAGAGCTTTTTACCGAGCGCCCCGGATTTACTCTGTTGACGACATCTCTTGTTCTGTTAGTGAGGAAATTATAGTCCATCGACCGACTTTTCCCGTTTTTCCTTTAGCACGCATTTTGTGCGCTATTAGCCATGGTCACACTTGTCGAAGGCTTTGAAAAGGGTCTGTATATATTACATCTCATTTTTTTTATCTTCTAGTGCATTTAGGACCTTGTCGTAGTGATCCAATAGTTGAGACAGACAGGAGCGACCTGTTCTAAACCCATGTTGCCCTGGGTTGTGTAAACTGATGGGTTTTCTAGATGGGTGGTGATCTTGCTTCTTAGGACCCTTTCAAAGATTTTTATGATATGGGGTGTTAGTGCTATCGGTCTTAGTTCTTTGCTGTTGCTTTACTGCCCCCTTTGTGGAGTGGGGCTATGTCTGTTGTTTTAGTAACTGGGGACGACCCCCGTGTCCATGCTCCCTCTCCATAGGATGGAAAAGGCTCGTGATAGGGGCTTCTTGCAGTTCTTGATGAACACGGAGTTCCCTGAGTCTGGCCTGGGGCAGAGTGCATGGGCATGTCATTTATCGCCTGTTCGAATCATTTGGCGTTTAGGATAACATCGGATAGGCTTGTGTTAACCAAATTTTTTGGCTCTCATAAAAAATTCATTTTGATCTTCGACTCTCAGTCTGGTTAGCGGCTTGCTAAAAACTGAGTCATATTGGACTTGAGTAGCTCAACCCTTTCCTTGCTGTCATCTGTGTAGGGACCCATCTTGTTTAAGTAGGGGCCCAATACTGGACGTTGTTCCGACTTTTATTTGGCTAGAGAAGAAATACTTTGGGCTTCTTCGATTTCATTTATGGCTTTTAGTTCTTCCCGATTCCTGACTCCTATAAGATTCCTTTAGCTTTTAGTTCGATGCTTGCTATTTCTCTGACCAGTGTCTCCCAACGCATTTCAGATATATTGACCCCTTTTAGCTGCTCTGTTATTCTTTTCCGTCGCCTGTAAAGGGACGCCTGTCTCTTTCTATTTTACATCTACTCCTCCTTTTTCTTAGAGGAATAAGCCTTGTGCATACATCGAGTGCCACCAAATTAATCTGTTCTAGGCATAAGTTGGGGTCTGTGTTGCTTAGTATATCTTCCCAGCTTATATCGGTTAGGACTTGGTTTACTTGGTCCCACTTTATGTTTTTATTATTGAAGTTGAATTTGGTGAATGCTCCCTCGTGACTAGTCTCATTATGTCGGTCTGGGGCTCCACGCATACATGTCTGAACCTCAATTATGTTGTGATCTGAGTATATTGTTTTTGATATGGTGACATTTCTTATCAGATCATCAATATTAGTGAAGATGAGGTCTAGTGTATTCTCCAGTCTAGTAGGCTCTATTATTTGCTGGTTTAAATTGAATTTTGTGCAGAGATTTAAAAGCTCGCGTGAGTGTGAGTTTTCATCAGAGCTGCCTTCTGGTGTTATTACTGCAACAATATTATTTGCTATATTCCTCCATTTTAGGTGCCCAAAGTTGAAATCCCCCAGGAGCAAGATGTTGGGTGCAGGAGCTGGAAGATTTTCCAGACAGTGGTCAATTTTTAACAGCTGTTCCTGGAATTGCTGGGATGTTGCATCCGGAGGCTTGTAGACTACCACAATGACTAGGTTTTGGTTCTCGACCTTTACTGCTAAAACTTCCACTACATCATTTGAGGCATTTAGCAGTTCTGTGCAAACAAGTGACTCTGCAATGTACAGGCCAACCCCTTCCCCCTTTTGCCTGTTCACTCTGTCACATTTGTATAGGTTGTAACCTGGGATCCATATTTCGTTGTCCAAGCGATCCTTTATGTGGGTCTCAGTGAAAGCCGCGAATATTGCCTTTGCCTCTGCAAGCAGTCCACGGATGAAAGGTATTTTGTTGTTTGTTGCTAGCTTTAGACCCTGTATATTTGCAAAGAAGAATGTCATCGGACTGGTGGTATTGTTGGTACTGGGGGGGATTTTTTTTCCGGCATTAGTATCTGTATCTGTTGGTTTGGAGTCGAGGCCATCGACTGTGGTTCCACTCCAGGAATGACTGGATTTGGTGTACGATTTCTGCCATTTCCTGCCAGTTTTTTTTCCTTCCTGGCACTAAAACAACCTCTCCCTCTTGAGTGGCTGTGGCTACCCAGGTTTTCCCATGGCCTGGATGTTTTGTATCTTTTTGTACCCTTTAGATGGTGTGCCTGGCAATTTAAGTTATAGCACAGTCTTTCCTGTTTAAGGAGGTACACATTTCAGGGTGAAAAAGCTTACAGGAAGGCAGTTTGCATTTTCCTGTTGTCATATGGGCATGGCATTTTTTAGGGTGGTCATAGTTGCACGTCCCGTCTGTTTTTCCAGATTTCCCATGTCTGCAGATTCCAAGTGCATAGTATGTGCACATGCTTGGTTTCCGTTTACCTTGGGTTTCTGTGACTGTATTCCCTGTTGGTGCATGTTTCCCTGTCTTATTCCTATCCTCCCTAGCACCAACAATGGAGCTCCCACCAGTTGTTTTTGGTAATATATCCTCACTATTGCTAGTGGAGTCCTCTTGTTTGCTATTTCCTGTGGTATTTCTAGTTTGCAATATTGGTTTTATCTTATCTTTGACTACACTTGTTTCCCCACTACGGCTCCTGTCCCCTATGAGGTCATTTATATGTATTCCTTCCTGCGTATAATTCCCGACTACCTGGACAAAATCTCCAGCTTCACCATTACTGTCTCCCAGGACAGCACCTCCAGCTTCACCATTACTGTCTCCCAGGACAGCACCTCCAGCTTCACCATTACTGTCTCCCAGGACAGCATCTCCAGCTTCACCATTACTGTCTCCCAGGACAGCACCTCCAGCTTCACCATTACTGTCTCCCAGGACAGCACCTCCAGCTTCACCATTACTGTCTCCCAGGACAGCACCTCCAGCTTCACCATTACTGTCTCCCAGGACAGCACCTCCTGCTTCACCATTACTGTCTCCCAGGACAGCACCTCCAGCTTCACCATTACTGTCTCCCAGGACAGCACCTCCAGCTTCACCATTATTGTCTCCCAGGACAGCACTATCAGCCCCACATTTACTGACTACCAGGACATCACCTCCAGTCTTACAGTTTCTGACTACATGGCCAGTATCAAGGGCAGTACCATTCAGCCCAGACTTTTTATGTTCCCATCTGTTGTAGAAAGCTTCCAGGTTGTCTATGAAAGCAGCTTTGATGTTATCCTCTTTTAATACCCTTGTGATTTTAGTCCACAGATTTTCCTCATTTGGGCATACCCAAAAACACTTCCCTGTTTTAATACTGCTTGTAGCTAGTTCTTGGATATCTGCAAAAGGGGCGTGACACAATTTCCAAAAAAATGAAATTTATCCAGGTGGAACCCGTTTTTTTTGATTGACTGCAGACTATACAGAGCTTAAAAATGATTTAAAATGGTTGATTTACTGTAATTCTACTAGCAACCTTTTGAATACTCTATTAATAACCCTCCTTAAATGAAGCCTAGTTTTTGTATTTCTATTTCTAACTGATTGATATTGGACAGCTTACCGTGTAGTTCTGATTTATATTTATTGTTTTGTTTTAAGGGGCGCCTACAACCCCACCGTTTACAGTCTGCTTTTTTGCCCAACGAATCCTTTTTAAAACCCAGCAAGGGTTGGACCATCAAGGGTTGGGCCCAGCGAGGGTTGGGACCAATCGATTGATTGATCAGTGGGTCACTTATTTAAAACTACTAGTCGGTGTTTGGGCTAAAAACATGAAGTTCTACTTGAAATTATCACCCGAGTAATATGTGATTTGATTGATACAAAAAATATAACTTCGTGTTGAAGAGCCGGTGATGCGGGAGCTCCTAAGTGACGAACGGGCGAGCCCAAACCCCTTTTTTATCAACGCTTACTAGCTTTTCTAGTTTTTTTTTTTTTGTCCCACCACAATAAATGCTATATTATCACAAGTTGACTGGTGGAAATTTGGAGGAAGGACGCTTTTTTTCTGTGAATAATTGCTTTTCGTTGTTATATTTCGACCGCTGGTAAATACGGTTATATGAAATTCAATTAGTCTGGTTTTTAAAAAAAAAGAAACTAAAGAAAGTCACCCACTCCACTAATACCATTTAATAGGGTTGTTGCTACTACAAACTTTTTTTGCTATTCACTGGGATCACTAGATTATATGCGGTACACACAGGGAGAAAGATTATTAAAACAGGAACCCGTGGTAATTTTTTGGCGACTTCTGGGGACCTGCCTTATAGGGTTATCACTTTTTTTACAAATTCACCGTTTTCAAATGAACTTTAGCCTTTATATCAATATACTGGGACCATGTGATTCACTGGGACGCATCTGGGAAACTAAAGTGTTAAAAGCGAAGTAAGACACATTTCCCTTTCTGAGAGGGGGCTGCCCCCTCAGGGGGAAAAGGTGAAAAGGGGGTAAAAGGGCAAAACCCCCCCCGGGGAAAAATTTTTTTCCACAAAACAAAAGTTGAATTAGGCGAGTGTTGAACTTAGTACATTTTTGAACAGTGATTAGGAAATACTGACCAATGTAATTTTTAACATGGGTAGGAAGGTTTAGCGATGAAGAGGGTGTTTAACATATTTCTGCGTGTTAATTTTAGTAACAACTTTTAACTTAAATGTAATTTGGGGTGTGATAAACTTTTTTTTATAGACTTAATTTATTTTTCTTGTACCTTTTCGTTGGTATGTTTAACGTTTTCCCGTCAATTACCTAAAATTGCTAAATAATAAACATTTTTTAGAAACGAAATTTTTTCCTTCTTTCAAAAAACTGGCTATCCCACCCCGGCAGGGGACCCACCGAGGCAGGGGGACCCCCCCAGGCGGGGACCACCCAGGCAGGGTGCCCCCCAAGGCAGGTGACCCCCGAGGGCAGGGGGGCCACCAGGCAGGTGACCCACCCAGGAGGTGACCCACCAAGGCAGGGTGACCCACCGAGGCAGGGTGACCCACCGAGGCAGGGTGACCAAACCGAGTTTTAGACAGCCTGAAACTGCCGAGCACACAGCCTAGCCGTCTGCCTGACTTTTTTAAAATTTTTCGCGGCTTTCAGTGCTCCCCTGAGCCTCCCCGGGTTCGGTGGGAAGCACAAAACCCACCCCCCCTCATTTCCTCGACCGCCCCGACGTGATAGCCCACAGGTGCTCCCCCCCACCACGGATTTGGTTTTGGGGTCCCCTTCCCCCCACTGCCCGTTGTGTACTCACCCCTTCCCCAAATTAAAGCCAATCTAGCCCCAGGGCCCGTACCCATTGCTACCTACGCTAACCTTCTTTGGGCACAAAACCCCGCTGTTCAGAATTAAGAACAGCAATAACAGGGGTGAAAAGCGGAGCAGGGGGTTTTTGGGGGGCCTTTTCCAGGTTTGGGGGGTCAACACCATGGGGGCGACCCAGCAACATCACCGTCGCCCACCAAAACGCCCCCGGGCCTGGCCAAAAAGATTTACCTTTACTCCCAGCGGTTTGAGGGGCCTGAGATAGATCTTCGCCTAGTTTTTTTCCCAAAAAAATCGGGCCCATGGGCGTAAACGGCCCATCCCCCCACCTTAGCATCACGTGTTCACCTCACACCCCTCAAAACCCTTAAAACACTCCCCCAACCCCCTTCCCCCTGCCCTCCTACAGCGTCCCAACGCCCTTCTCAGCTACAAAAAGGAAAGGGGTTTGGGGCCCGTTTAGTGGGTTGGTTTCGTGTGGCACCACACGTAAACCCACAGGCAGCTCTGGGGGGGTTATACCCAAACCACGCATAAACAAAAACCCCCCCTCCTCTAAACCTTCTCTCCCTACCAACGACCCAAACCTCCCGTCCTTTGGGGGTTTTGGTTTTTCCAATTTCCCTCCAAAAGTTCTCCCCGGGTTTAAAACCACGTGGAACCCCCCGGCTTGGGCCCCTAAGCCAGCCGGGTTCACGTCTACACACTCGGACTCATCATAGTGCCCTAACTACTAAACTCTACAAATTCCATCCAGTGCATTTTTTTTTTTGTGTTCCCCAAAATTAAAAATTTTTTTTTTTTAAATTTTTCCCTTGCTTTTTTATTCCCATTCATCACCAGTTCTGTTTTCCCCCATGATTTGTTACGAAAAATTAAACTCCTCCCAGTTCAAATTTTCCCTTTAAGCTTGTTTTTAGCACTTTCGAGTAGTGCAGAAAAAATTTTGTTCCCATGTGCTGAACCGCATGCAGTCCCGCCCCAACACGCGCCATTGTAAAAAACCCAAAACACACAGCTGGGGTTCACCCGGGACCCAAATGTCTTCTAATACTATACCCCCACAGATTTAAACCCCCCGCCCCTTTTCCTGTTTCCTAATTCCTTTCTGATAATTTTTTTACGACTTGAACCCCATACATAAACAAATGCAACGGGGCGTGTAGTGTTACTAACATCACTGAAATTTCCGGGACCTGCAGCACCCTACCTTCGCCCATCGCCCAAATTAAGTAAACGTGACTTACCTAGCATTTCCTAATATTTTGTGACATTTTTTAAACTGTCCGCACCAATACAGTTATTTTACTGAACCATACTTCAGTAAATTTTTTCAGTGCCACCAGTGCAAAATTTTCCCACTTACCACAGCTTTTTAAAATTTTGAAAAATTTATTTTTCACACCCTACTTTTTAAATTTTCCAGTATTTTTTTGCTTCTTGCACCTCTTTATTTTTTTAAAAATTTTCAGTTTTCCCCTTTAATACAATTTACCTCTCACATAATTTTTCATGAAATTTTCCAGTTGCTTTTATTTTTTATTTGCACCTGCAATTTACCACAAAATTGTTGACACCCTTCACGTTTTGTTTGTTATTTTTTTTTTCCCTTTTTAAATTTAAGGGTGAATTTTCAAGTACTTAAGTTTTAGTTTATTCCCCTGCAGGGATCCCAATCTGTCCTGGCCCTTTAAAACCCTTTTCTTCTTTTTCCCCATTTATTTGTTTCTACATATATTCAAGTTTTTTTCATGAATATTAAACCAATGGGCATTGCTTTTGCTATTTTGTATACCCAAGTCATTGAGTGTTTTTTTTGGAACCTGTTTAATTTACCTTTAAAATTCCCCAAAAATTCCTTGTGAATTTAAATTTAAATTTTTGCCCTTTGAGTTTGGCAATTTTTTCTTTTTTGCCATTTGGTACCCCCTGCTAACATATTTAAACCCTTTTCCCCCATATTCTTAAATTTTTAAAAAATTTGCATTTTTTTTAAAATTTTTTTTTTGTTTTGAAAATATAGCAATTCTGGATACAGTGTATTTTTTTTTCTGTGTTTTTTTTTGGGCACTATTCCATACTCTGTATTTTTTTCCTTGGGGCCAAAATTTCCCTTGTGCAAGTGAATTCCCCTTTTTTTTTTTTCGTTTAAAAATTTGCAACTTTAGCACCCCCCAATTTTTTAAAAAACCTGGGGCTTGCACCACAGTTTAAAGGGTTTTTGGTATACCTGATTTATTTTTAATTTTTGTGAAATTTTTTTGCTACCAGTTGTTTACAGCCCAACCCCTTTTTTCATAAATTTTTTTTGCCAAATTCCGGGTGAAATTTTTTATTTATCCTTAGCTTAAATTTTGGGGGCATTTCCCCCTGTATACATTCCTTGGGGCATACACTCAAATTTGTTTTTCAAGTTATCTTTTTTTTCCCTTTTTTTTGGTTTTGGGGGGGTTCAAAAATTGTTTTTTTCCCAAGGGGCATTTTTCCCTATTTAACTGTGGGTCTGAGTTCTTTTGACTCTGTTTTGAATTGTGGGCCATGCATACCATTTCTTGCTCGACCGCCCTTTTCGGACCTACTTGCTTTTGAAAAAAATTGCCTCATAAACAAAGAAAAACCCAGGGGCCCATGCCGTTACCCCCAATTTTCTGCTGGGCCAGCAATGGTGCCTCACCACGTAAAACCCCGGGGCGGGCATCGAAGCCCCAGCGAAAATTGGGTCAACTTGTGGCTAAAAGCCTCGCCCAAACCAGGGGGCCGGGCCCATCGTCCAAAACCTCCCCTTTATTTTTGACGGTCCGTGAAAAATAGTTTAGAGCCAGGGCGCAGTCATCGAGACACTTTTTCAGGTTTCTTTTTGATAGTCCAACAAAACACATCCCTTCGTGCTGCTTTTCACCGGGGTTTCTCACCCAGGGATATATGCCTTTTGCAGCCAAGCGCTTTGTAAGTTTTCCCAGTTTTGGGGATGAATTTAAAAGGGAAAATTTTAGGCTTTATTTTCGGCGAAAGCCCAACGCCTTTACATTGACATCTTTCCAGCTCTTGGCCGAAGTAAAAACCCGGGCACGAAACCCCCCTTTGGCTTGCGTTTGCCGGTTCGAGAAAACCCCGCCACGGACTTTACTGATCCCCACCCCACTCCCCTAATGGGGGGGAGGTGATGGCCTATTCGTAAAAAACAACCCCATGCGGGTTTTGCCCGAAAATCATCGGGGGGACCCCCCCCCAACCTCTGGGCTGCCATTGTTTCCTTTAGGACTGGGCCCCGCACGACGCCCCCTGGGCATATGACCCCACATTTCGCAAAAAGCCCCCTTCCGAGAAAGGAAAGGGTTTTGGGCCGCTTTGGGGATGACCCCCAACCCATCCTTCCGGGGGCCCGTCCACAGGGGACCCCACGGTCGCACCCGGGAAGTCATTTTTTGCTTTTTGCTGTCAGACAGCCACCCCCCCAAATTTTCTAACCCCATTCCCACTAACACGTCCCCAAGAAAAAATTTTTGACCACGGGAACAACATCGGTCCTCATACAAAAAGGCAGTCATCGATTTCCCCGGGACCGGGGCGAAACGTCGCCAGCAGACACCCCCCCCAAACCCTTTCCCCCAAAGGGCCGGAAATTTGACTTGTTTCAACTGGGGGCCAAACGAGGGCACTACCGATCGGGGTGTTAAAAAACCAAAGCCCCCCCAAAAAGGGTAACCGTCCCAGTCCCCATGCCAGTATCCCATAACCATAACACCCCCCCATCCCAAAATCCCAGAAAACCTAACCGCCCCCATGCTCATAAAAGGTAACCGTCACCGCCCCCATGCTCACTTTCGCGAGGGAGTCTGTGTTTACCACAAAAATTTTCCCAGTCAAAACCCCCTTGTATAAAAAGGCTGCAATTTAAAAACTGTCAGCGAGTGGGGGCAAGCAGTCGTCGTGAAATGAACGTCTCGTAAAAAACCCTTTCCCACTATTTTTGGGGGAAGAGGCGCGCCCCAAAACCCAGTGAAAGACATATAACCCTGCGGAGTCGCTGATTCCGCCCCTTTGGTCCGCAAGCATTCGCCCCCCTTTGGCAGTGAAAACCTTGCCACAGTGAGGAAACCGAGTGTCTTGACTTTGTTCCAAAGACCGTCCCGGTACCTTCCAGGTCGAGCCTCGTCAACAAATGTCGACCTCAAGCGGGCTTGACCCCCGGGGGAACTCTTTCGGCCGTCTGCCTTCATTTTGGGTTTTGAAAACCCCATGTGGACCGCTCATCGAGTCCACGTCCACAAAAAGCCTTTTTACTTTTCCTAGTACAGGTTGGTGGTTAAAAATTGCCCCGTCCATTTTTTTTCCGAGCCCTTGGGCCCCTTCACAGGGCCCATGTTGACAGAGCCGCCCTGCCATTAAACCTTGAGAGGAGCCCCAAGGAAAACCGCTGAGGGTTCGCGGTCGCCCCAAACGCAGAATTTTTTGGTCCAGGGTCACAAGTTTCCCGAAAAATTTTTAGTCGTAGATGGTATTTTTTTCCATGGTGACCTGCTCATGGGGTTAAAAAAACCATGGCAGATCTTAGGCCCGGGTTTAGATCCAGCGAGGGGAAAAGGGAAATTTCAACGGAGTGGAGTCCCTTTCCCTGGGGCTGCGCTTGGGAAATCCACTACGTGCACTCTGTCTCAAAGTATCACAGTGCCTAGAATCGTTAAAACCGGTGGTTTCCTTAGCACTTTCCCCCCGGGGGGTGGGTCCCTTGCCCCTGACGACCCCCGAATAAGCTCGTTGCCCAAAACCCCCCTGGCCACAGCGCGTAGTTACCAGTAAAACCCCCCAGTCGGGGGACCCCCCGTCAAAACCTTTCACTCAAAACCTGACGTTTGTTGAAGAGACCGCATTTGTAAAGGGGCCGCATATCCCTGTCGGCAGGGGGACTGTCTGACTCGTGTCAAAGGCACAGCGAGCAGAGTTACTGCTTGTACAAAGTATGACGTCACTTTTTTTTTACTAACTCGCTCACTCCTTTTTCCCGGGGTACGTGAGCAAGCTTTTTAAAAGGGGACCAGTGCTGGTTTACAGCGACACATGCCGAGTCCAAGGGGCCCCTCCCCTTTAACCATCCTTTTCACACAGGGGAACGTGGAAAATTTCAAGTCCTTTTGTCAAAAAGCAAGTCGAGAATTTCCCCCCCGGAAGAATACCTCACCGTCGATCTTTTTCAGATTCCCCTCCCGGGGAAAAGTGGAGGGGGAAGCCCCCCTGAAATTCCTTGGGATGCAGTTCCCCAGGCGAGTTTTAGCTGCTGACCTTCCCAAAACCCGGCCAGTGCAGAAGATGATCTAAACTTTTACAGACTAAACCTGAAGAGGGCCCAAAACCTTTTCCAGGTTCTCAATCGTGCGCGTTTTTGCAAATTTTTCAACTAGATGGTGATGATGGGGGTTTAACCCCCCCGGTCTTCCCCCCCGATTTCCCCTTGACAAAGGTACAAAAAAAACCCCTTTAAGTACCTGCGTAACGCCTGCCACAAAGCTCAAAAATCCCTTTGCCGAAGAAAATCATTACAACGGAAAACCCTGAGGAGTTTTTTGAGAGTCCATTCCCCCCTGGAATGCTCCCCTTATTCGGGTTCCCCCAAAAAAGATGGAACCTGGGGCCCTGTTATCGATTACAGGAAACTGAATCATGTACCATCCCCAAACCCTTTTCCCTTGCCCGTTTTTGAACGACCCCGTTTTCAGAAAAAACCCGGGGAAAATAAGGTCTTTTTTTAACTCTTGAATCCTTCAAGGGTTTTTGGCAGATCCCCCTCGATGATGAAGGGAGAGAGTTGACAGCTTTCTCTACGCCAACTGGGCTTACCAGTTCAGGAGGGTTCCCTTCGGGTTTGCGCGGAAACCCAAACCCCGTTTAGTCTTTTTATGACACCAAAAATTTCCAAACCCCCCTGGGGGCACCTAAAGGTCTACCTGGGTGATCTCATAGTCATGTCCGCAAGATGTCCCGCCCCATCTTTAGAAACTTAAACAGGGTATTGGAAAAGGCTAGCTCACAAATCTTTTAAAGGGAAAGCTCTCCAAAAGTCCCTTTTCCCCCCGGGAAAGGAAAAAAAATTTTTGGGCACGTATAACTCAGAATGGCCCTAAAGACGGACGAGTCCCAAAAACTGGCCGTGCAGAAATTCCCCAGGGCCCCTGACGGCATGCAGTCCGGTTTCCCTTTTTAGGCCGGGGGGGTTTCTACCGGGACCTTTAAACGCAGGTTTTCTCCAACCCTTGGGTGGGACCCCAAAACGCACCAAGAAAGGGTGCCCCTTTTTAGTGGACGGCGATAAGGGAAAGAGCTTTTGGCATTCTTAAGAACAAGTTAACAAACAACCCCAACCCTTTTAAATTTCCCCGAAAATTTTACCAAGGCTTTACCTTGACGACTGATGCCAGCAAAGTTTGGGATCGGGGCAATCCCCTTTTTTCACAGGAATCAATGGTAAACAAAAGCCATTCCTATGCTAGCCGGTTCCCTTTCTAAAGCGGGAAATCAATTATTCAGGACGAGCTAGAAGCTTTTGCCCTTGTATGGGCCCGGGGTCAATTTTTGGGGTACCCTCTATCATTTTCCTATCAAGATTTATACGATCATTTTTTCCCTTTTTTGGCCCTTTTTTTGGGGAATAAGAACCTCTCGGGAAAGCATCCCCCGGTGGTCGCCACGTTCAATGACACTAAAACCCCGAAATTTGCTAAATTTTCCCCGGGAAGCAAAAAAAATTTTACTGATGCCCTGTTGGAAAATATAGCTTCGTGAGTGTCGGGAATTTTTTCTCGGGGAGGGTCCGGAGAGGGCCCCAAAGACAGGACCCCCGTTTGGTCTCCATCCTCGTTTCCCGACCCAAAGGGGGACGTTGACTTACAAACAAGTCCCCCCGTTTCCCCTGAAGGATTTAAATGGTCCCAAACCCAAAGGGGACTGTGCCCCTGTTGCACAGCTGGTGGGCCCCGGGGAACCGGTTTTCAACGGTGATACCCCGATCCCCTGATACCACAACTTAGGTTAACCACAATTTCCCAGGTGTAGCGCACCCCCCGGGGAAAGGGCCGCAGTAAACAACAGGGACGAAAGGGGAAAAATTCTGGCCTAAGAGGCATCGGACCTTGCCAAGCCCTGTAAAACCATTTTGTTGTTTGCCTTCCCGCACAAGGGACCAATTTCCGGTCCTAACCCCCTTCTAAAGTAAACCCATTACAAAGGAGCCCGGGAGAGAACTTCTGTCGACCTGTTTTAAAGAATTTTTTTCCCACCTCGGAGAAGGGAAATAACCCTCTTGTAATGGGAATAACAAAAGCGGTACAGTGATTTGTACCCAACCTAAAAACCCGGGAAACGGGCGCCCAGTGCTTTTTGTACATTTGTTCCTTTGTCATACCCTTTCCCACGTGTCCTTTTTGTCCCCGACAATTTGGGCTGAGGGTTTTTAAAAAAAACATAATGCAGGATCTTTGCTCCCGAATTTAAAATTCATCCAAACGCCCCTTTCTTCCCCCCGCCACCCCGCGAAATGGGCTTGCTGAACGTAAAAATCGCAAAGCCTGGGGGTGCTCAAGTAACCTTAACCCCCAATTTTACTACAAGGGGTAGGGGAACCCAGAGTTCAGTGAAAATTAAATTCCTCCCCCCAACAGCTTTGATCGGGAACAAACCCATTTTGCTTTGTAAAGGGTTTTGAAAAAGCGCTTACCATATGAAATTCTGTTACCCCCCTAGACCTACTTACGATACTGATAAACCCCCGTGTTGTAAAAAAGAGGACCCAAAGCAGCTTGTCCCTTTCCCGCGGGTACCCAGAGAAACCCTTTTGAAAACCAAAGAAAGGTTCCCCTTAGCCAATGGGCCCCTGCCAAGGGAAAAACAAAGTTGGGAAACCCGGTTCAAAGTTAAGTTGCTCAACCCCGGCAGCCCCCCGGGATTTACAAACTTGCCCAAAAATTTGTGGGGCCCTTTTCCGGTCCTACGACAGCCCGGGCAAAAAAATTCGAGGGGAGGGGGGATTGCTTTCGGGAACTAACAAAGGAAGCCCACCTTTATCATATAAAATGTGACCATATGCAGGCCGACAGAGCTGGGGGCGCTGCGTTGCAACGCCACATCAGACAAAATTAGGGACAAAACCGGGCATTTTTCCCTTTTCCCCCCAAATACTGGTACGGAAGACGGGGCCCCGTAAAAGGGCCCCTACTTTTGGGCCGCGACCCCGGACAAAAGTACATTTCTGTGACATTTGAAGTAACCCACTGACTTGGGCTGACTCCCTACGCTAGTTTTTTCTAATTGTTTTCTTGCAGAAAAGGGAAAAAGCCCCCACATGTATAACCCAGTTCCCATAATAGAGTCAGGGTTGGCAACATCAGGGATTTTGTAAATACCCTTTTTGAAGGTACCCAGGGGTGTAATGAATTCCATGGGTTTTAGTATTTTTGTACGTAAGTGCACCATGTTTTATTTAAATAAAGGGAAAAAACCTGTATTACGGTCAGGGCAGTGCTGCCCTCGGTTACTGTCACACCTTAGGAAATGGCCCCGTAAATCATTGTTTGCAGAGGGGGCGTGCAAAAACGTTTGTAGACAGTTTGGGCAACTGATGTTCAGGGGCCCCGCGGACAACCTGTATATAGAAGATTTTTGTTCCAGTGCCGGACGGCTCCGGGCTCTCTACTTTATGAAAAACGCGGGCAAACCATTTTTCCCCTCCCCGGGTGGAGAATTTTTTTTTTTTTTGCCTGTCGCATTTTTTTGTCCATTTTTTATTTACTAGTGAAAGAAAGCCAGTCCCTCTCTGGGTAGCAAATGTAATTCCTTTTTACCTTGGCCCACCCGTAAATTTTCGCGCGGGACGACACGAGGGGCGGGGCCGAGCAAAAGTAGAAAAAAGCCTGTACTGCAGAGCCCAGCCTAGCCCCCCTCTGCCTGACTATTCATATTTCGGCGGGATTCAGTGCTGCCCTCTGTAGGCCTACCAAAGGTTTGGGGGGAACCCAGGGCCCCCCTCCTCACTCCTCGACCGACCGACGGAATTTGGGCACAGGTGCCCCCCTCCACGGGCTGGGGTTTCGGTCACTTTCCCCCAACACTGCCCCTTGTGTCCCCACTTTTCCCACCCAATTAAACCAAACTAGTCCACGGCCGTATCATTGCTACCTACCTAAACCCTTTATCGGCACTAAACCCTGTTCGGGATAAAACAGCAAAAAACACGAGGCAAGGGGGACCCACCCAAAGGGAGGGGGAAACCCCCCCAAAGGGAGGGGGACCCAAACCCGGGGAGGGTGACCCCAACAGAGGCAGGGTTTAAACCCCCTGAGGGAGGGTGACCCACCAAGGCAGGGTGACCCCCCAAGGCAGGGTGACCCACTGAGGCAGGGTGACCCACCCAGGCAGGGTGACCCACCGAGGCAGGGTGACCCACCGAGGCAGGGTGACCCACCAAGGCAGGGTGACCCACCAAGGCAGGGTGACCCACCGAGGCAGGTGACCCACCGAGGCAGGATGACCCACCGAGGCAGGGTGACCCACCCAGGCAGGTGACCCACCAAGGCAGGGTGACCCACCAAGGCAGGGTGACCCACCGAGGCAGGGTGACCCACCGAGGCAGGGTGACCCACCGAGGCAGGATGACCCACCGAGGCAGGGTGACCCACCGAGGCAGGGTGACCCACCGAGGCAGGATGACCCACCGAGGCAGGGTGACCCACCGAGGCAGGATGACCCACCGAGGCAGGGTGACCCACCCAGGCAGGGTGACCCACCGAGGCAGGATGACCCACAGAGGCAGGGTGACCCACCCAGGCAGGGTGACCCACCGAGGCAGGGTGACCCACCGAGGCAGGGTGACCCACCGAGGCAGGGTGACCCACCGAGGCAGGGTGACCCACCGAGGCAGGGGTGACCCACCCAGGCAGGTGACCCACCCAGGCAGGGTGACCCACCCAGGCAGGTGACCCACCGAGGCAGGGTGACCCACCGAGGCAGGTGACCCACCGAGGCAGGGTGACCCACCGAGGCAGGTGACCCACCCAGGCAGGGTGACCCACCGAGGCAGGGTGACCCACCGAGGCAGGGTGACCCACCGAGGCAGGATGACCCACCGAGGCAGGATGACCCACCGAGGCAGGGTGACCCACCCAGGCAGGGTGACCCACCGAGGCAGGGTGACCCACCGAGGCAGGGTGACCCACCGAGGCAGGGTGACCCACCGAGGCAGGGTGACCCACCGAGGCAGGGTGACCCACCGAGGCAGGGTGACCCACCGAGGCAGGGTGACCCACCGAGGCAGGGTGACCCACCGACGCAGAGTGACCCACCGAGGCAGGGTGACCCACCGAGGCAGGGTGACCCACCGAGGCAGGGTGACCCACCGAGGCAGGGTGACCCACCCAGGCAGGGTGACCCACCGAGGCAGGGTGACCCACAGAGGCAGGGTGACCCACCGAGGCAGGGTGACCCACCAAGGCAGGGTGACCCATCGAGGCAGGGTGACCCACCGAGGCAGGGTGACCCACCGAGGCAGGGTGACCCACCGAGGCAGGGTGACCCACCGAGGCAGGGTGACCCACCGAGGCAGGGTGACTCACCGAGGCAGGGTGACCCACCGAGGCAGGGTGACCCACTGAGGCAGGGTGACCCACCGAGGCAGGGTGACCCACCGAGGCAGGGTGACCCACCGAGGCAGGTGACCCACGAGGCAGGGTGACCCACCGAGGCAGGGTGACCCACCGAGGCAGGGTGACCCACCGAGGCAGGGTGACCCACCCAGGAAGGGTGACCCACCCAGGAAGGGTGACCCACCGAGGCAGGGTGACCCACCGAGGCAGGTGACCCACCGAGGCAGGGTGACCCACCGAGGCAGGGTGACCCACCGAGGCAGGGTGACCCACCGAGGCAGGTTGACCCACCGAGGCAGGGTGACCCACCGAGGCAGGGTGACCCACCGAGGCAGGTGACCACCGAGGCAGGGTGACCCACCGAGGCAGGGTGACCCACCGAGGCAGGTGACCACCGAGGCAGGGTGACCCACCCAGGAAGGGTGACCCACCGAGGCAGGGTGACCACCGAGGCAGGGTGAACCCACCGAGGCAGGGTGACCCACCGAGGCAGGGTGACCCACCGAGGCAGGGTGACCCACCGAGGCAGGGTGACCCACCGAGGCAGGTTGACCCACCGAGGCAGGGTGACCCACCGAGGCAGGGTGACCCACCGAGGCAGGTGACCCACCGAGGCAGGGTTTTCCCACCGAGGCAGGGTGACCCACCGAGGCAGGGTGACCCACCGAGGCAGGGTGACCCACCGAGGCAGGGTGACCCACCGAGGCAGGGTGACCCACCCAGGCAAGGTGACCCAAAAGGAAAACAACAAAAGTTTCTCTTTTTAACTTTAGTAATGTATACAGGAGAATGTTACTAGCCCCTTGATCCCGGTATTTTAGTCGGCCTTTATGGTCACCATGATATTGTTATGGTCACCATGATATTGTTATGGTCACCATGATATTATGTTATGGTCACCATGATATTGTTAGTCACCATGATATTGTTATGGTCACCATGATATTGTTATGGTCACCATGATATTGTTAGTCACCATGATATTGTTATGGTCACCATGATATTGTTAGTCACCATGATATTGTTATGGTCACCATGATATTGTTATGGTCACCATGATATTGTTATGGTCACCATGATATTGTTATGGTCACCATGATATTGTTAGTCACCATGATATTGTTATGGTCACCATGATATTGTTATGGTCACCATGATATTGTTATGGTCACCATGATATTGTTATTGTCACCATGATATTGTTATGGTCACCATGATATTGTTATTGTCACCATGATATTGTTATGGTCACCATGATATTGTTATTGTCACCATGATATTATGTTACCACCATGATATTGTTATTGTCACCATGATATTGTTATTGTCACCATGATATTTTATGGTCACCATGATATTTTATGGTCACCATGATATTTTTTATTGTCACCATGATAATTTTATTGTCACCATGATATTGTTATGGTGACCATGATATTGTTATGGTCACCATGAATATTGTTATTGTCACCATGATATTGTTATGGTCACCATGATATTGTTATTGTCACCATGATATTGTTATGGTCACCATGATATTGTTATTGTCACCATGATATTGTTATGGTCACCATGATATTATGTCATGGTCACCATGATATTGTTATGATCACCATGATATTGTTATTGTCACCATGATATTGTTATGGTCACCATGATATTGTTATGGTCACCATGATATTGTTATGGTCACCATGATATTGTTATGGTCACCATGATATTGTTATTGTCACCATGATATTATGTTATGGTCACCATGATATTGTTATGATCACCATGATATTGTTATGGTCACCCCTGATATTGTTATGATCACCAGATATTGTTATGGGCACCATGATATTGTTATGATCACCATGATATTGTTATGGTCACCATGATATTGTTATTGTCACCATGATATTATGTTATGGTCACCATGATATTGTTATGGTCACCAGGATACTGTTATGCTCACCATGATATTGTTATGATCACCATGATATTGTTATGGTCACCATGATATTGTTATGATCACCATGATATTGTTATGGTCACCATGATATTGTTATTGTCACCATGATATTATGTTATGGTCACCATGATATTGTTATGATCACCATGATATTGTTATGGTCACCATGATATTGTTATGATCACCATGATATTGTTATGGTCACCATGATATTGTTATTGTCACCACGATATTATGTTATGGTCACCATGATATTGTTATGGTCACCATGATATTGTTATTGTCACCACGATATTATGTTATGGTCACCATGATATTGTTATGGTCACCATGATATTGTTATGGTCACCATGATATTATGGTCACCATGATATTGTTATGGTCACCATGATATTGTTATGGTCACCATGATATTATGGTCACCATGATATTGTTATGTCACCAATGATATTGTTATAATCACCATGTTATAATCACCATGGTCATGTTACACCATGAAGTGGTCATGTTCACAATGAAGGGGTCATGCTACACCATGAAGTGATCATGTTACACCATGAAGTGGTCGTATTACACCATGAAGTGGTCATGTTGCACCATGAAGTGGTCATGTTACACCACAAGTGGTCATATTTCACAATGAATGGGTCATGCTACACCATGAAGTGATCATGTTACACCATGAAGTGGTCATGCTACACCATGAAGTGATCATGTTACACCATGAAGTGGCCATGTTACACCATGAAGTGGTCGTATTACACCATGAAGTGATCATGTTACACCATGAAGTGATCATGTTACACCATGAAGTGATCATGTTACACCATGAAGTGGTCATGTTACACCATGAAGTGGTCATGTTACACCATGAAGGGGTCATGTTACACCATGAAGTGATCATGTTACACCATGAAGTGATCATGTTACACCATGAAGTGATCATGTTACACCATGAAGTGATCATGTTACACCATGAAGTGATCATGTTACACCATGAAGTGATCGAGTTACACCATGAAGTGGTCATGTTGCATCATGAAGTGGTCATGTTACACCATGAAGTGGTCATGTTGCACCATGAAGTGGTCATGTTACACCATGAAGTGATCATGTTACACCATGAAGTGATCATGTTACACCATGAAGTGGTCATGTTACACCATGAAGTGGTCATGTTGCACCATGAACTGGTCATGTTACACCATGAAGTGATCATGTTACACCATGAAGTGATCATGTTACACCATGAAGTGATCATGTTACACCATGAAGTGATCATGTTACACCATGAAGTGGTCATGTTGCACCATGAAGTGGTCATGTTGCACCATGAAGTGGTCATGTTACACCATGAAGTGGTGCATCTGATGAGGCATTTTTTCACTGATAGACGAAGTTATGAATCCAAATTTTAAAAATTCTTGTAAATACCGTCGGTACTTAGTCTTGGCGTAACTACCATTATGGTTGTTACTACTCTAGATTTACAATAATCACACAGCAATAACTTGTTTGGTATCACTCCTGTTGCTGTGGATGTTAAGAATGTTCTAGCGCTCTCCAACAGAGCTTGAGGTGAGGGAGTACGGGAAGTGAACAGGAATACTGCACGTATATATATCATTCCCGGGACATGGGAGATGAGAGAGACATAGAGGAAGGTGAAAGGTCTCAGATACTGTTACAAAAAACGCGATTTCTAAAAAGCTTAGAGATCTCCAGTGAATACTAGAAAGGACTGCCCTTCTAGCATTCAGCCTGTTACTGGGTTTTCGTAACAAGTAGTCAGTATCCTGTTCCAATTATCCATTAAAATTCAATAAGAATTATTAGTGCTTTAGAATTACAACTGGTAGGCTACTAACTAGAGAAAATTAAAATTTAATAAATTTATTAATATTATCAAAGCAAATTAAATTAATAATAATCACAGTAATCAAAATAATATTAATCACTTCTCTCGTGTACAGTATTATTGTGCTGAAAGCACATATCATATATTTATGTCTTAAGTACCGTCTGGTACATTAACATTTAATAATACAATATACAAATAAGTTTGAGTGTATGTGTGTAAGTGCTCTAAGTAGTTCGCTATGTCTCACGATCGACTAACTTAAAGTGACTGACAAAGCCCTCACATCGACTAACTTCTTGACCACCTGGCAATCAGAACAGCTTGCCTGAACAATAAAACGACTGTTAAGCCCAATAGCGATATAACAAGAAAACTGCGACACAGAATCAGGAAAAAGGAGATTATAATAACGACACTAAGTAGGGACCATCTGCAGATCCTCCAAAAAGTCACAAACTCCCATACACTGAATCTAAGTTCAGCATAAAAAAAACCCCGACTGTGACAGTACCCCAGACACCAGTGCAAATTAGGTCAGAAGCTACAGCTCAGGACCTGAGTTGCCAGAGTGTCCCATGCGACACACAACCTCCGTACAACTTTGAAAATCACTAAGTCTAGACGAGTTCTATGAACAGAGGTCCCACAGAACCTACAACAATAATGAGACAGAGACGATCTTCCAACAAGGGCCAATAAGAGAGATTTAGGCACTTGTCAAGAACACGTCCAACCACCATCGAGTCTAGACCAGACTGAATACTTCAGGCGAGGTGTGTACACCCCCCCCCCTCGATCACGTGATAGCTCTGTGGACAGTTGCTGCTCAGCAACACAGAAGCCGGCAGGGAAACGAGCAATGAGCGATAATTACAGTAGTTAGACAATCAAGACTTGAACTATGAACACATAATAATAATATATGAAGGTTACATCCTACCTAACAACATAACTAATTCAAATAATAATATGAAGTAATATATTTACGATTTAGCTATTATCGCAAATATAAGCAATATAAAATTATATGAAAAGGTAATATACATTATATACATATACATAATATACATCAAATACATTGTGACCCATTCAGGGGTTGCAACAGATAAACAATGGAAAGCACGTCTCCAGACATTTAATAATATCCCTTATGACCCGTAGCCATTTTTCCACCCCTTTGATAGTCCCATAAAACACTCTTGACAACTTTGGGGAACCCTGGTTTAAATATGTGTTTAAATAAATAATAAACTTCAATAATACACCTTATACACAAATGAATTAAGATGTAGATCATATAAGGGAGAGATCATATAAGACTTTAAGGTCAACACTACGAAGATGTTTATTCTATGAAATATAAGTCAGGAATAAAACTAAATTTTATTTTTACCAAATATGTAATATAAGTCGGGGAATAAGTAGGGAAAGATAAGATTTTTTTCGGATTTTTAACCCTGGAGGGTTAGCCACCCAGGATAAGCCAAGAAAGTCAGGGCGTCATCGAGGACTGTCTGTCTTATTTCCATTGTGGTCCTCAATCTTGTCCCCCAGGATGCGACCCACACCAGTTGACTAACACCCAGGTACCTACTTGCTGCTTGGTGGACTTGATAGCAGGTGTAAAGAAACAGACTTGATAACAGGTGTAAAGAAACACGTCGAAATGTTTCTACCCCGCTGGGAATCGAACCCTGGCCGTGTGTGAAGAGAGCTTTAGCCACCTGGCCACCGGGGCACCAGTTATAAGAGGAAATGAAGTTAAGATAAACTCTTGGGGAACCTAACTAAAACTATTCTGTGAAAAACACCCAAAACCGAGGATACCCATAACTATTCTGAGGATAGCCATAACTATTCCGAGGATACCCATAACTATTCTGAGGATAACCATAACTATTCCGAGGATACCCATAACTATTCCGAGGATACCCATAACTATTCAGAGGATACCCATAACTATTCAGAGGATACCCATAACTATTCAGAGGATACCCATAACTATTCAGAGGATAGCCATAACAATTCAGAGGATAGCCATAACTATTCAGAGGATAGCCATAACGAGACTTACTCTTTTGAAACCCGGAGCTAGAGCCTAAGAGGTAGTGATAGCAAGATAAAGTGCACTACGGGATTGCTTCAGTATAGAGGTTTATTTGGCCTTGATTATAAGGGTTTATTGTTGCCTTTTAAACAGTGTTTGTAGTGATTTGTTGTCAGATTTATTCTATGAACTTCACACGAAGCCATAAAACCAGGAGGACAAGTATTATTTGCAGGGACTCATTCTAAATTTATTTATTAGTGACTGATACATGATGGAGAATCATCGAACATGTTGTGATTACCTCAGAGTGAGCTCTGATCAATTTAACTTTTGTATGGTGTGATTTTAGTTAATTTAGGTAGTTCATATAGAAACAGTATTTTTTTAAATAAAATTTAAGTTGTAAATGGAGATTAGTGATGATTGGTAGTATCATTCGACCATCTCTTCCAGTCCAGTCCTCATTTCTGACATAGACATAGATTTTAAGTCATAACTCCGTGTCTTCCTTTGCAGATGACACCGGATCACCATGGCAGTGACTTCCATAGAAGACTCCAAGTGGACATCAACCAAATCTTCGAATGGGGCACCCTAAACAATATGAAGTTCAACGAGGAGAAATTTCAACTACTCAGATATAGGAAACTTGAAATTAAAAATGTGTCAGGGTATACGACAAATTCTAACCATACAATAGAGCGGAAAAGTAATATGAAGGACCTTGGTGATAATGTCAGAGGATCTCGCCTTCAAAGACCACAACAATGCATCTACATCATCCGCTAGGAAAATGATAGGGTGGATAATGAAAACCTTCAAAACTAGGACGCCAGCCCACGATGATTCTCTTCAATTCGCTTGTGCTCTCTAGGCTGGAATACTGCTGTACACTAAATGGCCCCCTTCAAGGCTGGCGACATTGCAGACATGGAGAGTGTACTAAGAACTTTCACGGCACACATAAGTACAATAAGGCACTTAAACTACTGGGAACGGTTGAAGATCCTTGATCTGTATTCCCTCGAACGCAGCGAGAGAGATGCATGATAATGTACACTTGGAAGGTCCTGGAGGTTTGGGTACCAAACTTGCACACGAAAATCACTCCATATGAAAGCAAAAGACTCGGCAGGAGATGCAACATTCCCCCAATGAAAAGCAGGGGCGCCACGAGTACACTGAGAGACAACACAATAACTGTCCGGTGCCCAAGACTGTTCAATTGCCTCCCAGCATACATAAGGGGGATTACCTATAGACCCCTGGCTGTCTTCAAGAAGGCACTGGACAGGCACCTAAAGTCAGTACCTGACCAACCGGGCTGTGGTTCGTACATCAACTTGCATATGGCCAGCAGTAACAGCCTGGTTGATCAGACCCTGATCCACCATGAGGTCTGGTCTCAGACCGGGCCGCTGGGGCGTTGACCCCCGAAACCCTCTCCAGGTAAACTCCAGGTAAACAAGCCACTTCTTGTACTCACTAGTTCTGTTATGTCTTCCAATGTTTTGCCTCTAGTCTCAGGAATTGTTGTTATAACAAAATAACGAGTAGAATGCTGCAAACCAGAATATATAAAAAATGTCCCATACATTCCCAATGCTGCTACCATGTAAGGAAATGATTGTAAAGCTGCGAATGATCCAATGTTAAATACTGCGATTATTATTCAAACAACAGTACAACGAACGGAGTTTGGAAAGAGTTCATTTAAAAGTATAAATACGACTGGAGATACAGACATAAATGAAAAGACGACTAAACACACGAGGATTAACCAACTTCGACCATGAAAACGCTCATAGATAATCTTGTGAACATAGACCAAGTCCAGTCAAACTCAAACTGCATAGAAGGGTAGAAACGGAGAATATACATTTGCGATCGATGAGGTCAAAGATACACATAAAAAACAACAATCCTGGAACACGAAAAAATGCTAATAAGTACTACACATAAATATAACTTAAGCTAATGTTCACAGTGTTAAAAATAATGATAGCTTATACAGAGATCACTGTTAGTCCAGTGAAGTTTAGTGTGGAAAATAATTTCCCAAAATTATGCTGTATATTTTTTATAATGTAAATATACCTGATTAAAACATGAATATTTGCTCTAAAGTGTATTTTAAAGAATAGAACCGAAGGGAAGCTCTGCGCCTGCACTGACGAGCAGGGAGGAGACGCCATTGTTTTGAATGTGGTAAAGGCACGTTAGTGAAATGTGCATAAATTTTCGTCGCTCTACGAGTTATAATGGGCTTACAACCTCTCAAATAGGAGCCGAAATTGTTGGATTTGCAGTCCTGCATAATGTGAGCATTAAGCAGATGGACAGGACAGCTTTAGAACCCCAGCTAAGTTGTCTATTTATGTTGAGATTCTGGCCAGTATTTTCTTCATATTTAGGCAGAGGGTTGTGTATAATACACCAAGTCATCTCCAGACAAATTGGTGAGTCTTATTACTATAAATTCTCCTTCAGTGTATATGTATTCACATTTTAAATTTAATATACAGTCCACATATTTATATTAATGTTTTTACCAGAATTCCTGCTGATGTATATTTCATTTGAAATTAATATAGGTCCAGAGTGACTTGTGGATATGACAGTAGTAGGTATCAAAGGAGAACATTTTTTGCAACCTATGTGTCCTAAAATTCCTACTTGTCTCTGTAACCTTGATAAAGAATAATTATCTTTGTTACCATTTACTGGTATGTACCTTATGAGTTGCATCCAGGTAAATTTAATTTTCCACATTAGTTGCCCGTTGGTCCTTGATCGAACTGGATGTAATTAGTGAAGTAATTAATTAGTGAATTAATTGCTTAATAATTATATGTGAATGACAGAAGAAGGTGGATGTTAAGTTCACAAATTTACTTAATGTGTAGTGGATTATAATTATTACAATACTAAATTTGCTAAGCCAAGTCTGGCAAGGATAAGTCAAGTCTGGCTAAGATTTATATTAATGAGTATTTAAAATTTATATTATAATTTCCTTACATGAGTAATTGCTAAGCTCAGGTGCAGCTAGGATTCATATTAATGCATTTAAAATTTATATTATAATTTCCTTACATGTGTAATTACTAAGCTCAAGTGTAGCTAAAATTATTAATTTTTATTTAAAGTTTATATTATAATTTCCTTACATGTAATTGCTAAGCTCAAGTAGCCAGGAATTATTCAAAGTAAGTTGTGATATTTACCTTTATAAAATGCATAATTAAGTACATAATCAGTGTTATTAATTAAGTTTAATTTAATGCATTGCACCATGGGTGAAAATGAGGAAATTAATGTAGATGACAAACACTTGGAATTTAGAGCAAAAAAATCATCATTGCAGGCTAGAAAGTGTCATGTAACAAAGGCATACAATAGATGTTTGGAATTAATGAATCAAGAAACTGTGAATACTGATGATTTAAAATTGTATTTAGATGCTTTAGGGAATAGATATGAATCATACAAATTATATTATAACAAATATGAAGGAGATTTGTTAGTAAACTGTGTAGAAGTAAATATTATGATTAACCAGTATTATGAATTAGAAGAAAGGTTCTTTATTGTAAAAGTCAGGCTTTGAATAAATTAAAAGGTGTAAACCAGGCAGTTAATCAGTCTGCTCCAACAAATAATATGGCTTTGCCAAAACTCCCAGAATTATGTTTACCTGTATTTAATCCTGGAGAAAATTTGGAGGAGTTTTGGTCTATTTTTAAAGCAGCTGTGCATGATAGGACCTAGCATGTGAAATTAAAAGTATTTTACCTCAAAGGACAGATAAGAGGAGATGCTCACATACTCATACAAGCCTTTCCCAGTGTAGATGATTCTTACAAAGAAACAGTTGACTTGGTGAAGTCACTATGGTAATATAGAACAAAGTAGGTTGGAGCTAGTGACTATCATTGCTAATTTAAAAACTCCAGATCACTCTTACAAAGGTTTACAGCAGTTTAGAGTTAAACTGGAGAGCACTCTCAAAACTTTAAGTAATAAATATAATCTGAAGGAATCAGACTGGTTATTGAGTGCCATTGTACAGAATAAATTAAGCTGTAAAACACTTGAATGACTCTCAAACAAGTATCACAAAGGTTATTTTGGTCTGGAGGAAATAAGACTAGGTCTACAAGAATTAATTGTTCAGTTGCAGACCAGCCAACCGAACTCATTTTAAAGATGCAACATATAATAACCCTGAGGTATCTGTCAAGTTTTCACAAAGGGAAAAATTATCCCAATGTTAATCAAAATTCATTTCCTAAAAAGAGTTGCAATAGGTACAGATCAAGTAGCAGAATCAGAAATATGATTTTCCACAAGGTGAGAAGAATAAGTACCCTCCTAAGAGTAGCCCAGTTAATAAGAAACCAGTCAAAGAAAAGAGAGATTGTCTTTTCTGCAAGGGTACTCATTTTCTAAGAATTGCAATGCATACAATTCATGGAATGATAAGTTGAAAGATTGGAAGAACTTGACAGATGTATCAGATGTCTAGGTAATCACAATGTAAAGGATTGTCTTGCCAAATTAAACAACTGTTACAATGCACAGCAAGGAAGACACCATATATCGCTGTGTCCGGGTCTATATAATAATTTGATAATAATGATAATGTGACAATTCCTAACACGAACAGTGGCTAATGTAAAAATTGCTGCTAATGAGTTTAATAATGATGGTTGTGCTGAAGTAGCCTTACTGTGTTACAGGTAAAAACTTATGATAAAAGGCAATAAATTCGGGAAAATGTAACTGCATATTAGATCAGGGATCACAGGTACTTTCCTAAAACGTAAATGTCTTAATGGTATGAAAGTACAGATGGGAGATCCTACAACTCTAAAATTTATCTGGTTTTCTCTCAGACAAAAGGGCTCAATTGTATGACCTGTTTTTATGTAACCCGTCATTTTGGGCATATGAGAAAAAAAACGTGTTAATGCAGTAATTGTATGATAGACGGCCCAGAGAAAATATGGTTACAGTAGGGCTTAGTGATAGTGTGGTCACACCTGCAATGTTTCTGGCGGAGCAGTAACTCATCCCCGGTTTTAGACCAGTCCAGGGTTAGCTAACGTCGCTTTGCTGGGATCAGAAATATCTCTACCGCCTGCTTTAATGCGTTGATGATGGCCGGCTTTTGAGTGATGGAACGCCTCTTCGCAGGGCTGAATCCCATCTGAGCTGACCTTGGGGACTGAGGAGCAGCTTGAACGTGGCCAACATGTCCGTGGTTCCTGCCATATTGCGACACCTGGTTAACGAGGGCCGAACCAAGCCGTACATCCGTGATTTGGCTGATCTTGGGAACATTCCCAATGGCATACCGGTACTTAGGGTAGGGGTCTGCACATCGTGACCTGGTTATCTGAAACCCTGCAAACTCCACTTCTGTCACGGCAAACTGAAACTTAGCTGGATTGAGGACCACACCGTTGCGGCTACGACTTCCAGATAGTCGATCACGTCGCACCACCAATGTTCCTTCAAGACCGTGTCCCATATGGAATGGGTGTCGTCAACGCATTTGGTTTTTTCTAGGTAACATAAGCCATGAGGGTAAATCCAAGCTTCTTGAGGGCCCACTACTCCCCTTAAGGCAGGTCTGTGCACCAGATCAGCGATGGCCGAGATACGGGCTGACCGCCGAGGTGGACACGAGTGTCTTCTCCATGTCGTAAGCCTTGCCTAGTCCACAGGCAGATTGTTAAAGACACGTCGGATGAGCAGAGCCTCACCCGCGCAGGAAAGCCTATCTCGGCAGTAGCCACTAGTGAAACAGTGCCTGGGGGGGGGGCTCCAACCCAAGCCCACTGGAAGATGTGGAGACGACTTACGTGGACGTGGGTTTGTTTTCATTTTCCAGCATCCGAACACAACGTGAATTCCTTGAGTTTGCCTCTCACCAACCAAACTGGGGGGGGTGATAGAGCCACACTGGCACGTAATCTTGCGTCTCAATCTGGGCTTGCTCACATGGATCCAGTGTGGGCGCTGGGTGACGCCTGGCTGCAGCGCCCACGGAACCATGTTTGTTTGGGATAGCCACTGGTCCGCCACACTGTAGGTTCTCAGTCGCCATGGCACGGGCCGGTCGGTCTCTTATGCTATCTACAAGACTGACAGTTTCATTCAGTGTCTGTGTGTCAATGTCTGTCGTCGCCCCCGAGGACCTCCTTTCTGATGTCATCTGCCAGACCGGTTAAAAGAGAACCAGTTTGACAATATCTTCAGAGTAATCTGTGGACGACGGTGCCAGAGCAGTGGCCACCCTACAGGTCCAGTTTTGGTCCACTGGCAGACATTTGGGCCAACCCGCGCTGTCTCGCCACAGCTTGCTGGACGTGCCCCCAGGTTCCTGCTTTCGATCTGAAGCAGTGGCTGCACGTCGCACACTTAGTGGCACACTCACCAATGTGAGACGTTTCATGGCGTCTACAACCTCTGCCGTCAGGGCTGCTGACTATTGTTGCGTTTTTCCCCGGAACAATACAGCTTCGAATTAGCTTTTTGTCTCAAATGATCATAACGGGGGAACCGGGATAATGCGACTTCTGATTGGCTTCAAGCTAATTATTATGCTTGTGTATTTTAGCACATTGGTCCTTTTTGTGAAAGGTTAGAATTACATTTGGACCATATACGTGACCTAGATTTTAATTTTTATATTGAAAAAATTATATAGATCCCTTATGATGACTTATAATTCCTCCTTCCTGTTCCTCTTCAATTCTTCAACAATAAATTTAAATTGGTATTAATAATTAATGCCACACTCACGCACTATCCAGTCGGGTGTAATGAAGCACAAGGTTATTGTGTAACACAAGAATAATTCGTCGGATCTTCGCAGTCACCGAAACTCTTCTAGTTATTTCATTTATTACTAAAATGCACTAGGAACACTAAACATTGTTACAAGCAGTTACTTTTAAAGAACACTAAGTTTAGAATGTGCACAAATAAATAACTGATTCTGCAATCTTGACTTATAGATATGTTTGATGAAATAAACAGACTAGAGAGGACTTAAAAACATGGTTATGAATTAAGACCATAATTTTTTAAAGTGGGTGGGACCTGTAAGCCAGCGGAAGGCCTCAGCTCAAATGACTAAGCTCCACGGGGCGGTCATATATGACTGAAGACTCCGCTCAAAAACATTTGTACTGTTTCCTGACAAACCTAACCGTAAACCTAAGAGAGGACAGAACTAAAACTAATAATATATCACCTAAGTATTAGGCAACCTTAAACTTTGACAGAGCCTTGCTTCTCCACGGACTACAGACCCATACAGACACCTACCATGTTTGTTCCTTTATTTATTTATTTTACTTATTTATTTTATTTATTTCCAATTTGAGCACACATACAGAGGTACAAAAAAATACATCTAAGAGCAGTATGCCAATAGCACTTATACTATGCACATAGCATTACGGGCTGGCTTAAAATTAACTTAAGATTAATCTAAGGCAATGATGAAAATCAGGAGATAAAACATTAATGTATACAGATTACTATAGGGAAGCACAAGTGAGTATGATACAAAGACAGGTCATATGGTTTTGCCATTCAGTTAGGTAGTGATTCTGTTAGGTAGTGTATTTAAAAAAATAATAAAGTTAGATTCGGTTTTAGGTTTAACATTTATGTGATATAAATTGTGAGAAACATTTAAGATATACAATTTATAAGGTTCAGAGTTATTCCAGTATTTTATTTGGTTTTGGGTGAGTAAGTGATCTTGAAGAAGAGACTTGAATTTATAAACAGTATGTTTCTTTTCTATTTACAGGTAATGAATTCCGAATTTTGAGGCCTTTTATTGCATTGAGTTTTTGCATAGTTGTGAGATGGACAAAAGGAACATCAAAGAGTAGTCTGTGCCTTGAGATATGGTCCATGTTTCTGTGAGGTTGGCAATGAGATTGTTTGAGGGGAGGGTTAATTTCAGAGTGTAATGTTTCTATGTATGTATAGGTTGCAGTCATAAGTATGGATGATTTGTATGGTGATGTAGGTTTAGTGTATGAATATTGTGAGTGTGCTGCCTGTAGTGAGAATTTGTTATCAGTTCTAACTGCAAGCCTTTTGTTGAGTAATATTAGTGGACAGAGATGTTAATTGTTGTGGAGGGCCCCATGGCCAATATTCCAATAGTGACGTGCATAGGGGTAAATAAGAGGAGTGATATAGGGCCAGGAGGGCGACTGTGAACATAGTACCGTACTTCGATTAGTATGCCTACAGACTTGGAAATTTTCTAGAAAGTTTTGTTGTACATGTGTATGAAATTTGAGTCTATTTATCAAGGTGGATTCCTAAGAATTTTTCCCTCTGTAGTTTTGTGATATGTGATCCGTTTTATCCATTATGTTAAGAGGGACATTCTGAACTCTGTTACCTAAACTAGAATGAAGTAGGTTTTGTCAATGTTAAGTGTAAGTTTGTATTAGTCCTCATCCAGGTAGATATTTTCTGTAATTCGTATATTATGACAGTATGTGGCAACGTGACTGGGCTCGGGTTGATAGAAGACGTATGTTAGTGTCATCTGCAAATATGTGGTTTTGAGTAATTGCGAAGCATTGTGGAAGGTCATTATTAATAGGAGAAAGAGAAGAGGGCCAAGGAGGACCTTCCCTGTGGGGGACAACCAACTGAGTAATTTGCATATAGTGGTGCGCAGAAGAAGTTTTGCCCCATTTGCGTACACATTAATGGCATCAGTGCTGAGGTATGACTTGAGGAAGTTGAGGGAGTGCCCTCTTATACCATATGTGACAATTATTAAACGTGGGAGCAAAGCAATGGTCCAACTGTATCAAAAGCTTTACTTAAGTCGCGTGAAGATACCCCAGTGGGAGCTTCTTTTGTTTTTCTCTATTGCAGTTGTATATATGTTCTACATGTTATAATAGGCATCATTAGTATTTTTATTAGGCCTGTAATCCAAATTGGCAGGGTTGAGTTATGTTTTTGGTGGAGATAAGGTAAGTAATTCGTTTATGAATTAATTTTTCAAAGATTTTTGAGAGAGGGGTTGCAGTTGGATATTGGCCAATAGTTTATTCAACTCTGTTTTGGTCTCTCCTTTGTGGACGGGGTGACCGCTTGCTATTTTGAGTACTTGTGTAGGGGGGAAGGTGGAGGATTCAATGGATTGTGTTAAAGATGTTGCAATGATTGTAGATAGCACTTGTGACACTTTTTTTAATATAAAGGGTGGTAAAGGTTTTTAAATCTCCTGCCTTGTATTTTATAGTGCATTGATAATAGAGGGCAGAACTTCGTATGGGTTTAGTCGGAGCTAGGAAACAGTGTGTTCGGTGTAGTTGCCGGTGAGGTAGTCATTTGTGTGTGGGTAATCTGAGCTTGGGATTTTATTGGCTAGGTTTTGTCCTATTAGTGGATGAAGCAAATCATTGAGTCTGTTTCGGTGTTTTTCTGTTGGTGGGAGTTGGGGTTCATCTGATATTGCTAATTTATTTCGCCTATTTCGTGATATCTTTTTTGTTCCCTAGAATTTCTGATAGGGTTTTGCAGGGTCTTTTTTATATCACCTCGTAAGTTTGGATAATCTTTTCTCATAATACAATTTTTTTGCCCTTGCTTATCAGGCTGGTTAGGATTGAACGAGTAAGCGTTTTTGTTTGGTCCTCTTGGTTATTGACCCAATTCTGTACTGTTTTTCGATATTGGTGTTTATATTTATGGATTTGAGAATGCTGGGTGTTAGCCATGGACTGTTCAGTCTCTTTGCTGTAATCTGTTTAGTTTTTTTAGGCAAGCTTGTTAAGAGAATACCTGGAGTTGTTACCTGAGAGGGAGTGGAGTTTCCGGGGTCACGCCCCCGCGGCCGGTCTGAGACAAGGCCTCCTGGTGGATCAAGCCTGATCAAGCCAGGCTGTTGCGCTGGCTGCACGCAAAACCAACATAACGAGCCAACAGCCCGGCTGAGTCCGGAACTGACTTAGGTGCTGTCCCAGTGCCACTGAAGACTGCCAGGGGTCTGTTGGTAATGCCCCTTATGTGTGCTGGGAGGCAGTTGAATCGTCTCGGGCCCGGACACTATTGTATGGTCTCTAAGGTGCGTGCAGTGACACCCCAGCTTTTCATTGGGGGATGGTGCATCGTCTGCCAAGTCTTTTGCTTTTCCGTAGTGGGTGATTTTCGTGTGCAAGTTCGGAACTAGTCCCTCAAAGATTTTCCAGGTGTATTAATCATGTATCTCCTCCCTCCTGGCGTTCCAGTGAAATACAGGTTTAGGAAACCTCAAGGCGCATCCCAATAATTGGAGGTTTTTTATCTCCGATTATGCGCGCCGTGAAAGTTCTCTGTACATTTTCCTAGGTCGGCAAGTTTCACCTGCCTTTGAAAGGTGCTGTTAGGTGGCAGCAATATTCGCAGCCTAGATAGAACAAGTGACCTGAAGAGTGTCATCATGGGCATTGGCCCCCTAGTTTTTGAAGTTCTCATTACTCCATCCTGTCATTTTTCTAGGCCAGATGCGATTGATACAATGTTATGGTCCTTGAAGTGATATCCTCCGACAATATCCCACTCCCAGGTGCTTTGACGTTGGTGTTTCGCTCCTATTTTGTGCCAGAATTTGTTTTTGTACTCTGATGAAGATTTTAATTTCCTCATGTTTCCTATCTGAGTAATTAAGAAATTTCTCATCGTTGAACTTCATATTGATATTCTGCAGCCCACTGAAAAGATTTGGTTGATGTCTGCTGGAGCTTTGCAGTGTCTGCAATGGAAGGACACTGTTCATGACAGATTCGGGTGTCATCTGCAAAGGAAGACACGTGTGCTGTCTGACACCTTGTCTGATGACGGATATAAGGATGAGGAGCAAGATGGGAGCGAGACTGTGGCCATATGTGAACATAGGGCTTTTCACAACCGCTACAGCCACGGACTTTTACTCTGTTGACGACTACCGTCTCTGGTTCTGTTAGGATGAGGTAATTAAAAGATCCATCGACCGACTTTTTCCTGTTATTCCTTTAGCACGCATTTTGTGCGCTATTTACGCCATGGTCACACGTGTCGAAGGCTTTTGCAAATGTCCTGTATATATTACATTGCATTCGTTTTTGTCTTCAGTGCATTTAGGACCTTGTCGTAGTGGATCCAATAGTGAGACAGAACCAGGAGCGACCTGTGTCTAACCCCATGTTTCCCTGGGTTGTGTAACTGATGGGGTATCTAGATGCGTGGCGATCTGCTTCATAGGACCCTTTCAAAGATTTTTATGATAAGTGGATGTTTAAGGCTTTTGGTCAGTATTTCTTTGCTGATGCTTTAACTGCCCCCTTATGTGGAGTGGGGCTATGTCTGTTGTTTTTAGTAACTGTGGGACGACCGCCTCGTGTCCATGCTGCCCTCTCCCATAGGATGAAAAGGCTCGTGATAGGGGATTCTTCAGTTCTTGCAGAACACAGATTTTTCCATGAGTCTGGCCCGTGGGCAGAGTGCATGGTCATGTCATTTATTGCCTGTTTCGAAGGTCCATATTTGGCGTCAGGATAACCTTCGTGAGTAGGCTTGTGTTAATGCAATTTTTGGCTCCTCATCTCAGAAAAATTCATTTTGATCTCGACTCTCAGTCTGGTTAGCGGCTTTCGCTAAAAACTGGAGGTCCATATTGGACTTTTAGTAGCTCGACCATTTCCTTGTTTTCATCTGTGTAGGACCCATCTTGTTTAAGTGTAGGGGCCCCAATACTGACGTTTGTTCTCGATTTTGATTGGCATGAGGAGAAGACATACTTTGGGTTTCTTTGCGATTTCATTTATGGCTTTTAGTTCTTCCTTCCGCACGATTCCTGACTATCCTAAAGGTTCTTTTAAGCTTAAGTTCGATGCTTGCTATTTCTCTGACCATGTCTCCCTACGCATGTTCGAGATATATGACCTCTTTTGAGCGCTGCTTGTGTTATTCTTTCCGTCGCTGTAAAAGGGAGCTGTCCTGTCTCTTTTCCTGTTTTACATCTACTCCTCCATTTGTTGCTAGAGAATAATCCTTGGGCATACATCGGTGCTACCGAGTTAATCTGTTCTAGCATAAGTTGGGGTCTGTGTTGCTAGTACATATACTTGCCCCAGCTTATATCGGTTAGACTTGTTTTATACTTGGTCCCAGCCTTTATGTTTTTTGTATTGAAGTTGAATTTGGGTTGAATGCTCCACGTGACTAATCCATTAAGTCCGGTCTGGGGGCCTTCCGCGCATACATGACTGAACCTGTCCATATGTTGTGATCCGAGTATATGTTTTTGATATGTGATATTTCTTATCAGAGACCATCATTGTAGTGAAGATGAAGGTCTAGTGTATTCTCCAGTCTAGTAAGGCTCCTATTATTTGCTGGTTTAAAAATTGAATTTTTGTGCAGAGAATTAAAAGCTCGCGTGAGTGTGAGTTTTCATCAGAGCCTGCCTTCTCTGGTGTTAATTACTGCAACAATATTATTGCTGTATACCTCCACAACCCATTTTAGGTGCTTAAGTTGAAATCCCCCAGGAGCAAGAGTTGGGTGCAGGAGCTGAAAGGTTTTCGCAGACAGTGGTCAATTTTTAAACACTTTCGCTGAATTGCTGGGTAATGTTGCAATCCCGAGCTTGTAGACTATCACAATGACTAGGTTTTGGTTCTCGACCTTTACTGCTACAAACTTCCACTACATATTTGAGGCATTTACAGTTCTTGTGTAACAAACAAGTGACTCTGCAAATGTACAGGCCAACCCCCCCCTCGCCCCTTTTGCCTGTTCACTCTGTCACATTCTGTATAGGTGTAACCTGATCCAATTTCGTTGTCCAAGTGATCCTTTATGTGGGTCCAGTGAGCAGCCGCGAAACATTGCCTTGGCCTCTGGCAAGCAGTCCACACGGATGAAAGGTATTTTTTTTTTTTATTTTATTTTTTTTTTTTTTATGTTGTTTGTTGCAGCTTTAAGACCTGTATTATTTTGCAAAGAAGAAGTGTTATCGGGAACGGGGTAATTGTTGGTACTGGTGGGATTTTTTTTCCGGCATTAGTATCTGTATCTGTTGGTTTGAGTGGAGGCCATCGAACTGTGGTTCCACTCCAGGAATGACTGGATTTGTGTACGATTTCTGCATTTCTGCCAATTTTTTTTCCTTCCTGGCCTAAAAAACCTCTCCCTCTTGAGTGCTGTGGCTACCCAGTGTTTTCCCATGGCCTGGATTTTTGTAATCTTTTTGTCCCCTTTAGATGGTATGCCTGGGCATTTAAGTATACAGCACAGTCTTCTGATATGAAGAGGTACACAGTTCAGGGTGAAAAAGCATACAGGAAGGGAGTTTGCATTTTCTGGTTATTGTCATATGGGCATGGCATTTCCTAGGGTGGTCAAAAGTTGCCAACGTCCCTCTGTGTTTTCCAATTTCCCATGCCAGCAATACCGAGTGCATAGTATGGTGCACCAGGCTTTGTTTTCCGTTTGCCTTGGGTTTCCTGTGATGTATTCCCCCCTGTTGGTAGGCATGTTTCCCTGTCTGACTTCTATCCTCCCTAGCACCAACAATGGAGCTCCACCATTTGTTTTTGGTAATATATCCTCCCTATTGCTAGTGGAGTCCTCTTGTTTGCTATTTCCTGCGGTATTTCCCTAGTTTTGGCAATATTGGATTTTATCTTAACTTTGACTACACTTGTCTTTCCCTACTATGGCTCCTGTCCCCATATGAGGTCATTCATATGTATTCCTTCCCTGCGTATAATACCCAATACCTGGACAAAATCTCCAGCTTCACCATTACTGTCTCCACGGACCAGCAATCTCCCGCTTCCCCATTACTGTCTCCCAGGACAGCATCTCCAGCTTTCACCATTACTGTCTCCCAGGATTAGCACCCCAGCTTCACCATTACTGCCTCCCAGGACAGCACCTCCCAGCTTCCCCATTATACTGTCTCCCGGACAGCACTTTCATCCCACCCATTTACTGCTACCAGGACATCATCTCCAGCCTTACAGTTTCTGACTACATGGCCAGTAACAATGGCAGTACCATTCAGCCCGGACGTTTTATGTTCCCATCTGTTGTAGAAAGCTTCCAGGTTTTCTATGAAAGCAGCTTTGATGTTGACCTCTTTTAATACCCTTGTGATTTTAGTCCACAGATTTATCTCATTTGGGCATACCCAAAAACACTTCCCTGTTTTAATACTGCTTGTAGCTAGTTCTTGGATATCTGCACAAGGGGCGTGACACCAATTTCCACAGAAATGACAATTTATGCATGTGGAAGCCCGTTTGTTTGACTGACCACAGACTATACACAGCTTCATAATGATTTGAATGGTTGATTTACTGCAATTCTACTAGCAACCTCTTGAATATTCTATTAATAACCTGCTAGGTGGTGCACAACGAAACCGTTTGAAACCAGTCCAGGGTTCGGACCAGTCAAGGGTTCGGACCAGTCAAGGGTTCGGACCAGTCAAGGGTTCGGACCAGTCAAGGGTTCGGACCAGTCTATCTGATCTGATCAGTGGGTCACTTATTTAAACCATACTGGTCGGTGATTTGAGCTAACACATGAAGGATCTACTGGAAATTATCTACCCGAGTAATATGTGATTTGATTGATACAAAAGTATAACTTGCGTGTTGAAGAGCCGGTGACTGCTGGCACTCCTACAATGACGAACGGTCGAGCCTCCACCTTTGTTTATCAATCGCTGTATCTAGCTTCTCTATTTTTTTTTTTTTCCGTCTCCACCACAATAAATGCTATATTATCACTATAGTTGACTGGTGCAAATTTTGGAGGAAGGGCGCTTTTTCTGTAGTAATAATTGCTTCTCGTTGTGTATATTGCGACCGCTGGTAACTACAGGTTATATGAAATTCACAGATTAGATTTTTTAGAAATTCACAGTAACGTCTGGTATTTCAAGAAAAAGAAACTAATGAAAGTCACTCCACTCCACTAAGTACCATTATAATACTGGTTAGTTGCTACTACAACACTGTATTCTGCTATTCACTGGTATCACTAGATTATATGCGAGTACACTAGCAGGCCAGGAAGATTATTAAAAACAGCTGACCTGTGGTAAGTTTCTGGCGACTTCTGGCACCTGCCTCTATAGGCTTATCACTTCATTTACAAATTAACCTGTTTTCAAATGACACTTTAGCCTTTATTATGGAAAATTTTCTAGGGTGTTTATCTGTATGTACCTCAACATTATGTACATACAAGTAATCTCATTGGGAGCAACACATATTTTTACCGTAGTCACCCGTGTAGACAGGTGAGAAACTTAACACCTCTGGTCACTCACAGTGTGGCCCCTTCGACCTCACAATCTTATTTCCATATCTATCCGAGACCAGTATGGATTGGGTAGCACACACAAGTACGGTGCTACTAGTTAATTGTGGACTGTATAGATTATATTAGTTTAGCTGAATGAAGGGGGGGGTAGGATACACCTGGATACATCATCAAGCAAACATTTTACTATTCCACACTTACCAGATGTTCTCTGGGGTTCACTTGAGGTAGTGGAACACTCTACACCTATCTAATTACAACATAACACCACTGGCCGCAATAGGTTTGTTATATCTAGAAGGGTCTACTTAACTGTGGGTGATTGATAATCCTTATTTCTTCATTCACCATTCTCATTTTCGATGTCCTGTTACACCGACAGGTTCTATTCGGCGGCGAGGTATCCGTCGGTTTGTCTCGGTTTAGAAATCGTGGATCAATGAGCTTCACTTTCCCCGCCTCGGAACAAAAGGGGTCTCTAACGTGTTCACTCGGAGCAAGGCGAACTAATTTCACATCCCGGCATTTCTCTTAAACTTAAATTTATTATCACTGATTACATTACATTACAAGACGATTTAAACGTCTTCATAACTACTTATTACAATTAGAGGTCACTTCCATTAAGATGATGCGATGAGCGCGATTAAACCACGGGTATTTTCCCCTGGAACACACACCATGGCGTGCATCTGCCACCCGGCGAACATTATTCACTAATTTACCACCCCTTTACATTGATCCCGTAATTCACGTTCCCTCTACTCTTCATAGGACAGTCACGGACAACTTCTAGTATGAAGTGAGGCCCATATCGATCCTTGGTCTCCGTGAATGCAGTTTCTTCTCTTCCCCGGTTTCCTTCAGCCTCTTCACCCCATTCAAACCAATCCGGCATTTCCACCCCGCCACATCCGCGCTGCCAAGGGTAACTCTTGGTTCTACTCCCTTTTCAAATACATTTTGACTCATATCGGCAATAAAAACACCTATTAGGCGCTTAGTTTCAGAAAAATTAAAAATTTTCCACACTGCGGCCGGGCGGAAGTCGTTGTTAGACGACCCTTGCTTAAATTGCGTTTCGCCCAGGAGACGGTTGTTCCAGCCCTCTCTAGATGGCGTGCTGTTTTCCAAGTGGGTCTTTCTACAGTTTCTTCTAGCATTACCCGGTCAGTGTCTTCAATTCACCTCGTGTCACTTCTCCTCCTAGGTTTCCAACTTGCACTGGATTGAACACCATTTAATTCTAAGGGAATTAAGTTTATTTATCGTAGCAAACTTTCCTGACACGACACAACACTTTGACGTTTCTGACAAACCTTGTGCATTGGGTATAATTGTAACTCCTGTGCCCAGATGCCACAGTGTTCGATTTTTGGGGGTTTTGTTCAGTATCATTAACCCTGTCACCTGGTTGAATGTTCTGTCGGTATACTGCCTCTGGCGCACCATAAAAGTGTTCACGTAGTGTCAGAAAGATATTCTTTACGCCACACATCAGACAATGAATAATTACCTTATTTAACATTTTGAATTGTCACTCAACACAGTCACGTTTATGTATAATCCTCATCACTTCCCTCGGGAGTATCTCTATAGATAGGCGCAGGCTTCTAACCTTTGTCCCATATTAGGTGAGAGGGAGTCAGTATCTCGCGTCAGGAGTGGTCGCTCATGTATGACAGCGAGGCGATGGTTCACTCGATCTCTGCCTCACCAACACTGCCGGAATCCTCCAATTCAATTCTCTTCTGTTGTGAACCTTTACGGAAGACATCTTTTCACTGTTGACTATCTTCTTTCCGTCCAGTCCTCCTGCCAGGGGGCTCTGGGAGTAAAAAATTTCCTGACACACCCTTGCTGGGTCAACAACGACTGTACATCATCACTCGTATTTTATTTCATCAGTGTTGATGCACCCGCTACAAAATGGTGGCATATCTGCGACATCAATCTAGGACAGGATCGTCTAGCCGCAAATTTTTTCCGCGAAACAGCTGTATGAACTGTTTGCAGAAAGTGGCGGCCATTCTAGATGAAAGCCTAGTAGCTGTCAAGTAAATAGACATACATACACCTTCAGGGGGACACATCTGAAGAGTACCCGTCAACTGATTGGCCCCATAAGAGTCCCACTCCGGTCCTCAAATGGTTTTACAACTGCACGCGTTCCTTGAGGAACTGGTGGAGGACCTGGGGAAAAGTAGGTTCTGGCATCCACCCGGCGACATATTACACACGCCTTGATAACCCCTTAACACTTGCCGTCCTTGAGGAATCCAGAAGGGTTCCCGAATAAGTTTAAGGTATCCTGTACCCCCTCACGTGATCACGTTTTATTATGGGCATTAAAGAAATCAAGGTTGTAGGTGGATGAGATTTGGCAGCAAGATAGGGTGCTTAGCATATTCCCCATTCGCATTTAGTAACCTGCCTCTGACCTAATACATATCCTCTAAATACAGCCCCAGTTTTCTATTATTGAGCCTTTCACATTTTTCGTCCATCATGAATTAATCTCATCCCTGTAGGTTTCTTCTTGTACCCTCTGTACAGTATTTCAGGGGATGGGGAAAATTATGTGAGATATTCATCATACTTATAAATTTAACACTAACTGGTCACCACTAATCAGCTTAGGTAGGAAGGAATACCTGTTCATATCAATGGCTAAGGCGGGACTACTGACGGGAGCGGTGTCACCGTCATTTCGGAAGGAGCATATGTGGCTTTTGCACTGGCCAGTTAATTTAGTCCACCAGCCAACTTGGCCCTTTAAAACCACGATAAAGCACTCCCAAATGTTTCATAAGTCAAAGCTCGAGACAAAGAAGTCAGCTGGGTTTCGTCTCCGGGATGTGGTTAAAGGTTAACATATGCTGACCCAAAACTGTTATGTTTCTCTGCATTGATTGTTTTCAGCGCCTCTGTTTGTACATACCAATCTTATGTTACATTACGAATCCATTGTACGTACCTCGTTATCAGACCAAAATTACGGTGTCGCTGTGATTTACTCTCGCTATTTATTTCTTCATATAATTGGCTAATTTGACACTACATAAATGGCCTTTTTTCCAACTGAGGTTAAGGGTTTTTTTGGTGATTTGATTGGAGCACTTAGCCTTAAGAATAACAAGAGAAATGGCATATTACATTGAAGTCGCGGACTGCTCATATGCTAATTTCGAAGCATCGCAAAAAATGTGGAGTACATTTTCTCCCTCTTGACTGGCCACATTACGGGGGAACGTCAACATTGGTAATTTTACATTTTTCCCCTATTAGTCTTCACCTTTCAACAAATTCCTCAGGTAGGGTTTCATCCCAGCAACTTAAGCTTCCATATTCTTGTATACCAATTTTCCTTTATGGTAAGTGGGGACACTAAGCTAGTGGATGAAGCATTTTGAAACTTCTGGCAAGCAAGACTCTCTGGTTAATGTATTGGGCATGCTGATAGTCATTAGGCTTATCGAAACAATCTCCTCTGTGTCCCAGTCAGTCCCAGCTCATTACTATATTAGGAACTTCAACTCCAGGTTGTCGATTTCTTTATTTGAACTCTTAACTGGACGCATTATGTTCATTCCTCAGGGGCCTATTGGCCCCTTGCAATATTTTCTTAGCCCCTGCGTCTATGCTCATTAGTTCCTCTTTCAGTAGACGTCACCCGCAATTGTCCACATAAATTGTTTACCCATTACTCACTCAGTGGACACCGTCGCTTAGGTGTGCATTTATCGTGCCTGGGTAGGAACGGACTGGAGGTAGCCCCAAAACAATAAACTTCTGAAGCGACAAAGTCTTCAGGGGACTAGTGGGTACAGGATTCTCGTGGCCATACGACCCTAGAGCCAATTCCGGTCAGCCTCCTGCAGACCACTCTCAGGAAAGCTTTACTTATGTCTGCCGTAAAGGCATAATTCTTAACTTAAAGTTTAATCGTATGTCTCCCCGTTTTGTCAACGCGGACTGTCATCAAACAGTCATTCAACTAGGTACACTTTTATTGACTCCTGGCATACAATTATAAGACAATCCTCAGAGGTGTGTCTTAGAATCCTTCTTCATCCGTGGTGGTGGCAAATAGTGACCATAATTGGGTTGTCGTGAGGTCCCTCCTCTATGAAATTTATATTTAACTGCTATTATTATATCATGAAAGCAGTCAACGTTCTGGTTGTCTTGCTCAATCGTGGAGATGAGCCTTAAATTGTCCATACGCCTCCGGTAATTAGTTGGTAGGTCTGGCTGGTTCAGCTTCACGGAAGTCCTCACCAGTATGTCCAGATTCAAATTTACCATCTTTGGTATTTGTTCATGAGTAAAGGAATCATCTGGACTTTCTTCATTACATTGATCCCTATGTGTCCTATTCCCATATTTAAACACAGGTTCAACTCATCCTCTATTGACGTATATTTACACGGGGTGATACTATGAGTAAGACACACCGTAACTGTATTTTAAGGATTTCCTCCTCGGTCATTCATTATCGTACGGGAACCTGCCATACATCACGTGCCTCCGGCGGTCCTTAGAACGGGTGACATCGATTTCTTTGTCATACCCTTTACAATGGGTTGGATACTGGTCATACCTATCAAAATATTCTATTGGCCCCACCGACTCATTCTTTATAACCCGAAGGTGCCAAAATCTACCTTACTCGCACCCTTTCGTAGCGTTTTACCAAGCCTATGTAGATATTTTTGGAGCTATCCACACTTACGGCATTCAATACGTTTTCTCTCATTCCAGCCGGACAGTTACATAAACAGTGTGTATGACTGGGCCTTTTATTCGGAGAGAAAAAGCCAGATAGCTTGAGTATAGCAGGATCTCCATTTGTACCTTCTCTTAAGGCAGTAAACGTTTTATGAAGGTACGTTGTGATCTGATCAGTAATGTGTTACAGTTTTGGGAAATTTACGCCGATTATATTTACCCCATACAACACCGGCAAAGCACCTCAGTAGGCATCATTACCGACGTTTTAGCTGCAATATTACATGGGTACTGTCGTTGTCTGGGTTATTATACTATCCGTTACTATATTACCATCCATTTCGATTAGTTCTGGCCCTTACAATAAGCTATGTGGTGTACTTCCTTGTACTCTGATAACAATAGTGCAAGTTAGCCGGCAACTCCCTTACATTTTGATTTCTAGACCATCCCTGATCAATTAGCAAGTCTTCCTACTTCTTTCCACTTTCAACATCCATGGAATTATAGGGCATTACCGTTCTTAGAGAAAAGAGTACCGTTGCAGAAGATAAATCTCTCCCTTTTCTTTGCCTGACTCTTATCAACTGGGCTACCCGTATTGTGGTATTCCTTCCTCTTGCTGGGAGCGTGGAGAAACATATAACTGGCACCTGTCACTTGTACGTGTACGTTACCCGTGTTGTAGGTGGCATTAGGAATATTGTTATTAGGACTAGGTTTCCCTTTGTGGAACTTGGAGGTGCAACTGGGGTCTGTAGACGTGGTCTTCCTAGAGGTAATGGGTTGGGATCTGAAGTTGGACAATTAGCTCTTGCAGACCCACTCTGATTTCTTCAACCTGAAGAACCCTTGTGATCTCTGTTAGGATCACCACTCTATGGTTTGTGGTTCAATTTATTCTGAATCAAGGCACTCCAACACCACCTCTGCTCCCTTCAGTTATCTTTATTACTCAACGGTCTTACGAGTGCTTTTAGTTTGATCCTAAATTGCTGGTGTTGTAAACTGTTGTGGTTGTGTCTGAGTCTTCCAAATTAGCCAATTAGCAACTAGGTCCAGCTCCATTGCTCAAGTTACCAGTAAGTGACCTCAAACGTCACACTGCCTCACTATAAGGAGTCATTACACTTTTGGGAAATGCTTGTATGAGAAACGGCATCTCCCTTAACCCCCATGTCCTTTAATAGGCATAATTTGGTAAACTTGCCTGTACGACTGCTTTAAAGAATAGACCAAACTCCTCCCAGTGTTCTCCCGGATTAAACACAGGATACATAATCTTGGGAGTTTTGGTAGCTGTCTTGATTTCCTAACTAGGTTGACCAACAAACATCGTTTCACCCTTTACCTTCTCCAAAAGCCTTAGTTTTGCAGACACAATGTTCTCCTCCACTTCATAATGTTGATCGCAGTGCTCCCTTTCCGCATCCCTCTGCACAATTCTCTAGCAGCTCTTTTCATTTTTCTTTTAAACCACAATTCTATGATCATGTCTATTTCTAAGGCAGTAGGGTGTAGCATTCATTCATAGGGTTTACGTTTTTGTTTCCTTAACTCCATAAACTTCTTGTATGAATTAGGTAAAAGACCTTCGAGCTTGTAGTTGACGTTTCTTTGACGTTGGCATCCATGGACTTGCCCCAGTCGCACTCCACTTCCTCAGACCCCCGCCTATGGTTAAGAATTAATAATACCCATATAGACTTAAGTAGACGCCTTATAAGGAGAATTCTTGGACTTTACTCTTGTATAAATCCTAGCCACATGTGCTAGCAATTTATTGGGCTAAATATCATCCATCAAACACGATCGATAAAACTTGTGCACCCTACACCGACTTCCTTCAATCAGACACCTTACTTATTACGTAATTAATTCAATTAATTTTTTCATCATTGCATCCGGTTCACGAGGACAGCGGGCAGAATGGAAAATTTTCTAGGGTGTTTATCTGTATGTACTCAACATTATGTACATAAAGTATTCTCATTGGGAGACAACCATACTGTTTAAGTAGTCACCCCGTGTAGACATGTGAGAAAAACTTAACCACCTCTGGTCACTGCAGGTGTGGGGCCCCTTCAAACCTCACAATCTTATCCAATTTCATCGGAGAACAGTATGGAATGGGGTTTTTTTAGCGCACACAAGTACGGTCCTACAGTTAATTGTGGGATGTTATTGATTAAATTAGTTTAGCTGACTGAAGGGAGGGGGGGAAGGGTACACCTGCATACTCCATCAAGAAAACATTTATACATAATCACCTTTACCAGATGTTCTCTGGTGTTCACTGAGGTAGCTGGAATCACTCATAAACCTATCTAATTACAATTAAACACACTGGCCAGATAGGTTTGTTCTAACTAGAAGGGTTAACTTAACGGAGGGTGATTGATAATCTTATTTCTTCCCATTACCATCTCATTTTCGATGTCCAGTTACCCCGACACGGTTTATCCGGCCCCGGAGGAGAGGGTATCCGACTGTTTGTCCCGGTTTAGAAATGTATGGATCAATGAGCTTCACTTTCCCCGCTCGGGAACAAAAGGAGGTCTAACGTGTTCACTCGGAGCAAGGGACTTATTTTCAATCCGCATTCTCTTAACTTATGTTATATCATGATCTTACCAATACAAGCCGATTTAAGTTCATAACGATTATTACAAATTCGAGGACACTCATTAAGATCTGAGCGCCGATGAGCGCGGATTAAAACATGGGATATTTCCCTCTGGGACACACATCACATGGCCGTTGCTCTGCACCCGGTCGAACATTATTCACTAATTTACACCCTTTACATTGATCCCGTAAAATCACGTTTCCCTCACTTCTTATAGGGGGAAGACACGACACTTCCTATTATGAATTGAGGCCCATATCGAATTTTTTTTTCCCTTGGGCTCACGTGGAACGCCAGTTTCCTCCTTCCCCGGTTTCTCGCCTCTTACCACCTTCAAAACAATCGCCTTCACCCCCGCCCATCGCCGATGCCAGGGAATCTTGGTTCTACTATTTCAAATACATTTTGACTCTATCGGCACATAAAACACCTATTTTAGGCGCTATAGTTTCGGAAAATTAAACATTTTCCACATGTATCATCCAATATACTCGGGAGCCATGTAGTTACCATTACACTATGTATATCAATAGCTTCAGGGAGATTTCTTTCTTGACACAACGTTCAATATTATTAACTTTTCCACACGGGGACAGGCTTATGCTTCCCCTCTGGCAGTAAACTCTGCTGCTAGGTAGTGCACACAATTCTCCTTTTTTTATCCGTATATAATGTTTTCCACCAAGATTGGTTCCAGGCGCTAGAGGGATGATCGTTATAGGATTGATGACACAAATTAAAGTTCTGCACGTAGAGCAACCGTGAAAACCCAGAAAACGGGGCCAACACCGAGGCACGCTGACACGCTGCACACTATTGGGTTTTTTTTTTAGAAAATTATTTAATACATTCGGTCAATATCTGTATAGGTTTCTAGCTCAGTTGTGCCAATCAATGTTTGATATTGCTGTTGTGCAGTTATTAAGGCTCCTCATTGTAAGTCGAAGGTGTTTTATTTTGTCTTGGGGTTTTTTTCCAAAGAGTTTGTTATGGGAAATGGGGTAGTGGTCTGTGGTATTATTTAATTATGCCGTTTTTAAAGGGGATATGGTGTTGGTCCGATTGGTCAAGTGGGGAAACACTTCTCTGTAACTCTTGTGGGTTTTGTTATGTTGGTATAACACGTTACTCATTGTGTTTGTGAATTCAGAAACGTGTGGGCCGGTCTTGCAGGAGTTTTATTTGAAGTCCCCGAGAGTTAAGTGATCTTTGTTCATGCGGCATCATTATCATATTTCCCTAATTTTTGACTAAATTGGGCTAATGTTTGACTGTGGAACTCTGTAATGTTTATAATGGAAGTTTTTGTAGGTATTGGTTTGAATTTATTATTATTTTTTCCCCATGTTCATCCCTTGTGAAATATTAGTGATAATTGAGTTGGTCTGAGAAATTATGGCTGTGCCCCCCTTTTGTTGGTCGGGCCCCACATTTGGTATGGCTGTGTAACCAGAATGGCATAGACATCTGTACTATCGGTTTTACCCGGGTTTTCAGTTAGTGAAAATGGAAAATTTTGCTTTAAAGGGAATTTTAGTAATGCATAGTCATCTAAGCTTGTTAAAGACTGATTTTGCAGTTAAGATAGTTAGTTGTTTTTGGGCACTGAGAAGTCCCTTTGATTGTTCTGCAGTGTAGAAATTTAATAACTGATTCATTAAGTCATTAAAAAAAGGGGTTGGTATCGGGATAAATGCTTGTAATCATAAGATTTGAGTAAATCTTAGTTTGAATTAAGTAAAAAACCCAAATAAATAGTCTTAACAAAAAATAGCACCTGGATTATTTAACAAATGTAAAAAATGAGCAAAGGGACTAATACAAATAAAGTGATATCAAATAGGGGGAGCTTGGAATATGGTATAGGTAGTATTTAAAAGGTAATTTTTTAAGTTAAATTATAGAAAAAATTATAATATAAAAGGACTAATATTGTGGTAAACAATAAAGGGGTAATCAAATAATGGGCTTTGGAATATAATGGCAAAATTGTGAACTTATTCTATTTTAGCCCTAAAAATAGCCCTGATTATTTTAAAATTTGTGAATATATAAACTAGGTAGTTATAAAAAGCTAAAAAAAAGGAGAAAAATATGGGGACAAAAATTAAGTAAGGTAAGAAAAGTTAAAGGAAAGATGGTGGATTTTAATATAAACTTATAAAAAAAAAATCAATTTGAAATGGACTTGCAATTGCACTAGAGTCGGGTATGGGTTGTTGACAAGATAAAGATTAAACAATTTAAATTGACAAAAAAAAATTCAAATTAAAATACCAAAAGAATAATAGTAAAAAAAAAACAAAGGTAATGTCTTGGTTAAATATGATATAGAGGGTAACAGGTACACAGGTACAAGGGAAAAAAAAAAGGTTGGGGGTTTAATATAAAAAAATTGAAAATTTGGGTACAAAATGTTAGGAAAGTATAAATAAGTTTAAAGTACAAAAGAAAATTGACTGGTATAAAAAGGTGTTTAATAAAATTTTAGTAAGTAATAATGATTACAAAAAATAAAAAGAAGTTTTTTTCATTCAAATTGCACTGGGAGTTATACTTGAGGTTTTTAGGGAGTACAAGGTAAATTTAAAAGTAATCTAGGGTAGTAAATGGGTATTAAAACAGGGAAGGTAATTAGACAAGTAAAGGGTTTTTTAAAAGTCAAAAATGTTTTAAAAGTAAATTGAAATTTTAGTAAAAATGATATTTTTTAAATTTTTGTAAGTAATTAATTGATAGTATTTAAAAAAATATGAGGTAGTAAATGGACAGAAAGTTCAATTTAGCTAATGTTTAAACGAAAAATAGTAAAAAAAGAAAATCACATAAGGTGACTTATGCTTACTAGTAAAATCACAAAATAGGTTTTGATTTAATTACTAAGAGATTGTACAATGAAATTTGAACAAAAATGGAGCAAAACGTACACACACTCTAGGCTTTTTGGTTGGACATTGTTTAGTTGTTCTCTGTAAGATTAGTACCCTGAGAAAAGTGATAGATCATTTTCGTTTGATTTTGTACATTGACCCCAATTTGTTTTCCTAACTGAATTTTCCCATCCCCCTGTGAAGCACGGGGTAGTTCTTATTCTCCCGCTTAATTTTTTTGACTCTATACAGGGTTCGACGTTTTTTTTGGGAAGACACTCGTTTAAAGTATACCTTTTTTTACTTTAATAAATGCAAAAATTAAGTCTTTTTCCTGTCATGTGATGGAATCTAAGCATAACACTTTTTTTACCATGGGATCCTAGTAACCTGGCTTCTTTATTTCTGACCTGGTAATAAAAACTTGTTTGGTCCTTTATGATCTGCAAAGTAATTTCTTTATGTTTGTTTGGTTCATATCACTGGGAAAAAGTGGACTGTTAACATTCTGCGTCCCATGTTTACTTTTTCCGTTTTTATCTTTTTTGGGGAGCAAAGAGCACTGAACTGGGTTTTCTTCAACCTTTTTGTAAAAAAAAAAAAAAGTATTATTTTTGGGTAGGTATCTATGACTGTTTGGATGGGCTTGTCACAGTTGTCATTCCTGGGGTTTATAACTTTTTTTCAAGACTGGGATTTTTTTTTCGGTTGTGTCATCCTGGTGTCTTTTTTTGTTTGTGTCCGAAAATTCATTTTTCAATAACAAAGTTGAGATGCATGACTTTAGGGTTTATTACAAAAAAATTTTTTTTAAAAAAAAGTAAAATTTACCCCTTTTTTAAAAAAGGATTCGGGATACAAAATACACAAAATAAAATTTAAACTTTAATATAAAAAATCAACTATCTTTGGGCTAGAGTTTTGGGAAAAACATATGAAATAGTACATGTTAAAATAATAAATTTAATTAGCTTTTATTAAATAACAATTTTGGGCCCCACAAAAGGGTACAACTCCTTGACCACTACTGGGCACTCTAATAAAAAAACATAAGAAAAAAAGAAGAAGGAACCTGCAGAAGGGTACTGGCCCCTGCGACAGGGCCGTCTCCCACCGGGTTAAGCCAATGCACCCAACCTAGTCAGGTCAGGTCACATTACTTAAGGGGGGAACACGGCAACCGACCCGGAGCACAAAATCAGGTCTAACTCACACCCCCCCAATCCATCTGTATTTTTTTCCAAACCTTTTTTAAAACTACAAACGTTTGGCCCCTATAACGGACTTTGGGGGTTTGTTCCACTCATCCACAACTTATTTCCAAACCAGTACTTTTTCCTATATCCTTCCCGAATCTGAATTTTTCCCCTTAAAACCATTTCTCGAGTCCTGTATAGGCTTAAATTTTCGCACAATTTACATCCCCTTTTTTATTCCTGTCTTCCATTTATACACCCAATATATCCCCCCTAATCTACGTCTTTCTAGAAGTGCAGTTCAGGCCCTTAGTCTATCCTCAAGGGGAAAGGTTTCTGATACATGGGATCAACTTGTAAAACCCCTTTTGTACATTTTCCAGAAAATTTTATATCCTTTCTGTAAAAGGTGACCAAAACTTGCAGCAAATCTAAATGAGGCCTAACCAAGGATGTATAAGTTAAAGAACAACCTGGGGACCTATTTTTTATGCTTCTTGATAGAAGCCAAGGATTCTTTTAGCTTTATTGCGAACACTTTTGCACTGTTGTCTTGGTTTTTAGATTTTGCTAACCAGAACTCCTAAAACTTTTTTGCAATCCGTAAATTAAGATCTACATTATTAGTTTTTATTTGGGAGGTTTTTTGTCCTGTCCAACATTTAGAACTTTGCATTTGCATATTAAAATGCATCTGCCACTCTCCGACCCCTGCATCATCTATTCAAACTTCCGGGGGCTCGAATGTCCTGTCAGAAAGAATTTTGCGGGGCTATTTTTGGGGTCATCGGGGAAACTTGCCGTGTCGCCTTTATCCCTCATCTATGTCGTTTATGTAGTTGTGAACAGCAGGGGGCCCAACACTGACCCCGCGGAACACCGCTCTGACACTCCCCCCCCTCTGTTTTCTCCCCTTTTTTATGCAAACTCTCTGCTGCCTATTTCAACCATCCCTTATCCGGGAAAAAATTTTCCCTCCTTTTCCCAGGGGCTTTAATTTTCCTAATAGTCTCGATTGGCCCCCGTAAAAACCCTTTACTGAAGTCCATATACACAATATATATTCATTCCCATGATCTCCTCCTCAAAAAACCTTAGTGAAAAAAGTTAATAAATTCGTAAGGCAGGAAGCCCTTTGTAAAACCATGCTGAGATTCTTTTGATTAATTTTGCTTTTCAAGGTGGCTACGAACTGCCTGGGAAATTTTATTGATTCCAAAAATTTTTCCCCTAGGGATTTTTGGTTATTGGTCTATAGTTCGAACAAGGACCGTCCCCTTTTTTGAAAATAGGTATACTTTTGCCTTTTTCCCACTTATCTGGCACCATCCCATTTTTTGTATGATATTTTGAAAAGATTAGCCAAAAGGGTGTGCTAATCCTTTTTACATTCCTTTAAACCCTTGCATACAGTTCATCAGGGCCTGGGGTTTTGTTGGGTTTTTAATTTACTATTTCCCAAAGGAACCATGTCATTTGTGCCCCAAAAAGGGCACGTTTTTACGTCCTGTTCTACAAAATTTTATCATTATTTAGGAATATCGGGGGTATCCTCCTGTGTAAAAACTGAGGGGAAGTTGTTTTAAAAAATTCACCTTTCCCCTTATCACTGTCAGTGAGCTGCCCCGGGGAAATTTTTGAGTGGGCCTTTCTTGTCCCTGATCTTACTTTAAAAACCCAAAAGAATCCTTTTGGGTTAGTCTTCATTTTCTTTCAAATTTAACCTATAAACCTTTTTTTCTTTTTTAAATTTCCCCTTTTTTTTTCTCTCTTTAACTGAATATATCGATTTCTTAATTTTCCCCCTCCTCTTTTATTTGCCTATATATGCCTCCTTTTGACCAATCAGATATTTTAATTATTGTTCATCCCTTTTGGATCATTTTTGTTTTTTGATTTCCCTATTTTGGGAAAATAATTTTTACTGAGCAGCTAGAACTATGCCCCGGAAAGCATCATATCGGCAACCATCACCACCCACCGTCCCCTTTGTCAGGTCATTTCCCGTTCGGGCCCCCCTAAGTAATTTTTTTAGTCCTATGAAATCAGCCAAGCGAAAGTCAGGGCGGAGACTTGTTCCATTATTAGGGGGAAATTTCCCTGAATATTAAAACTGAGTGATTTGTGACACTTTCCCCCAAACTCACATTTAACCCCAAGATTATTAATTAGTGTTTCCCCCACTGGCAAGAACCAAGTCAAGGGGTTATTTCCCCATTGGCTCTGTCACAAACTGTTTTAAAAAACATCCTATCTATCAAGAAAGTCACCGACTCTAATTTCCTGTCAAATTTCTCCAGTAATTGTCCCAAGTTGAAATCTCCCATTAGCAACATTTTTGTTGTAATGCCTTTCGAATTTCGTCCCATAGAAGTTTACTGCACTCCCTATCAAGATTTGGGGCCCTGTAAATCACACCCAAAATCATTTTTTCTCGGCCCCCGAGAAGCTGTAAACCCAAAAAGATTCAGTGGCTGACGTTTTAATTTAATATCTTGTCTAACACAACAATTTAATTTTTCTCTGACATAACATCGCTACTCCACCCACCTTTCCTGTTGACCCTGTCAGTGTGGAATAATTTATGCCCTTGTATGGTGACATTCATAGGGGCATCTCTTCTATCTTACAGATTGAGCCATGTCTCTGTTATAGCAATAATATCTATGTTTCCCTGCACGTTGCAATTAATCTTAGCTCATCTGATCTTATTTCTTAACACTCTGCTATTAGTATAGTAAACCTTTAAGGAGCTAGTCCATTGCTGCCGCTCTGCTTTCCCCCTTTGTTGCTGACCTGATCTATTGTCTTTATTTAATAGACTTCAATGCTGAAAAAAAAATGCCTTTTCTACATTTACTGATTCCAACCTCAAGTGTTGCAAACCTGCTTGTTTCCCCACACACACCCATATCCTCCAATCTTCCATCATTTTAAAATCATAGGCAATTCACCAATGTGCCTTCTCAATCGAAGTCTGCAAGTGCAAAACCAACACCCAGGCCCCAGAGAGATGTAACCCTCCATCCCTTGCATACATATCATGTATTCCATAAACGTTGTTCCAGGTTGTCAATGAATGGATTGCAATCCTTGCAGTATCTGTCTAGCCAGCAATTTACACCAATAGCCCTATACAACCATTCATGTCCTACTCCCCTTCTAGCAAATGCTACATTATGATTGGATTCCCTCCCTTAGACTTAATGAAATCTAAGCTGACTGTCCTTATCTAGCAGCTCTTCTCTCTACCCATTCCCAATATCAGTTTCCAACCAGCACTGAAGACAGATAATGGCTTGCTTTCCCATTACCTGAACATGAAATATTATCCAGCCTTTAGTTAACAATGTCCCCAACAACACCAGCTCCAGGAAGCCACACTCTATCCTCCATCTTCCCTTATTCCTATTACAAAAAGCAACGGGTCAATGTAAACTTACCTGAGAGTCAACCAACCACCAAGATGCGCATACCTCCATTAGCAATGGGCATTAGTACACTTACTTTCACTGGCCACTGAAGTACATTCATCCTAAGAACAGAGGAAGCGATTCCTACCTTCAATCTTCACACTTTTCAGTTCTTTTCCCTTACTCTGATGCGCCTTCCAATACTGTGAACTACTCTGCCACTTGTACAGGTGCTGGGCTGCACCTCACTGCTGGTAGCCGTTGGTCTGCCTCCTCCAACTACAGCCTCATCACAGCTAAGACAGACTGCACCTCGCTGCCATAAGCCCTCATTCCCCACAACACCACCACCTCACACTCCTCCTCCCCATACCCATTGAGGTGGACCTTCAGCCTCCTATCTCCTCCTGGAGAAGCAAGACTCTCTCCTTCAACTCCCAACACCACAATTTTTAAAAACACTGCAGAAGCAAGCCATCTTTTGTAACCGTCCACACCTAATCCGCAAGAGCAGCTCAGGTCTGTTACCTCCACGTACGACTGAGCCACTTCCACTGTCCTAATAAGACTGTAAGTTGTCTTGGTAAGATGTAGTGTGTCCATTGTAAGACTGTAGCGTGTTTTGAAAACGTATGTGTCTTGTAAGACTGTAGCTTGTCATGTAAGACTGTAGTGTGTCTTGTTAGAACTGTTTGTGTCTTGTTAAACTGTAGTTGGTCTGAAAGACTGTAATGTGTTCTTGTAAGACTGTAGTGGTGTCCTTGTTAGACTGTAGTGTGTACTTGTAAGACTATAGTGTGCGTTTGTAAACTGCAGTGTGTCTTATTAGACTGTAGTGTGTCTTGTAAAGACTGTAGTGTTTCTTGTAAAACTGTAGGTGTACCTTGTAAAGACTGTAGTGTTCTTGTAAGAGACTGAAGTGTGTCATGTCAAAGTAACTGAGTGTGGTCTTTGTAAAAACGTAGTGTGTCCTTGTAAGACTGTAGGTGTCTTGAATACTGTAGATTGACTTGTAAGACAACTAGGCGTGTCTTGTAAGACTGTTGTGAATCTTGTAAGACTGTGAGTGTGTCTTGTTAGACAGTTTAGTAGTGTCTTGTAAGACTGTAGTGTGTCTTGTAAGACGTAGTGTGTACTTTTAAGACTGGAGTTATGGTCCCTTGTTAGACTGTAGTTAATACTTGTAAGTACATTTAGTGTTCTCGTTAAGACTATAGTGTGGTCCTTAGTAAGACAGTAGTGTGTTTTGTAAGACTGAAGTGTGTCTTGTTTAGACACTAGTGTGTCTTGTAAAACTGTATTGCTTGTAAGACTGTAGTAGTGTCTATGTAAGACTGTATGTGTCTTGTAAGAACTCTAGTGGTCTTGTTAGAACTTGCAGTGGCCTTTGTAAGACTGTAGTGGGTTCTTGTAAGACTGTAGTGTGTCTAGTAAGACTGTAGTGTGTCTTGTAAGACTGTAGTGGTGTCCTTGGTAAGACTGTAATGTGTCTAGTATGACTGTAGTGTGTCTTTTGTAAGACTGTAGTGTGTCTTGTAAAGACTGAAGTTTGTCTTGTTAGACTTTAGTGCGTCTTTGTAAGACTGTATGTGTCTTGTAATACTGTAGTTGTGTCCTTGTAAGACTGTTAATAGTTTCATTGTAAGACTGTAGTGGGTCTTGTAAGACTGTAGTGTTTCTTGTATGGATTGTACGTGTCTTGTAAGACTGTAGTTGGTGTGTCTTGTAAGACTGTAGTGTGACTTGTTAGACAGTAGAGTGATTGAAAGACTGTAGTGTGTCCCTTGTAAGACAGTAAGTGTTCTTGTAAGACTGTAGTGTGTGCTTGTAAGACAATATGTGTCCCTGTTATACTGTATGTGTCTTGTAAGACTATAGGTGTGTCTTGTAAGACTGTATGTGACTAGTAAGACGGGTAGTGTGTCTTGTAAAAGACTGTAGTGTGTCTTGTAAGACTGTATTGTGTCAAGTAAGACTGTAGTGTGTCATGTAATACTGTAGATTCTCTTGTTAAGCTGTATGTGTCTTGTTGAGACAGTAGTGTGTCTGCAAGAACTGTAGTGTGTCTTGTAAGACTGTAGTGTTCTTGTTAGAACTGTAGTGTGGTCTTGTAAGACTGAAGTGTTCTTGTAAGACTGTAGTGGGTGTACTTATAAGACGTAGTGAGTCAATTAACTGTAGTATGACTTGTAAAACTGAGTGTGCCCTTTAAGGACTTGTATGTGTCTTGTAAGACTGTATGTGTCTTGTAAAGACAGTAGTGTGACTTGAAAGACTTGTAGTGTGTCTGTAAACTGTAGTGTGACATGAAACTGTGTTGTGTCTTTTAAGAACTATAGTGTGGGTCATGTTAGACTGTACAGTGTCTTGTAAGACTAGTGGGAGTGTCTTGTAAGACTGTAGTGTGTCTAGTAAGACTGTAGTGTGTCTTGTAAGAACTGTAGTGTGACTTATGTACAGGACTGTAGTGTGTCTAGAAAGACTGTAGTGTGTCTTGTAAGACTGTATGTGTATCTGTTAAGAATGTAGTGGTGTCCTTGTAATACTGTAGTGTGTCTTTTACGACTGATAGTGTGTTCTTGTAAGACTGTAGTGTGTCTTAGTAAGACTGTCATTGTGTCTATGTAAGACTGTAGTGTGTCTTGTAAGACTGTAACTTGTAGTCTTGTAGGACTGTAGCGTGTCTTGTAAACTGCAGTGTTTCATATGTAAGACTGTAGTGTGACTTGTAAGATTGAAGTGTGTCTTTGTAAACTGTAGTGTGTCCTTGTAAAGACAGTAGCATGTCTTGTAATACTGAAGTGGTCTTGTAAGACTGTAAGTGTGTCTTGTTACAACTGTTAGTGAGTCATGTAAGACGTATTGAGTCTTGTAAGACTGTAACTGAGTGTCAGTAAACTGTAAGTGATTCTTGTAAAAACTGTAGAGGTGTCCTTGTAATACCGTATGAGTCCATATAAGACTGTAAGTGTGTCTTGCAAGAACTGTATGGTGTCTTGTTAAGACTGTAGCGTGTTTTGTAAGACTTTAGTGGTTGTCTTTTTAGTCAGACTGTAGCTTGTCTTGTAAGACTGTAAGTGATTCTTGTTAGACTGTAGTGGGTCTTGTAAAGACAGTAGTGTGTCTTGTAAGACTGTAAGTGTGTCTTGTAGAGACTGTAGTGTGATCCTGGGTTAGACATGTAGTGTGTCTTGTAACACTGTAGTGTGTCCCCTTGAAGACTGTAGTGGTGTCTTGTAAAGAACGGTAGTTGTGTCTTGTTGAGACTGTAGTTGAGTCTTAGTAAACTTAGTGTGTCTTGTAAGACTGCCAAAGTGTGTCTTATTAGACTGTAGTGGTGTCTTGTAAGAACGTAGTGTGTCTTGTAAAAACAGTAGTGTGTCATGTAAAACTGTAGAGTGTCTTGTAAGAACTGAAGTGTGTCTTGTAAGACTTAATTTGTCTTGGTAAGTACCTCTAGCGTGTCTTGTAATGACAGTAGTGTATTCTTGTAAGAACTCGTAGTGTGTCTTGTTAGACAGTAGTGTGTCTTGTAAGACTGTAGTGTCATGTAAGACTGAAGTGTGTCTAGTAAGACTGTTAGTGTGTCTTGTTCGACTGTAGTATGACTTGTAAGACTGTTAGATGGTTCTTGTAAGACTATAGTGTTGTCTTGTAAGATGTAGAGTGTCTTGTAAGACTGTAGTGTGTCTTGTTTAGACACTATCGTGTCTTGTAAAACGTAAGTGTTCCTTGTAAGACTGTAGTGTGTCTAGTAAGACTGTTAGTGTGTCTTGTAAGGCTCTAGGTGTCTTGTTAGACTCAGAGTGTCTTTTTAAAGACTGTAGTTTGTCTTGTAAAGACTGTATGTGTCTAGTAATACAGGTAGTGTGTCTTGTAAGACTGTAGTTGGTGTCTGAAGACTGTAATGTGTCTAGTAAGACTGTAAGTGTGGTCTTGTAAGAATGTAAGTGTGTCTTTTAAAGAACTGTATTTGTGTCTTGTTAGACTTTAGTGTGTCCTTTAGACTGTAGTTGTCTTGTAAGACTGTATGTATATCTGTAAGACTGAAAATGTGTCTGAAAGACTGTAGTTGGGTCTTGTAAGACTGTATGTGCCTTGTAGAATCGTAGCTAGTATCTTGTAAGACTTAAGTGTGTCTGTAAGACTGTATGGTGTCTTGTTAGACAGTAGAGGTTACTTGTAATGACCTGGTAGTGGGTCATTGTAAGACTGGTAGATGGTGCCCTTGTAAACTGTAGTGTGGTCCTTGTAAGACTATAGTGTGTCTTTATAGAGCAGTAGTAGTGACTTTAAGACATAGTGTTCCTTGTAAGACTGAGTGTTTCTATAAAGACTGAAGTGTTATCTTGATAAGACTGTATGTGTCTGTGTAAGACTGTAGTGTGGGCCAAGGAAGACTGTTGTGTGTTCTTGTAAGACTGTAGTGTGTCCTTGTAAGCTATAGTGTGTCCTTGTTAGACTGTAGTGTGTCTTGTAAAGACTGTAGTGTGTCGTTAGTAAGACTGTAGTGTGTCTTGTAAGATGTAAGTGTCTTGTAGGACTGAGTAGCGTGTTTGTAAGACTGCAGTGTGTCTTGTTAAGACTTGTAGTTTGTCTTTTAAGATTGAAGTGTGTCTTTGTAAGACTTGTAGTGTGTCTTGTAAGACTGTACATGTCTTTAAGAGGGTATTGTGTCTTGTAAGACTGTATTGTGTTCATGTTAAACTGTATTGTGTCATGTAAGACTTTAGTGTGTCTTGTAAGACTGTAAACTGTGTGTCTGTAAGAATGTAGTGTGTCTATGTAAGACTGTAGTGAGTCTTGTAAGACTGTATTGTGTCTTGTAAGACTGAAGTGTGTCTTGTAAGACTGTAGTGTGTTCAGTAAGACTGAAGTAGTGTCCTTGTAAGACTGTAGCGTGTTTTTGTAAGCTGAAGTGGTGGGTCATAGTTAAGACTGTAACTTTGTCTTGTAAGTACTGTGGTTGTGTCTTGTTTGACTGAGTGTGTCTTGTAAGACAGTAGTGTGTCTTGTAAGACTGTAGTGTGTCTTGTAAGACTGTAGTGTTGGTTCTTGTTAGACTGTTGTGTGTCTTGTAAGACTATATGTTCTTGTAAGACTGTATTGGTCTTGTAAGATGCATGGTGTCTGTAAGACTGTAGATTGCTTTGTAAAGACTCAATCTGTGTCTGAAGAACTGTAGTGTGTCTTGTAAGACTGTATTGTGTCTTGTTAGACAGTAGTGTGTCTTGTAAGACTGGTAGTGTGTCCTTGTAAGACTGTAGTGGTGTCTTGTAAGACTGTAGTTGGTGTCTTGTTAGACTTTTAGTATGACTTGTAAGACTGTAGGTGTGTCCTCTGTAAGACTGTAGTGTGTCTTGTAAGACTGGAGTGTGTCATGTAAGACTGTAGTGTTTCTTGTAAGACTGTAGTGTGTCTTCTTGTAAGATATAGTGTGGTTCTAGTAAGACTTATTGTGTCTTGTAGACTGTAGTGTGTCTTGTAAAGACTGTAGTGTGGATTGTAAGACTGTAGTGTGTCTTGTTATACATTAAGTGTTTCCTTGTAAGACTGTATGTGTCCTATGTAAAAGCTGTAGTGTGTCTTGTAAGACTGTAGTTTGGTCCTTGTAAGACTGTAGTGTTTCTTGTAAGACTCGAGTGGTGTCTATGTTAGACTGTAGTGTGTCTTGAAAGACTACGTTATGCGTCCCTGAAAGACTGTAGTGTGTCTTGTAAAAGACTGAAAGTGTTCTTGTAATACTGTAAGTGTGTCTTGTAAAAGACTTTAGTGTAATCTTTTAAGACTGTAGTGTTCCTTGTAAACTGTAGAGTGTCTTTAAGACTATAGTGTGTCCTTGTAAGACTATAGCATGTCTTGTAAGACTGTAGCGTGTCTTGTAAGACTGGTAGTGAGTCTTGTAAGACTGTATTGTGTCATGTTAGACCTGATAGAGTCTTGTAAGACAGTAGTGGTGTCTTGTAAGACTGTAGTGTGTCTGTTTTTAGACTGTATTGTGTCATTGTAAGAACTGTAGTGGTGTCCTTGTAAGACTGTAGTTGTGTCTTGAAAGACTGGTAGTGTGTCTCGTAAGACTTTAGTGTGTTTTGTAAGACTGTAAGTTTGTCTTGTAAGACAGTATAGTGTCTGTTCTAGAGACATAGTGTTCCTTTTAAGACTCTAGTGTGTCTTGTTAACTATAGTGTGTCTTGTAAGCGACTGTAGCGTGTCTGTAATACTGTTATGGTCTTGTTAAGACTGTAGTGTGTATTGTAAGACTGTAGTGAGTCTTTGTAAGACTGTAGTTAGTCTTTGTAAGACAGTATTGTGTCTTGTAGACAATAAGTGTGACTTGTAAGACTTAGTGTTCTTGTAAGACTTATGTGTGCTTGTAAAGACTGTATGTGTCCTTGAAGACTGGTAGTGTTCTTGAAAGATACAGGAGTGTGTCTTGTAAGACTGTAGCGTGTCTTCAAAGACTGAAGTGTGTTCCTTGTAAGACTGTAGAGTGTCCTTGTAAATTGCAGTGTGTCATGACGACTGTAGAGTGTCTTGTAAGACATCTAGCGTGTCTTGTAAGTACAGTAGTGTGTCTTTTAAACAGTAGTGTGTCTTGTTAGACAGTATGTTCTTGCAAGAACTTGTGTGTGTCTTGTAAGACCTTGAATTGTTTCTTTGTTAGACTGTAGGTGACTTGTAAGACAGTAGTGTGACTTGATAAGACTAGTCGTGTGTCATATAAGACTGTATTGTGTCTAGTTAGACTGTATAAAATGACTTGAAAAACTGTAGTGTTTCTTGTAAGACTGTAGTGTGTTCTTCTAGACAGTATTGTGTCTTGTTAGACAGTAGTGTGGACTTGTAAACTGAATTGTGTCCATGTAAGACTGTAAGTGAGACTTGAAAGACTAAGTTGTCCATGTAAGACTATAGTGTGCCTTGTTAGACAGTGTATTGAGTCCTTGTAATACTATGGTGTGTCTGTGTAAGACTGTAGTGTGTCTCAGTAAGGACGTAGTGTGTCCTTGTAAACTGAAGTGAGTCTTGTAAGACTGTATTGTGTCTATTAATACTTGTAGTGTGTCTTTTAAGACTGTAGTGTGTCTTGAGACTGTAGTTGTCTTGTTAGACTGTATGTGTCATGTAAGATGTAGTGTGTCTTGAAAGACTGTAGTGTGTCATGTAAGACTGGAATAGTGACCTTGTAGAAACTGTATTGTTGTCTTTAATACTGTACTGTGTCTTGTTTGGACGTAGCGTTGTCCTTGTAAGACAGCAGTGTGTCCTTGTAACGACTGTAATGTGACTTGTAAGTATTGAAGATTGTCTTGTAAACTGTAGTTGTGTTCTTATAAACTGTAGTGTTCTTGTAAGACTGTAGTGTGATCATGTAAGACTGTAGTGTGTACTTGTAAGACTGTACTGTGTCATGTAAACTGTAGTTTGTCCTTGTATGACTGTAAGTGTGTCCTTGTAAGACTGGTAGTGTGGTCTTATAAGACTGTAGTGGTGTCTTTAAGACTGTAGGTGACTTTGTAAGACTGTAAGCTAGTTTTGTAAGACTGTATGTGTGTCTTGTAAGACAGGTAGCTTGTCATTTAAGACTGAAGTGGTCCTTGGTTATACTGTAGTCTGGCCTCTGTAAGACTGTAATTGTGTCCTTGAAGCCTGTAGTGTGTACTGTAAGACAGTAGTGTGTCTTGTTAGACTGTAGTGTGTCTTGTTAAACCTATATTGTGTCTTGTAAGACGTATGTGTGACTTAATTAGACTGTCGTGTGTCTTGTAAGACTGTAGTGGTGTCTTGAAAAACTGTAGTGTGTCCTAGTAAAACTGTAGTGTTTCCTTGTAAACTGTAAAAGTGTGTCTTGTAAGACTGTAGATTGTCCCCTTGGTAAGCTCTAGCGTGACTTGTAAGACTGTAGTGTAAACTGTAAGACTGCAAGTGATGTCTTGTTAGACGTAGTGTGTCATGTAAGACCTGTAGTAGTGTCTTTTAAGACTTTAGTGTGTCTTGTAAGACTGAAGTGTGTCAATGTTAGACTGTATAGAACTTGTAAGACTGTAGTGTGTCTTGTAAATGACTATAGTGTTTGTCATTGTAAGGACTGTATTGTGTCTTGTAAGACTGTAGTGTGTCATTTTAGACACTGTGTGTCTTGTAAAAAACGTAAGTGTGTCTTGTAAGACTGTAGAGTGTCTAAGTAATACGTGTATGTGTGTCTAGTAAGACTCTAGAGTGTCTTGTTTAGAACTGCAGTTTGTCTTGTAAGACTGTAGTGTGTCTTGTAAGACTGTATGGGTGACTAAGTAATCCTGTAGTGTGTCTTGTAAGACTGTAAGTGTGTCTTGTAATGACTGTAATGTGTTCTAGTAAGATAACTGTATGTGTCAGTGTTAAGACTGGTATGTGGACCTGTAAGTTACGTAGTGTGTCCTTTGTTAGACTATAGTGTGTCTTGTAAGACTGTAGATGTGGTCTTGTAAGACTGAGTGTGCCTGTAAACAGTAATGTGTCTTGTAAGACTGTAGTGGTCTTGTAAGACGTAGTGTGCTTGTAGAATGTAGCGTAGATCCTTGTAAGACTGTAGTGAGTCTTGTAAAGACTTGTAGTGTGTCATGTTAGACAGTAGTGTGTCCTTGTAAAGACAGTAGAGTACCAGAAAACTGTATGTGGTCTTGTAAGTACTATAGTGTGTCTTTTAAAGCTGTAGTGTGACTTGTGAGACTGACGTGTGATCTTGTAAGACTGTATTGTGTACATGTAAGACTGCAGTGAGTGTTGTAAACAGTAGATTGTCTTGAAAGACTGAAAATGTGTGTCTTTAAACTGTAGAGTGTCTTGCAAGTCTGTAGATGTGTCTGAAAGACTACAGTGTGTCTTTGAACGACATTGAGTCTTGAAATACTTAAGTGTGACTTGTAAGACTGAGTTTGTCATTGAAGCACTGTATAGTGTCTTGTAATGACTGTAGTGTGTCCTTGTAAGATCACAGTGTGTCATGCAAGACTGTTAGTGTGTCTTGTAGACTGAATGTGTGTCATTAAGAACATAGTAAGTCTGTTGTAAAGACTGTAGTAATGTCTTGTTAAGACTGTAGTGTGTCTTTGAAATGACGGTAGTGTGTCTGTAAGACTGTAAGTGTTTCTAGTTAAGACAGTAGTAGTGTCTTAGAAATACTTTAGTATGTCTTGTAATCCAGTAGTGTGTCCCTTGAAAGACTGTAGTGAGTCTTGTATAGACTGTATGTGTCCCCTTTTAAGACATGTAGTGTTTCTTAAAAGACTGAAGTATTCTTGTACGACTGTAGAGAGTCTTGGTACTACTCTAGTGTGTCCTTGTAAGACTGTAAGTGTGTCTAGTAAGACTGAAGTGTGTCTGTAAGAACAGTATGTCTTCTAATCTGTAGTGTGTCCATGTAAGAACTGTAGTGTGTCTAGTAAACTACAGAGTTTCATTAACTCAGTGTGTCCTTGAATGACTGAGTGATTCTTGTAAGACTGTAGTGTGTCTTGTAATTATTGAATTGTGTCAAGTAAGACTGTGTAAATGACTGGTAGAACTGTAGTTTTACTTGTAAGACTGTAGTGTGTCTTGTAAGACTGTAGTGTGTTCTTGTAAGACTGTAGTAAGACTTGTAAGACTGTAAGTGTGTCCTTGTAAACTGTATTGTGTCTTGTAAGACTGTAGTGTGACATGTAAGACTGATTCAATCTTGTAAGAACAGTAGTTTTCTCGGTAAGATTGTAGTGTGTCTTGTAAGACTGTAGTGTGACTTGTAATACTGTAGAGTGTGTCCTGTAAGACTGTAGGGTGACTTGCAAGACTGCAATGTGGTCTGGTAAGACTCGAGTGTGTCTTGACTACAGAGCATTAAAGACTGTATGTGTCCTTTAAGACTGTAGTGGTGTCTTCAAAGACTGTAGTGTGTCTTCTAAGACAGTAGTGGTGTCTTGTAAGAATACAGTGTGTACTTGAAATACGTTATGTGCCTTGTAAGACTGAGTGTTTTCTACTTGTAAACTGTAGTGTTCTTGTAAGACTTTAGTGAGTCAGACACCTTTTGTGCACCTCTTCATGAACTGGTTCATGTTAGTTAGCTGGCTATTGACATTTGCGGGCAGTCTGTACCATTTCCTTTCTATGCTGAACAATCAAAGGTGTTTGTAATCCTGTCCACTGACTTGTGGCTACTACAAAGCGTGCACATCTCCCCCTAGTAATATTATTATGTATTATTATTATTAATATTATTATAATCAAAAAGAAGCGCTAAACCACAAGGGCTATACAGCTCTCCCCCAAGAATTATGTTTGCTTTCGTTCCCAACCTTGACAAAAGTATCAGGCAAAATATTCTGGACACTGATTTGACAATTTTTAAACAAGATTAAAGCTTCATGTTGATTTGACTTCTGTCTTCAACATTCAGCATATCCAACTGCTGTCATTCATCCTGGCCTACAGATTCTCATTGGACCCAGTCCAGTGGAGGGGGGATGAATCTTAAGATTTAGTTCTGGGGGGTGATTTTTGCAGTCCTGGCTTTCATTTTTTTGTCAAGGCAGAGTACCATGAGGCAAGCGTAATCCATAGGCATAGTATAAGGGCTAGACATAGGGTCCTGCGAGCCTCAGTAGTAGACAACTGTGCCTTGTTCTGTAAGGAATTTCAGTCTGCATTCGCTATTACATTACAAACACGTTCCCATCAATTTCTCTGACATGCATGGGTCAAAAGGGTCAGAGGTATTCCAGATATTTTACTGAGAAACAGAAAATGAGTGTGGCTTCCCCATTACACTGGACATTAAAAATATTTACCCATCTCAGTTTGTTTCGTGCCAACGAGTATGGGCTTTCCGTTATTTCCCTAGGTGTAATTGATAGTTATGTTGTCTACTAGACCATATGGTTGCGCAGGAACACAAGTATTCCTTTTATTAACATTAGTCTCTATCTTGTGGTGTCTTTTTACCTGACACTGAACAGAGCACTGGTCATCGCATACCAGTAGAAGTTTTGCACTTGACACTGAATTGCCATGTCTTACATAACAGAAATAATAAAGGACCCAGAATACAAACCTTGGTGAACTCCACATGATATCTGACAGGGGTTCTGATTCTCTTTTTGTTGATTATAACAATTTTGTTTCCCTATTGCTAAGGTATGGACTTAAACCAGACTATGTAACCTATGCCGATAGCATGAAGTTTCATACATAAAATATTGTGGTTGACAGTATCGAACGCCTTTTGTGTGCAAGACTAAGGTTACTATTCTATGAGGTTCCCTATCGAACATTACATTTCACATGTCCACCATCAGATTAAAAAACTGGATTTAGATCCCGACTTTGACACCTCCCCAATACAAGAGTTGCTATAAGAATTACAGAAGCAAATCAACGCATTCAAATCATAATGAAGCCCTGTTTATTCTGCAGACATCAAACAAACGGGCTTCCACAAGGATAAATTGTTCATTATAGTGGAGTTGGTGACACGCCCCTTTTGCAATATCCAAGAACTAGCTACAAGCATATTAAAACAGGGGAAGAGTTTATGTGTCTGCCCAAATAATAAAACTGTGGAACAAAAATCACAAGGTATAAAGAGAGATAACATCAAAGCAGCTTTCAAAGACAACTGGAAGCTTTCTACAACCGATGGTGGAACAAAAAATTCTGGGGCTGAATGGTACTGCCCTTGATACAGGCCACGAGTCAAACTGAAAGGCTGGAGGTGAGTCCCTGGGTGTCCTAAACGAGGGGCTGATAGGCTCTGTCCAGGGAGACAGTAAATGTGGAAAGCTGGAGTTGCTAGACCTGTGAGACAGTAATGGTGAAGCTAGAAGGTGCGGTCCTGGGAGACAGTAATGGTGAACTGGATTTGCAGTGCTGTACTGGGAGACAGTAATGTTGAAGCTGTGAGGTGCTGTCCAGGGAGACAGTAATGGGAAGCTGGAGAATTTGTCCAGGTAGTCGGGAATTTATACGCAGGAAGGAATCATATAATGACCACATAGGGACAAGAGCCGTAGTGGGGAAGACAAGTGAGTCAAAGATAAGATAACCAATATTTTTTTTTTCAAACAAGAAATACCACAGGAAATAGCAAACAAGAGGACTCCACTAGCAATAGGGAGGAAATATTACCAAAAACACTGGTGGAGCTCCAATTTGAATGGTGCAAAGGTAGTGATAGGAATAAGACAGGAAACATGCACCAACTAGTGAATACAGTCCACAGAAACCCCAGGCCAAAAGGAAAACGCAAGCCTGTGCACATACTATGCACTTGGTATCTGCAGACATGGGAAATCTTGAAAAACAGACGGACGTGCAACTAAGACCACCCTAGAAAATTCCGTGTTCCATATGACAACAGGAAAATGCAAACTCCCTTCCTGAAAGCTTTTCACCCTGAAATGTGCACCACTTCAGTAACAGGAAAGACTGTGCTGTAAGCTATAAAATGCCAGGCAACACACAACCATCAAATGGGAAAAAAAGATACAAAACATCCAGGCCATGGGAAAACCTGGGTACCACAGCCACTCAAGAGGGAGAGGTTTATTTTAGTGCCATAAGGAAAAAAAACTGGACAGGAAAAGCAGAAATCATACACCAAAGTCCAGTCAATTCCTGGAGTGGAACCACAGTCGCTGGCCTCCTACTCCAAACCAACAGATACAGATACTAATGGCCGTAAAAAAATCCCCCCCCACAGTCCCAACAATACCACCAGTCCGATGACATTCTTCATTGCAAATATACATGGCTAAAGCCAGCAACAAACAACAAATACGCTTTCATCTAACCGTGACTTCTGCAGAGGCAAAGGCAATGTTACGCGGCTTTCACTGAGACCTCACATAAAGGATCACTTTACAACGAAATTAGGAATTCCCAGGTGTACAACCTATAACAGATGTGACAGAGTGACCAGGCAAAAGGGGGGGGGGGGTTGCCTGTACATGCAGAGTACTTGTATTCGCAGAACTGCTTAATGCCCTCAAAATGATGTAGTGTAAGTTTTTAGCAGTAAAGGTCGAGAACCAAAACCTATTCATTGTGGGTTATCTAATCAACCTCCGGATGCAACATCCCAGCAATTCCAGGAACAGCTGTAAAAAATTGACCACTGTCTGGAAAAACCTTCCCAGCTCCCTGCACCCAACATCTTGCTCCTTGGGGATTTCAACTTAAGCACCTAAAATAGGAGGATATAAGCAAATAATATTGTTGCCAGTAATAACACCAGGTAGGCAGCTCTGATGAAAACTCACACACACACGAGCTTTTCAATCCTGTCACAAAATCAATTTATACCCGCAACTAATGCAGAGGTCCCTACTAACTGGATAATACACGACTCAATCTTCACAAACAATGGATACCTGATAAGAAGATGTCCCATATCAAAAACAAAAATACCTCATATCACAACATAATTGAGTTTCAGCAAGTAGCTCGAGAGCCCCAGACCGGACATAATGAGATAAGTTCTCACAGGGAGCATTCACCAAATTCCACAACTTCAACAACAAAAACATAAAGTGGACCAAGTAAACCAAGATCCTTAAACCGATATAACTGGGAAGATATACTAAGCAACACAGACCCCAACTTATGCCTTATAACAGATTAAATTGTGGCAACACGATGTATGCACAAGGCTTATTTTTCATCTAATAAAAAGGAGGAGTAGATTGTAAAATAGAAAGTGAGACAGGCGCTCCATTTTATCAGCGACGGAAAAGAAATAACTAGTTGTATCTAGTTCATACTAGATTTACCAAGTTTACTTTAGGTTCAATCCAGCCCAACACATAAGACAAACATCAACTTCATTAAGTGTAGTAGTGACTATACCCTAACATGACTCAAAATAACTCTAGCTATATAAATTGTCCAAACTTCCTACCACTAAAGATATCAGTACTAGAACTCAACACACCAACTCAGGGATATAAATATCCATATTTAAACCTAGACGATGATGTGATCCGTTGACGCCCTATCTAAAGCTCCATAACTGGACACCCTATCAAAACCTAAAAGTCTATCAGTACTTAAACTACAACATCAGGTCCTTAAGCAAACACTATGATGACCTCTTATGCACTCCTTGAATCACTAAAGAACACCCTTCTCCTTCATTATTTCTTACTGAAGACCTGGCTTAAGTGGGCAGTAGGGAAATTTCCGCGCGCGCTCGACCGAAAAAATCGAAAAATATGGAAACTAGTATATATACTGTAAAATAGCTCAACTCTTTGGCAACACAATGGTAAACAATGAATGTTTCTACACTTTTCTACAAGAAAATATAGTCATTTATATCCAGGTATTGAGACGGCGATGTTGGTACCAGTCTGCTCACACGGCTATATATTTGTTTGGAGTTTTTTCCTTGTTTTTTATCGCCTTTTCTGCATTAATTCTTTCTAATAAATAAGTGACTATTTGGCAATCATAAAACAGTAGGCGGGATACTTATCCGCAGACTTAGTGATTTACCGGGAACAGATGTCAGTGAGCTGACCCGAGGAACTTTTGAGTGGGCTATCTTGTCCCTTAGTCTTACTTTTCTGTATACCTGAAAGAATCCTTGTGGGTTAGTCTTCTATTCTCTTGCAACTTTAACCTCATAATCTCTTTTTGCTTTTTCTAATTCCCTTTTTTATTTCTCTCTTTAACTAGAATATATCGATTTCCTCAATTGCCCCTCACCTCTTTTTGATTTTGCCTATATATGCCTCTCTTTTGACCAATCAGATATTTTAATCTATTGTGTCATCCATTTAGGATCATTTTTGTTTGATCTGATTTCCCTATTTGGAACATAATTATGACTGGCAGTCTAGTACTATGCCCCTGGAAAGCATCATAGGGCGGCAACCATAACCACCTAACCTGACCCTTAGTCAGGTACCATTCCAGTTCAGCCCCACCTAATTAATTTTTTCAAGTCCTAATGAAATCAGCCCAACGAAAGTCAGGGACGGGACTTATTGCCATTATTAGGAATTCCATGATATACTAAAAACAGAGTGATTTTGTGATCACTTTCCCCAAGCTCATCATTATCCTCAAGAATATTAATTAGTGTTTCCCTACTGGCAAGAACCAAGTCAAGGAGGTTATTGTCCCCTGTTGCTCTGTCACAAAACTGTTTTAAAAAAAACAATCCTGGATCGTATCAAGAAATCACCTTACTCTAAATTTCCTGTCAAAATGCTCCATCAATCTGTCTATAGTTGAAATCTCCCATAGTCACAACATTTTCGTATGTAGATGCCTTACGAATTTCTCCCAAAAAAAAAAAAAAAAAAAAAAAAAAAATATAGAAGTTTACAACCTGCACTCACCAATCAAGTATTGGGCCCTGTAAATCACACACCCAAAATTAGTTTTTCTCGGCCCTCGAGAAGCTGTAACCAACAGATTCAGGGGCTGACGCTTCTAATTTAATATCTTGTCTAACACAACAATTTAAATTGTCTCTGACATAACATCGCTACTCCACCCACCTTTCCTGTTGACCCTGTCAGTGTGGAATAATTTATGCCCTTGTATGGTGACATTCATAGGGGCATCTCTTCTATCTTACAGATTGAGCCATGTCTCTGTTATAGCAATAATATCTATGTTTCCCTGCACGTTGCAATTAATCTTAGCTCATCTGATCTTATTTCTTAACACTCTGCTATTAGTATAGTAAACCTTTAAGGAGCTAGTCCATTGCTGCCGCTCTGCTTTCCCCCTTTGTTGCTGACCTGATCTATTGTCTTTATTTAATAGACTTCAATGCTGAAAAAAAAATGCCTTTTCTACATTTACTGATTCCAACCTCAAGTGTTGCAAACCTGCTTGTTTCCCCACACACACCCATATCCTCCAATCTTCCATCATTTTAAAATCATAGGCAATTCACCAATGTGCCTTCTCAATCGAAGTCTGCAAGTGCAAAACCAACACCCAGGCCCCAGAGAGATGTAACCCTCCATCCCTTGCATACATATCATGTATTCCATAAACGTTGTTCCAGGTTGTCAATGAATGGATTGCAATCCTTGCAGTATCTGTCTAGCCAGCAATTTACACCAATAGCCCTATACAACCATTCATGTCCTACTCCCCTTCTAGCAAATGCTACATTATGATTGGATTCCCTCCCTTAGACTTAATGAAATCTAAGCTGACTGTCCTTATCTAGCAGCTCTTCTCTCTACCCATTCCCAATATCAGTTTCCAACCAGCACTGAAGACAGATAATGGCTTGCTTTCCCATTACCTGAACATGAAATATTATCCAGCCTTTAGTTAACAATGTCCCCAACAACACCAGCTCCAGGAAGCCACACTCTATCCTCCATCTTCCCTTATTCCTATTACAAAAAGCAACGGGTCAATGTAAACTTACCTGAGAGTCAACCAACCACCAAGATGCGCATACCTCCATTAGCAATGGGCATTAGTACACTTACTTTCACTGGCCACTGAAGTACATTCATCCTAAGAACAGAGGAAGCGATTCCTACCTTCAATCTTCACACTTTTCAGTTCTTTTCCCTTACTCTGATGCGCCTTCCAATACTGTGAACTACTCTGCCACTTGTACAGGTGCTGGGCTGCACCTCACTGCTGGTAGCCGTTGGTCTGCCTCCTCCAACTACAGCCTCATCACAGCTAAGACAGACTGCACCTCGCTGCCATAAGCCCTCATTCCCCACAACACCACCACCTCACACTCCTCCTCCCCATACCCATTGAGGTGGACCTTCAGCCTCCTATCTCCTCCTGGAGAAGCAAGACTCTCTCCTTCAACTCCCAACACCACAATTTTTAAAAACACTGCAGAAGCAAGCCATCTTTTGTAACCGTCCACACCTAATCCGCAAGAGCAGCTCAGGTCTGTTACCTCCACGTACGACTGAGCCACTTCCACTGTCCTAATAAGACTGTAAGTTGTCTTGGTAAGATGTAGTGTGTCCATTGTAAGACTGTAGCGTGTTTTGAAAACGTATGTGTCTTGTAAGACTGTAGCTTGTCATGTAAGACTGTAGTGTGTCTTGTTAGAACTGTTTGTGTCTTGTTAAACTGTAGTTGGTCTGAAAGACTGTAATGTGTTCTTGTAAGACTGTAGTGGTGTCCTTGTTAGACTGTAGTGTGTACTTGTAAGACTATAGTGTGCGTTTGTAAACTGCAGTGTGTCTTATTAGACTGTAGTGTGTCTTGTAAAGACTGTAGTGTTTCTTGTAAAACTGTAGGTGTACCTTGTAAAGACTGTAGTGTTCTTGTAAGAGACTGAAGTGTGTCATGTCAAAGTAACTGAGTGTGGTCTTTGTAAAAACGTAGTGTGTCCTTGTAAGACTGTAGGTGTCTTGAATACTGTAGATTGACTTGTAAGACAACTAGGCGTGTCTTGTAAGACTGTTGTGAATCTTGTAAGACTGTGAGTGTGTCTTGTTAGACAGTTTAGTAGTGTCTTGTAAGACTGTAGTGTGTCTTGTAAGACGTAGTGTGTACTTTTAAGACTGGAGTTATGGTCCCTTGTTAGACTGTAGTTAATACTTGTAAGTACATTTAGTGTTCTCGTTAAGACTATAGTGTGGTCCTTAGTAAGACAGTAGTGTGTTTTGTAAGACTGAAGTGTGTCTTGTTTAGACACTAGTGTGTCTTGTAAAACTGTATTGCTTGTAAGACTGTAGTAGTGTCTATGTAAGACTGTATGTGTCTTGTAAGAACTCTAGTGGTCTTGTTAGAACTTGCAGTGGCCTTTGTAAGACTGTAGTGGGTTCTTGTAAGACTGTAGTGTGTCTAGTAAGACTGTAGTGTGTCTTGTAAGACTGTAGTGGTGTCCTTGGTAAGACTGTAATGTGTCTAGTATGACTGTAGTGTGTCTTTTGTAAGACTGTAGTGTGTCTTGTAAAGACTGAAGTTTGTCTTGTTAGACTTTAGTGCGTCTTTGTAAGACTGTATGTGTCTTGTAATACTGTAGTTGTGTCCTTGTAAGACTGTTAATAGTTTCATTGTAAGACTGTAGTGGGTCTTGTAAGACTGTAGTGTTTCTTGTATGGATTGTACGTGTCTTGTAAGACTGTAGTTGGTGTGTCTTGTAAGACTGTAGTGTGACTTGTTAGACAGTAGAGTGATTGAAAGACTGTAGTGTGTCCCTTGTAAGACAGTAAGTGTTCTTGTAAGACTGTAGTGTGTGCTTGTAAGACAATATGTGTCCCTGTTATACTGTATGTGTCTTGTAAGACTATAGGTGTGTCTTGTAAGACTGTATGTGACTAGTAAGACGGGTAGTGTGTCTTGTAAAAGACTGTAGTGTGTCTTGTAAGACTGTATTGTGTCAAGTAAGACTGTAGTGTGTCATGTAATACTGTAGATTCTCTTGTTAAGCTGTATGTGTCTTGTTGAGACAGTAGTGTGTCTGCAAGAACTGTAGTGTGTCTTGTAAGACTGTAGTGTTCTTGTTAGAACTGTAGTGTGGTCTTGTAAGACTGAAGTGTTCTTGTAAGACTGTAGTGGGTGTACTTATAAGACGTAGTGAGTCAATTAACTGTAGTATGACTTGTAAAACTGAGTGTGCCCTTTAAGGACTTGTATGTGTCTTGTAAGACTGTATGTGTCTTGTAAAGACAGTAGTGTGACTTGAAAGACTTGTAGTGTGTCTGTAAACTGTAGTGTGACATGAAACTGTGTTGTGTCTTTTAAGAACTATAGTGTGGGTCATGTTAGACTGTACAGTGTCTTGTAAGACTAGTGGGAGTGTCTTGTAAGACTGTAGTGTGTCTAGTAAGACTGTAGTGTGTCTTGTAAGAACTGTAGTGTGACTTATGTACAGGACTGTAGTGTGTCTAGAAAGACTGTAGTGTGTCTTGTAAGACTGTATGTGTATCTGTTAAGAATGTAGTGGTGTCCTTGTAATACTGTAGTGTGTCTTTTACGACTGATAGTGTGTTCTTGTAAGACTGTAGTGTGTCTTAGTAAGACTGTCATTGTGTCTATGTAAGACTGTAGTGTGTCTTGTAAGACTGTAACTTGTAGTCTTGTAGGACTGTAGCGTGTCTTGTAAACTGCAGTGTTTCATATGTAAGACTGTAGTGTGACTTGTAAGATTGAAGTGTGTCTTTGTAAACTGTAGTGTGTCCTTGTAAAGACAGTAGCATGTCTTGTAATACTGAAGTGGTCTTGTAAGACTGTAAGTGTGTCTTGTTACAACTGTTAGTGAGTCATGTAAGACGTATTGAGTCTTGTAAGACTGTAACTGAGTGTCAGTAAACTGTAAGTGATTCTTGTAAAAACTGTAGAGGTGTCCTTGTAATACCGTATGAGTCCATATAAGACTGTAAGTGTGTCTTGCAAGAACTGTATGGTGTCTTGTTAAGACTGTAGCGTGTTTTGTAAGACTTTAGTGGTTGTCTTTTTAGTCAGACTGTAGCTTGTCTTGTAAGACTGTAAGTGATTCTTGTTAGACTGTAGTGGGTCTTGTAAAGACAGTAGTGTGTCTTGTAAGACTGTAAGTGTGTCTTGTAGAGACTGTAGTGTGATCCTGGGTTAGACATGTAGTGTGTCTTGTAACACTGTAGTGTGTCCCCTTGAAGACTGTAGTGGTGTCTTGTAAAGAACGGTAGTTGTGTCTTGTTGAGACTGTAGTTGAGTCTTAGTAAACTTAGTGTGTCTTGTAAGACTGCCAAAGTGTGTCTTATTAGACTGTAGTGGTGTCTTGTAAGAACGTAGTGTGTCTTGTAAAAACAGTAGTGTGTCATGTAAAACTGTAGAGTGTCTTGTAAGAACTGAAGTGTGTCTTGTAAGACTTAATTTGTCTTGGTAAGTACCTCTAGCGTGTCTTGTAATGACAGTAGTGTATTCTTGTAAGAACTCGTAGTGTGTCTTGTTAGACAGTAGTGTGTCTTGTAAGACTGTAGTGTCATGTAAGACTGAAGTGTGTCTAGTAAGACTGTTAGTGTGTCTTGTTCGACTGTAGTATGACTTGTAAGACTGTTAGATGGTTCTTGTAAGACTATAGTGTTGTCTTGTAAGATGTAGAGTGTCTTGTAAGACTGTAGTGTGTCTTGTTTAGACACTATCGTGTCTTGTAAAACGTAAGTGTTCCTTGTAAGACTGTAGTGTGTCTAGTAAGACTGTTAGTGTGTCTTGTAAGGCTCTAGGTGTCTTGTTAGACTCAGAGTGTCTTTTTAAAGACTGTAGTTTGTCTTGTAAAGACTGTATGTGTCTAGTAATACAGGTAGTGTGTCTTGTAAGACTGTAGTTGGTGTCTGAAGACTGTAATGTGTCTAGTAAGACTGTAAGTGTGGTCTTGTAAGAATGTAAGTGTGTCTTTTAAAGAACTGTATTTGTGTCTTGTTAGACTTTAGTGTGTCCTTTAGACTGTAGTTGTCTTGTAAGACTGTATGTATATCTGTAAGACTGAAAATGTGTCTGAAAGACTGTAGTTGGGTCTTGTAAGACTGTATGTGCCTTGTAGAATCGTAGCTAGTATCTTGTAAGACTTAAGTGTGTCTGTAAGACTGTATGGTGTCTTGTTAGACAGTAGAGGTTACTTGTAATGACCTGGTAGTGGGTCATTGTAAGACTGGTAGATGGTGCCCTTGTAAACTGTAGTGTGGTCCTTGTAAGACTATAGTGTGTCTTTATAGAGCAGTAGTAGTGACTTTAAGACATAGTGTTCCTTGTAAGACTGAGTGTTTCTATAAAGACTGAAGTGTTATCTTGATAAGACTGTATGTGTCTGTGTAAGACTGTAGTGTGGGCCAAGGAAGACTGTTGTGTGTTCTTGTAAGACTGTAGTGTGTCCTTGTAAGCTATAGTGTGTCCTTGTTAGACTGTAGTGTGTCTTGTAAAGACTGTAGTGTGTCGTTAGTAAGACTGTAGTGTGTCTTGTAAGATGTAAGTGTCTTGTAGGACTGAGTAGCGTGTTTGTAAGACTGCAGTGTGTCTTGTTAAGACTTGTAGTTTGTCTTTTAAGATTGAAGTGTGTCTTTGTAAGACTTGTAGTGTGTCTTGTAAGACTGTACATGTCTTTAAGAGGGTATTGTGTCTTGTAAGACTGTATTGTGTTCATGTTAAACTGTATTGTGTCATGTAAGACTTTAGTGTGTCTTGTAAGACTGTAAACTGTGTGTCTGTAAGAATGTAGTGTGTCTATGTAAGACTGTAGTGAGTCTTGTAAGACTGTATTGTGTCTTGTAAGACTGAAGTGTGTCTTGTAAGACTGTAGTGTGTTCAGTAAGACTGAAGTAGTGTCCTTGTAAGACTGTAGCGTGTTTTTGTAAGCTGAAGTGGTGGGTCATAGTTAAGACTGTAACTTTGTCTTGTAAGTACTGTGGTTGTGTCTTGTTTGACTGAGTGTGTCTTGTAAGACAGTAGTGTGTCTTGTAAGACTGTAGTGTGTCTTGTAAGACTGTAGTGTTGGTTCTTGTTAGACTGTTGTGTGTCTTGTAAGACTATATGTTCTTGTAAGACTGTATTGGTCTTGTAAGATGCATGGTGTCTGTAAGACTGTAGATTGCTTTGTAAAGACTCAATCTGTGTCTGAAGAACTGTAGTGTGTCTTGTAAGACTGTATTGTGTCTTGTTAGACAGTAGTGTGTCTTGTAAGACTGGTAGTGTGTCCTTGTAAGACTGTAGTGGTGTCTTGTAAGACTGTAGTTGGTGTCTTGTTAGACTTTTAGTATGACTTGTAAGACTGTAGGTGTGTCCTCTGTAAGACTGTAGTGTGTCTTGTAAGACTGGAGTGTGTCATGTAAGACTGTAGTGTTTCTTGTAAGACTGTAGTGTGTCTTCTTGTAAGATATAGTGTGGTTCTAGTAAGACTTATTGTGTCTTGTAGACTGTAGTGTGTCTTGTAAAGACTGTAGTGTGGATTGTAAGACTGTAGTGTGTCTTGTTATACATTAAGTGTTTCCTTGTAAGACTGTATGTGTCCTATGTAAAAGCTGTAGTGTGTCTTGTAAGACTGTAGTTTGGTCCTTGTAAGACTGTAGTGTTTCTTGTAAGACTCGAGTGGTGTCTATGTTAGACTGTAGTGTGTCTTGAAAGACTACGTTATGCGTCCCTGAAAGACTGTAGTGTGTCTTGTAAAAGACTGAAAGTGTTCTTGTAATACTGTAAGTGTGTCTTGTAAAAGACTTTAGTGTAATCTTTTAAGACTGTAGTGTTCCTTGTAAACTGTAGAGTGTCTTTAAGACTATAGTGTGTCCTTGTAAGACTATAGCATGTCTTGTAAGACTGTAGCGTGTCTTGTAAGACTGGTAGTGAGTCTTGTAAGACTGTATTGTGTCATGTTAGACCTGATAGAGTCTTGTAAGACAGTAGTGGTGTCTTGTAAGACTGTAGTGTGTCTGTTTTTAGACTGTATTGTGTCATTGTAAGAACTGTAGTGGTGTCCTTGTAAGACTGTAGTTGTGTCTTGAAAGACTGGTAGTGTGTCTCGTAAGACTTTAGTGTGTTTTGTAAGACTGTAAGTTTGTCTTGTAAGACAGTATAGTGTCTGTTCTAGAGACATAGTGTTCCTTTTAAGACTCTAGTGTGTCTTGTTAACTATAGTGTGTCTTGTAAGCGACTGTAGCGTGTCTGTAATACTGTTATGGTCTTGTTAAGACTGTAGTGTGTATTGTAAGACTGTAGTGAGTCTTTGTAAGACTGTAGTTAGTCTTTGTAAGACAGTATTGTGTCTTGTAGACAATAAGTGTGACTTGTAAGACTTAGTGTTCTTGTAAGACTTATGTGTGCTTGTAAAGACTGTATGTGTCCTTGAAGACTGGTAGTGTTCTTGAAAGATACAGGAGTGTGTCTTGTAAGACTGTAGCGTGTCTTCAAAGACTGAAGTGTGTTCCTTGTAAGACTGTAGAGTGTCCTTGTAAATTGCAGTGTGTCATGACGACTGTAGAGTGTCTTGTAAGACATCTAGCGTGTCTTGTAAGTACAGTAGTGTGTCTTTTAAACAGTAGTGTGTCTTGTTAGACAGTATGTTCTTGCAAGAACTTGTGTGTGTCTTGTAAGACCTTGAATTGTTTCTTTGTTAGACTGTAGGTGACTTGTAAGACAGTAGTGTGACTTGATAAGACTAGTCGTGTGTCATATAAGACTGTATTGTGTCTAGTTAGACTGTATAAAATGACTTGAAAAACTGTAGTGTTTCTTGTAAGACTGTAGTGTGTTCTTCTAGACAGTATTGTGTCTTGTTAGACAGTAGTGTGGACTTGTAAACTGAATTGTGTCCATGTAAGACTGTAAGTGAGACTTGAAAGACTAAGTTGTCCATGTAAGACTATAGTGTGCCTTGTTAGACAGTGTATTGAGTCCTTGTAATACTATGGTGTGTCTGTGTAAGACTGTAGTGTGTCTCAGTAAGGACGTAGTGTGTCCTTGTAAACTGAAGTGAGTCTTGTAAGACTGTATTGTGTCTATTAATACTTGTAGTGTGTCTTTTAAGACTGTAGTGTGTCTTGAGACTGTAGTTGTCTTGTTAGACTGTATGTGTCATGTAAGATGTAGTGTGTCTTGAAAGACTGTAGTGTGTCATGTAAGACTGGAATAGTGACCTTGTAGAAACTGTATTGTTGTCTTTAATACTGTACTGTGTCTTGTTTGGACGTAGCGTTGTCCTTGTAAGACAGCAGTGTGTCCTTGTAACGACTGTAATGTGACTTGTAAGTATTGAAGATTGTCTTGTAAACTGTAGTTGTGTTCTTATAAACTGTAGTGTTCTTGTAAGACTGTAGTGTGATCATGTAAGACTGTAGTGTGTACTTGTAAGACTGTACTGTGTCATGTAAACTGTAGTTTGTCCTTGTATGACTGTAAGTGTGTCCTTGTAAGACTGGTAGTGTGGTCTTATAAGACTGTAGTGGTGTCTTTAAGACTGTAGGTGACTTTGTAAGACTGTAAGCTAGTTTTGTAAGACTGTATGTGTGTCTTGTAAGACAGGTAGCTTGTCATTTAAGACTGAAGTGGTCCTTGGTTATACTGTAGTCTGGCCTCTGTAAGACTGTAATTGTGTCCTTGAAGCCTGTAGTGTGTACTGTAAGACAGTAGTGTGTCTTGTTAGACTGTAGTGTGTCTTGTTAAACCTATATTGTGTCTTGTAAGACGTATGTGTGACTTAATTAGACTGTCGTGTGTCTTGTAAGACTGTAGTGGTGTCTTGAAAAACTGTAGTGTGTCCTAGTAAAACTGTAGTGTTTCCTTGTAAACTGTAAAAGTGTGTCTTGTAAGACTGTAGATTGTCCCCTTGGTAAGCTCTAGCGTGACTTGTAAGACTGTAGTGTAAACTGTAAGACTGCAAGTGATGTCTTGTTAGACGTAGTGTGTCATGTAAGACCTGTAGTAGTGTCTTTTAAGACTTTAGTGTGTCTTGTAAGACTGAAGTGTGTCAATGTTAGACTGTATAGAACTTGTAAGACTGTAGTGTGTCTTGTAAATGACTATAGTGTTTGTCATTGTAAGGACTGTATTGTGTCTTGTAAGACTGTAGTGTGTCATTTTAGACACTGTGTGTCTTGTAAAAAACGTAAGTGTGTCTTGTAAGACTGTAGAGTGTCTAAGTAATACGTGTATGTGTGTCTAGTAAGACTCTAGAGTGTCTTGTTTAGAACTGCAGTTTGTCTTGTAAGACTGTAGTGTGTCTTGTAAGACTGTATGGGTGACTAAGTAATCCTGTAGTGTGTCTTGTAAGACTGTAAGTGTGTCTTGTAATGACTGTAATGTGTTCTAGTAAGATAACTGTATGTGTCAGTGTTAAGACTGGTATGTGGACCTGTAAGTTACGTAGTGTGTCCTTTGTTAGACTATAGTGTGTCTTGTAAGACTGTAGATGTGGTCTTGTAAGACTGAGTGTGCCTGTAAACAGTAATGTGTCTTGTAAGACTGTAGTGGTCTTGTAAGACGTAGTGTGCTTGTAGAATGTAGCGTAGATCCTTGTAAGACTGTAGTGAGTCTTGTAAAGACTTGTAGTGTGTCATGTTAGACAGTAGTGTGTCCTTGTAAAGACAGTAGAGTACCAGAAAACTGTATGTGGTCTTGTAAGTACTATAGTGTGTCTTTTAAAGCTGTAGTGTGACTTGTGAGACTGACGTGTGATCTTGTAAGACTGTATTGTGTACATGTAAGACTGCAGTGAGTGTTGTAAACAGTAGATTGTCTTGAAAGACTGAAAATGTGTGTCTTTAAACTGTAGAGTGTCTTGCAAGTCTGTAGATGTGTCTGAAAGACTACAGTGTGTCTTTGAACGACATTGAGTCTTGAAATACTTAAGTGTGACTTGTAAGACTGAGTTTGTCATTGAAGCACTGTATAGTGTCTTGTAATGACTGTAGTGTGTCCTTGTAAGATCACAGTGTGTCATGCAAGACTGTTAGTGTGTCTTGTAGACTGAATGTGTGTCATTAAGAACATAGTAAGTCTGTTGTAAAGACTGTAGTAATGTCTTGTTAAGACTGTAGTGTGTCTTTGAAATGACGGTAGTGTGTCTGTAAGACTGTAAGTGTTTCTAGTTAAGACAGTAGTAGTGTCTTAGAAATACTTTAGTATGTCTTGTAATCCAGTAGTGTGTCCCTTGAAAGACTGTAGTGAGTCTTGTATAGACTGTATGTGTCCCCTTTTAAGACATGTAGTGTTTCTTAAAAGACTGAAGTATTCTTGTACGACTGTAGAGAGTCTTGGTACTACTCTAGTGTGTCCTTGTAAGACTGTAAGTGTGTCTAGTAAGACTGAAGTGTGTCTGTAAGAACAGTATGTCTTCTAATCTGTAGTGTGTCCATGTAAGAACTGTAGTGTGTCTAGTAAACTACAGAGTTTCATTAACTCAGTGTGTCCTTGAATGACTGAGTGATTCTTGTAAGACTGTAGTGTGTCTTGTAATTATTGAATTGTGTCAAGTAAGACTGTGTAAATGACTGGTAGAACTGTAGTTTTACTTGTAAGACTGTAGTGTGTCTTGTAAGACTGTAGTGTGTTCTTGTAAGACTGTAGTAAGACTTGTAAGACTGTAAGTGTGTCCTTGTAAACTGTATTGTGTCTTGTAAGACTGTAGTGTGACATGTAAGACTGATTCAATCTTGTAAGAACAGTAGTTTTCTCGGTAAGATTGTAGTGTGTCTTGTAAGACTGTAGTGTGACTTGTAATACTGTAGAGTGTGTCCTGTAAGACTGTAGGGTGACTTGCAAGACTGCAATGTGGTCTGGTAAGACTCGAGTGTGTCTTGACTACAGAGCATTAAAGACTGTATGTGTCCTTTAAGACTGTAGTGGTGTCTTCAAAGACTGTAGTGTGTCTTCTAAGACAGTAGTGGTGTCTTGTAAGAATACAGTGTGTACTTGAAATACGTTATGTGCCTTGTAAGACTGAGTGTTTTCTACTTGTAAACTGTAGTGTTCTTGTAAGACTTTAGTGAGTCAGACACCTTTTGTGCACCTCTTCATGAACTGGTTCATGTTAGTTAGCTGGCTATTGACATTTGCGGGCAGTCTGTACCATTTCCTTTCTATGCTGAACAATCAAAGGTGTTTGTAATCCTGTCCACTGACTTGTGGCTACTACAAAGCGTGCACATCTCCCCCTAGTAATATTATTATGTATTATTATTATTAATATTATTATAATCAAAAAGAAGCGCTAAACCACAAGGGCTATACAGCTCTCCCCCAAGAATTATGTTTGCTTTCGTTCCCAACCTTGACAAAAGTATCAGGCAAAATATTCTGGACACTGATTTGACAATTTTTAAACAAGATTAAAGCTTCATGTTGATTTGACTTCTGTCTTCAACATTCAGCATATCCAACTGCTGTCATTCATCCTGGCCTACAGATTCTCATTGGACCCAGTCCAGTGGAGGGGGGATGAATCTTAAGATTTAGTTCTGGGGGGTGATTTTTGCAGTCCTGGCTTTCATTTTTTTGTCAAGGCAGAGTACCATGAGGCAAGCGTAATCCATAGGCATAGTATAAGGGCTAGACATAGGGTCCTGCGAGCCTCAGTAGTAGACAACTGTGCCTTGTTCTGTAAGGAATTTCAGTCTGCATTCGCTATTACATTACAAACACGTTCCCATCAATTTCTCTGACATGCATGGGTCAAAAGGGTCAGAGGTATTCCAGATATTTTACTGAGAAACAGAAAATGAGTGTGGCTTCCCCATTACACTGGACATTAAAAATATTTACCCATCTCAGTTTGTTTCGTGCCAACGAGTATGGGCTTTCCGTTATTTCCCTAGGTGTAATTGATAGTTATGTTGTCTACTAGACCATATGGTTGCGCAGGAACACAAGTATTCCTTTTATTAACATTAGTCTCTATCTTGTGGTGTCTTTTTACCTGACACTGAACAGAGCACTGGTCATCGCATACCAGTAGAAGTTTTGCACTTGACACTGAATTGCCATGTCTTACATAACAGAAATAATAAAGGACCCAGAATACAAACCTTGGTGAACTCCACATGATATCTGACAGGGGTTCTGATTCTCTTTTTGTTGATTATAACAATTTTGTTTCCCTATTGCTAAGGTATGGACTTAAACCAGACTATGTAACCTATGCCGATAGCATGAAGTTTCATACATAAAATATTGTGGTTGACAGTATCGAACGCCTTTTGTGTGCAAGACTAAGGTTACTATTCTATGAGGTTCCCTATCGAACATTACATTTCACATGTCCACCATCAGATTAAAAAACTGGATTTAGATCCCGACTTTGACACCTCCCCAATACAAGAGTTGCTATAAGAATTACAGAAGCAAATCAACGCATTCAAATCATAATGAAGCCCTGTTTATTCTGCAGACATCAAACAAACGGGCTTCCACAAGGATAAATTGTTCATTATAGTGGAGTTGGTGACACGCCCCTTTTGCAATATCCAAGAACTAGCTACAAGCATATTAAAACAGGGGAAGAGTTTATGTGTCTGCCCAAATAATAAAACTGTGGAACAAAAATCACAAGGTATAAAGAGAGATAACATCAAAGCAGCTTTCAAAGACAACTGGAAGCTTTCTACAACCGATGGTGGAACAAAAAATTCTGGGGCTGAATGGTACTGCCCTTGATACAGGCCACGAGTCAAACTGAAAGGCTGGAGGTGAGTCCCTGGGTGTCCTAAACGAGGGGCTGATAGGCTCTGTCCAGGGAGACAGTAAATGTGGAAAGCTGGAGTTGCTAGACCTGTGAGACAGTAATGGTGAAGCTAGAAGGTGCGGTCCTGGGAGACAGTAATGGTGAACTGGATTTGCAGTGCTGTACTGGGAGACAGTAATGTTGAAGCTGTGAGGTGCTGTCCAGGGAGACAGTAATGGGAAGCTGGAGAATTTGTCCAGGTAGTCGGGAATTTATACGCAGGAAGGAATCATATAATGACCACATAGGGACAAGAGCCGTAGTGGGGAAGACAAGTGAGTCAAAGATAAGATAACCAATATTTTTTTTTTCAAACAAGAAATACCACAGGAAATAGCAAACAAGAGGACTCCACTAGCAATAGGGAGGAAATATTACCAAAAACACTGGTGGAGCTCCAATTTGAATGGTGCAAAGGTAGTGATAGGAATAAGACAGGAAACATGCACCAACTAGTGAATACAGTCCACAGAAACCCCAGGCCAAAAGGAAAACGCAAGCCTGTGCACATACTATGCACTTGGTATCTGCAGACATGGGAAATCTTGAAAAACAGACGGACGTGCAACTAAGACCACCCTAGAAAATTCCGTGTTCCATATGACAACAGGAAAATGCAAACTCCCTTCCTGAAAGCTTTTCACCCTGAAATGTGCACCACTTCAGTAACAGGAAAGACTGTGCTGTAAGCTATAAAATGCCAGGCAACACACAACCATCAAATGGGAAAAAAAGATACAAAACATCCAGGCCATGGGAAAACCTGGGTACCACAGCCACTCAAGAGGGAGAGGTTTATTTTAGTGCCATAAGGAAAAAAAACTGGACAGGAAAAGCAGAAATCATACACCAAAGTCCAGTCAATTCCTGGAGTGGAACCACAGTCGCTGGCCTCCTACTCCAAACCAACAGATACAGATACTAATGGCCGTAAAAAAATCCCCCCCCACAGTCCCAACAATACCACCAGTCCGATGACATTCTTCATTGCAAATATACATGGCTAAAGCCAGCAACAAACAACAAATACGCTTTCATCTAACCGTGACTTCTGCAGAGGCAAAGGCAATGTTACGCGGCTTTCACTGAGACCTCACATAAAGGATCACTTTACAACGAAATTAGGAATTCCCAGGTGTACAACCTATAACAGATGTGACAGAGTGACCAGGCAAAAGGGGGGGGGGGGTTGCCTGTACATGCAGAGTACTTGTATTCGCAGAACTGCTTAATGCCCTCAAAATGATGTAGTGTAAGTTTTTAGCAGTAAAGGTCGAGAACCAAAACCTATTCATTGTGGGTTATCTAATCAACCTCCGGATGCAACATCCCAGCAATTCCAGGAACAGCTGTAAAAAATTGACCACTGTCTGGAAAAACCTTCCCAGCTCCCTGCACCCAACATCTTGCTCCTTGGGGATTTCAACTTAAGCACCTAAAATAGGAGGATATAAGCAAATAATATTGTTGCCAGTAATAACACCAGGTAGGCAGCTCTGATGAAAACTCACACACACACGAGCTTTTCAATCCTGTCACAAAATCAATTTATACCCGCAACTAATGCAGAGGTCCCTACTAACTGGATAATACACGACTCAATCTTCACAAACAATGGATACCTGATAAGAAGATGTCCCATATCAAAAACAAAAATACCTCATATCACAACATAATTGAGTTTCAGCAAGTAGCTCGAGAGCCCCAGACCGGACATAATGAGATAAGTTCTCACAGGGAGCATTCACCAAATTCCACAACTTCAACAACAAAAACATAAAGTGGACCAAGTAAACCAAGATCCTTAAACCGATATAACTGGGAAGATATACTAAGCAACACAGACCCCAACTTATGCCTTATAACAGATTAAATTGTGGCAACACGATGTATGCACAAGGCTTATTTTTCATCTAATAAAAAGGAGGAGTAGATTGTAAAATAGAAAGTGAGACAGGCGCTCCATTTTATCAGCGACGGAAAAGAAATAACTAGTTGTATCTAGTTCATACTAGATTTACCAAGTTTACTTTAGGTTCAATCCAGCCCAACACATAAGACAAACATCAACTTCATTAAGTGTAGTAGTGACTATACCCTAACATGACTCAAAATAACTCTAGCTATATAAATTGTCCAAACTTCCTACCACTAAAGATATCAGTACTAGAACTCAACACACCAACTCAGGGATATAAATATCCATATTTAAACCTAGACGATGATGTGATCCGTTGACGCCCTATCTAAAGCTCCATAACTGGACACCCTATCAAAACCTAAAAGTCTATCAGTACTTAAACTACAACATCAGGTCCTTAAGCAAACACTATGATGACCTCTTATGCACTCCTTGAATCACTAAAGAACACCCTTCTCCTTCATTATTTCTTACTGAAGACCTGGCTTAAGTGGGCAGTAGGGAAATTTCCGCGCGCGCTCGACCGAAAAAATCGAAAAATATGGAAACTAGTATATATACTGTAAAATAGCTCAACTCTTTGGCAACACAATGGTAAACAATGAATGTTTCTACACTTTTCTACAAGAAAATATAGTCATTTATATCCAGGTATTGAGACGGCGATGTTGGTACCAGTCTGCTCACACGGCTATATATTTGTTTGGAGTTTTTTCCTTGTTTTTTATCGCCTTTTCTGCATTAATTCTTTCTAATAAATAAGTGACTATTTGGCAATCATAAAACAGTAGGCGGGATACTTATCCGCAGACTTAGTGATTTACCGTCCAATCCCTCTCTCTCCCACACATGCACACAACATACACAAGCACTCATCCCACAAGCACATATACACTTGACACAAAACACGAAACCCCTCTCCCCTAACCACCTCTCCCCCTTCCCTAACCACCTCACCCTAGCCACCTACCCCCTCCCCAAACCATCTAACCCCCTCTCCCAACTACCTTCCCCTCCAATAACCATCCCCCCCTCCCCCATAACCATCCATCCCCTCTCTCAAACACATACTCCCCCTCCCCTAACCACCTCTCCCCCTTCCCTAACCACCTCACCCTAGCCACCTACCCCTCCCCCAAACCATCTAACCCCTCCCCCAAACCATCTAACCCCCTCCCCAACTACGTCTCCCCCTCCAATAACCATCCTCCTCCTCCCCCATAACCATCCATCCCATCTCCCCCCTAACCATCTATTCCCCTCCCCCTAACCACCCTTCCCCCTTCCTTCTGTGGAGCAACGGGGGAACCTAGAACTAGGATGAGAACAAGGGGCTTGAAGGTCAAATCTGGGAGGGAGGACTGGGAGGAAAGGCTCAAAAAAAGGGAGGAAGACTGGGAAGGAGACTAGATGAGCTGGCAAGGAAGATGGAAAGAGAGGTTAGCAACAGAATACAGAAGGTGGAAGCAACATGCCACAGCAGCAGAAAACAAGATAGAGAGATTAGAAGAGGAGCTGACACATCTGAAACAGCATAGAGACAAAGATATTACAGAAGTAGCATCGATAATGGCTACATCAGACACAGACAACGGGTCTGAAGGGAGCATGGAAACTAAACTGTATGCAGAGGTCCTGTCAAACCCACATGGGGCCAAAACAAAGACAGGGAGCACACTAGGACAGAATGAGAGATTGGAAGACATTGAAGGAACTAGGACATGTGCAGGGACCTTACCAGACACCTGTGGGGGCCAAGAACAGGTGAGCAGGAAGGACAAACCAAGGAGCATAGGGGCCATAGCTAGGGAAGGGACTGAAGGAAGGAACACTCCACGCAAGGAACTAAAACACATCAGAGGATGCAATGGGAGTCACAGTGGGAGGTGGAAAGGGAGAGATCAGTGTTTGTCTATGGCCTAGACAAAGCTAAAGGGGAAACTTATGATGAAAGAAAGCAGGAGGAGAAAAAAGTGATTGAAGGCATCAGAAAGTGATAGTGGGGGGGGATATGACCCAGGGGGCAAATTTTCGGGAATCGGGTGGTTCACAAAGAAAAGGAATGGGGCTTCTCAAAGAAATTTTCGGGGCAGAATAAACCCCAACGATCCTCAGGAAAAGCCGGCTGAGAGCAAGCGGATTTTCATGAGTTGTACCTCGATCGAGACAAACACGGGGAGAAATAAGACGATAAAGAAAGATTAAAAAACGAAAGGACAAGGGAAGGGAAAATAAAAAAAGGAGACAAATAACCCGGAACAATGGAAGGACAACAACCCCCAAAACCCGCAGAAGGACTCCACCTAAAACCCCCCAAAGGCCCACTGAACAACCCAAAAACCCAATCATCACACACCGTCCCTCTGTTCCCCCCCCCCACCACAGTTACAGTATTAGAACAGAAGTTAAGGTTTGGTAAAAACAAAAGCAGATGGTTTTAAACGAATAAAACAGAGGAATGGCAAAAATAATAATGAAAAAGTCCCCAAAACATAAAAGCAGTTCAAAAACAAAACTCACGAGACAATAACAGTGCAATCTCCCCCCCCGGGAACCAATCATGGGGAAAGAAGAAGGGGCGGGAGGGGAGGGGGGTTCCCTTCTTTTAAAAACAGAGGGAAAATTCGAGAAAAGGAAGGCATAGATGAGAGGGGAAAAAGAGACTAAAAGTAGGACCTTAGTTGGGGAACACAAGGTGGTCATTGCAGTGATTATAATCCACCACAGAACTGCAAAAGGGCCCAGAGGGGAAATATGAAAGAGCAACAAGCAATGGTGGACCATTTGGGAGGTGGCAAAAAGAGCCACCCAGCAGAGCAAAGTTAGGTTATGGGGATTTCAAAAACAGGAGATTGACGGGGAAAAACCTGGAGCCACAGGGGGCCCGAAACTGGAGACCAAGTGTTGGACGGGGGGCGGGAAACCCTAAACCCAACATTTAAGGACACACCAAATGAAAGAGAAGCATGAACCAGCAAAGATTGGACCTTGTGTTCATCCTGGGGAGTTCAGACTTTAGGGCACAGTAGAAGTCCCCTAAAGGGGTAGCGACCATGTGGTTCTTTGGGTTTGAATACATAGTAGAGCTGCAGTAGAGAGTAACAGGATTGAATGGAAAACCTGACTATAAAAGAGGGGGTTTTCATAGGGTTGAAGAACTTCCTGGAGAGGTCCAGTGGGAAAAGAGACTGGCAGGAAAGCCAGAAACGAAAAGTGGAATATTAAAAAACAAAATGCAAAAGGAGGCAGTGGAAAGGTTTTTTCCCCAAAGGGGACAGAAAAACGGAAGACCAGAAACGAGCCCCTGGTTTACCTACGGTAAGGGGCAAAAACAAAGTCAATAAAAATGGAAAAAAATACAGAAGGCAAGAAACACACGAAAATAGGGAGATCAGTCGCGGAGCTAGGAACGAGTATGCACAGGTAAGAAGGGAGACCCACGACAGTATGAAAATGACATAGAAATCGAAAATCAAGACTGACCCGAGACTGTTGTATAGCCAATCAGGAAAAAGACAGCAGTCAAAGACCAGGTGATCAGATTAAGGACAGAAGGTGGAGAACTCACAAGAAATGATCAGGAGGTATGTGAGGAGCTGAACAGGAGATTTAAGGAAGTTTTTACAGTAGAGACAGGAAGGGCTGTGGGAAGACAGCACAGAAGGGAACATCAAGAGGGAATATGCCAACAAGTGTTGGATGACATACGAACAACCGAGGAGGAGGTGAAGAAGCTGCTAAGTAACCTTGATACCTCAAAGGCGAGGGGGACCGGACAACATCTCCCCAGGGGTCCTTAGAGAAAGAGCAGAGTTTCCTGTGCGTCCCCTCTAACCACAATCTTCAACACATCCCTTGAAACTGGGGCAACTACCTGAGAAATGGAAGACAGCAAAGTAGTCCCCATATTTAAGAAAGGAAACAGAAAACGAGGCGCTAAACTACAGACCTGTGTCTCTGACATGTATTGTGTGAAAATTTCATGGAGAAAAATTATCAGGAGGAGAGTGGTCGAACACCGGGAAAACGGAACAAGAGTATAAATGCCAACCAGCACGGATTCATGGAAGGCAAACCTGTGTCACAAACCTTCTGGAGTTTTTATGATAAAATAACAGAAGTAACACACGAGAGAGGGGTGGGTTGATTGCATCTTCTTGGACTGCAAGAAAGGCCTTTGACACAGTTCCTCACAAGAGATTAGTGCAGAAGCTAGAGCATCAGGCGCATATAACAGGAAGGGCACTTTCAATGGATCAGAGAATACCTGACAGGGAGACAACAACGAGTCATGGTACGTAATGATGTATCACGGTGGGCACCTGTGACGAGCGGGGTCCCACAGGGGGTCGGTCATAGGACAGTGTATTTTTTGGTTTATATGTGAACGACATGATGGAAGGGATAGACTCAGGAAGTGTCCCTGATTTGCGGGATGATGTGAAGTTAAATGAGAGAATTAAATCTGATGAGGTACCAGGCAGCTCAAAGAGACCTGGACAGAATGGACACCTTGGTCCAGCAAATGGCTTCTCGGAATTTAATCCTGCCAAATGGCAAAGTACATGAGATAGGGGAAGGGCACAGAAGACCACAGACCCGAGTTCGGTAGGTGGCCAAGGACTGCAAACCTACCACTCAAGGAGAAAAGATCTTGGGGTGAGTATAACACCGACAGTCTCCGGAAGCCACACATTCAACCAGGATAACTGACTGCAGCATATGGGCGCCTGGCCAACATGAGAATGCATTCCGATACCTTAGTATGGATCGTTCAATACAATGTACACCGTGTAGTCAGGCCATACTGGAGTATGCAGCACCTGTTTGGGACCCGCACTCTTGATAAAGCACGTCAAGAAACTAGAGAAAAGTACAAAGGTTTTGCGACAAGGTTTGTTCCAGAAGCTAGGGGGAATGTCTATGATGAAGGATTATTAAGGGAAATCGGCGTGACGACACTGGAGACAGGAGGGTCAGGGGAGACATTGATAACGACATATAAAAATTACTGCGTGGAATAGACAAGGGTTGGACAAAGACAGGATGTTCCAGAGAGGGGACACAGAAACAAGAGGCCACAATTGGAAGTTGGAAGACCACAACTGGTCAGAGAGATATTAGGAAGTATTATTCGGTAATAGAGTTGTAAGGCAGGGGAATAGCCTAGAAAATGACGTAGTGGAGGCAGGAACCATACACAGTTTTAAGACAAGTTTGATAAAGAACCCTCAGGGAGCGGGGAGAGAGAGGGCCCAGTTGCAACCGGTTGATGAGGCGGGGCCAGGGAGCTAAGACTAGACCCCGGCAACCAAAATAGGTGAGCCCAAATATGTGAGCACACACAACACACACACACACACACACACACACACAACACAAATGTATAGTCCCAATTTTTAAAAAGGAGACAGACATGAGGCACTAATCTAGAGACCTGTATCATCTAAACGTGTATTGTATGCAAGGTCATTGAGAAGTTCATCAGGAGGAGAGTGGTGGGGCACCCTGGAAAAGAAACAATGTGTAATAATTGACATCAACACGGTTTAAGGGAAGGAAAATCCTGTGTCAAACCTACTAGAGTTTTATGACAGGTGACAGAAGTAGACAAGAGCGAGGAGGGGTGGATCGACTGATATTTTTGGACTGCAGAAGGCCTTCGACACAGTGTCCTTCCAAGAGGTTACTGCAAAGCTAGAGGTTCAGGCACACATAACAGAAACGGCCACTGCAATGGATCAGAGAATACATGAAAGGGAGCAACAATGAGTCATGGTACGCGACGAGGTGTCACGAGCCTAGGGGCGGCTGTGTGACAAAAGGGATTCCACAGGAGTTGTCAGTCCTTGGAACCTTGTGACTGTTTCTTGGTATATGGTGAACGCCATAACGGAAGGGATAGACTCAGAAAGTGTCCTTGTTTGCAGATGAGCGATGTTAATGAGGAGAATCAAAATCGGAATGAGATTCAGGCAGGACTACAAAGAGACTGGACAGGCTACAAAGCCTGGTACAGCAACTGGCTCCTTGATTTTAACCCTGTCAATATGCAAGTCATGTAGATGGGAACGGGCAAAGAAGCTCGCAGACACAATATTAGTTAGATGGCCAAAAGGATCCAAACCTCACTCAATGAAAAAGATCTGGGGGTGAGGATACACAGAGCAATATATCCTGTAGGGCGCACATAATCAGATAAACTGCTGAGCATACGGGCGCCTGGCAAACCCTCCGGATTAGCGTTCCGATACCCTGCAGTAAGGATTCGTTAGACTTGTATACCATTTACGGCAGGCCATTACTGGAGTATGCAGCACCAGTTTTGAATCCACACCTAGTCAAGCACGTCAAGAAATTAGGAAAAGTGCAAAGGTTTGCACAAGACTAGTCCCAGAGAGACGGGGATTGTCCTACGAAGAAAGGTGAGGGAAAATCGGCCTGACGTATGGAGGACAGGGGGTCAGGGGAGACATGGTAACGACATATAAAATACGGCGCAGAATGGTCAAGGTGGACAAAGACGAGATGTTCCAGAGAAGGGACACAGGACACCAGAGGTCACAATTGGAAGTTGAAGAGTCAGGATGATCAAAGGGATGTTAGGTAGTATTCTTCAGTCATAGAGTAGTCAGGCCGTGGTATAGGCTAGTGAAAGTGAGTAGTTGGAGGCGGGAACCTATACATAGTTTTAAGGCGAGGTATGATAGAGCTTCATGGGGCAGGGAGAGTGAGTGGACCTAGTAGCAATCATGCGAGAGGCGAGGCCAGGGTGGAGCTATATCGACCCCTGCAACCACAAAGAGGTGAGTACAAAATAGGTGAGTAAACACACACACACACCCTCACACGTCACAGCGTTTTCCACCGAGTTTTCTGTTCCCGATCTTATCTCATGTGGAAAGATTGATGGTGAGAAACATTATTATGGAGCTGATTAAGAGGTTATGCTGTGTTCGACCTCTACAACACAATTGTCTTCAGAATTTGTTAAGTTATACCATTGAATTAAGAAAGATCCTGATTCACCTTACGAAGCAATGAACATTTTTATAGTAATTATGGTCGAGGTAGATTATTGTGGAAAAATGACTTGTTATTAGAAGACGGGGGGGGGGGGACTTAGGTGCCTTTAAGTTAGCGAAACCAGTTGATTGTAAGTTTTAGTCTGAAGGAAAATGATTACCTTAAAGGCAAGGCTAAATGTGATAAAAAACACAATCGTGTCACCCATTAATATTTGTACATAAAACTTATTACAGTTGTGACCAGTGTGGACGGTGTTGTCAGTGGATCATTAACTCTGTAATTTGTTTCTTGTTGTAAATATGTACAGGAGGTGATGTAGTGATTCGTTACCTTTGTGACCAGGATCTACCTGAGTTCATTACCTTTGTGACAGAATCTACCTGGAGTTCATTACCTTGTGGACCAGGGGGGGGGAAATTTTTTATCTTACCTGGAAGTCGTTACCTTTGTATGACCAGACTTACCTGGAGATCAATTACCTTTGTGACAGAATCTACCTGGAGTTCCTTCCCTTTTGTGACCAGATCTACCTGGAGTTCATTACCTTTGTGACCAGATCTACCTGGAGTTCATTACCTTTGTCGGACCAGATCTACCTGCGAGATCATTACCTTTGTGGACCAGATCTACCTGGAGATCATTACCTTTGTGACCATGATCTACCTGGAAGTTTCATTCCTTTGTGACCAGATCTACATCGGAGTTCATTACCTTTGTGACCGATCTACCTGAGATCATCTTTTGACCAGATTACCTGAGTTCATTACCCTTGTGACCAGATCTACTGGAGTTCATTACCTTTGTGGACAGATATTACCTGGAGTTCATTACCTTTTGTGACCAGATCTACCTGGAGTTCATTACCTTTGATGACCAGATCTACCTGGCGTTCATTACCTTTGTGACCAGATCCTATTGGAGATCATACCTTTGTGACCAGATCTACCTGGAGATCATTACCTTTGTGACCAGATGCCTACTGGGAGTTCCCATTACCTTTGTGACCAGATCGACCTTGGAGATCATTACCTTTGTGACAGATCTACCTGGAGCTTATTACCTTTGTGACCCTGATCTACCTGGAGTTCATTACCTTTGTGACCAAGATCTACCTGGAGATCTTAGCTTTGTGACCAGTTCTACGTGGAGAGCATTACTTTGTGACCAGATCTACCTGGAGATCATTACCCTATTGTGACCAGAATCTACCTGGAGATACATACCTTTGTGACCAGATCTACCTGGAGGATTCATTACCTTGTGACCAGATCTACCTGGAAGATCATTACTTTTGTGACCAGATTCTACCTGGAGATCATTACTTTGTGAACCAGATCTACCTGGAGATCATTACCTTTGTGACCAGATCTACTGGAGATCATTACCTTTGTGGGAAAGATCTACTGGAGTTCATTACCTTTGTGAACTGATCTACCTGGAGATCTTTACCTTGTGTCCAGATCCAGTTATACATAAACTTTGTGGTCCAGTCACTGGACCCATTATGTACCTTTGAATCTTTTGATACCACCACCAGGATGGGTATGGTAGTTTGTGACTTCCACCCACAGGATGGAGTTATGGTGTGAATAACCTCCCACAGGATGGGATAGGTGTGACCTACCACCCACGGAGGGGATGGTGTGACTACCACCCACAGGTATGGGTATGATGTGGACTACACCCACAGGATGGGTAAGGGGTGACTACCACCCACAGGATGGGTACGGGGTGTGATTCCACACCACGGATGGTTTCGGGGTGACTACACCCACAGGCATGGGTATGGTGTGACTACACCCACAGGATGGGTATGGTGTGACTACCACCCACCAGGATGGGTAAGGCGTTGACTACCACCACAGGATGGCGGGTAGGGGTGACTCCACCCACAGGAAGGTACGGGGTTGGTGACTACCACCCACAGGATGGGTTATGATGATGATACACCAGGATGGGTAAAGGTTGTTACTACCACCCAAGGATGGGTATGGCTGTGATACACCCACAGGAATGGGGTATGGTCTGTGGACTAACGACCCAGGATGGGTATGGTGTGACTACCCAACAGGATGGGTTGGTGTGACTACCACCACAGGATGGGTACGGGGTGATACCCAACAGGATGGGTACGGGGTGACTACCACCCACAGGATGGGTAGGATGTGACTTCCACCCACAGGTATTGGGTAATGGTGTGTTACATACCCCCTCGGAATGGGTTATGGTGTGACTTCCAACCCTCAGGATGGGTTGGGGTGACTACACCCACAGGTGGGTATGGTGTGGACTCCACCCACAGGATGGGTATGGTGTGACTACTCATCTACAGGGCGCTTGGGGGGTATGGTTGTGACTACCACCCACAGGCATGGGTATGGTGTGACTACCACCACAGATGGGTTTTATGGTGTGCTACCACCCACATGAGGGGTATGGTGTGACTACCACCACAGGAATGGGTGTTTATGGTATGTTGTGACTACACCCACAGGATGGGGTATGGTGTGTCTACCACCCCACGGAGGGGGTATGGTGGAACTACCACCACAGGATGGGGTATGTGTGACTGCCCACCCACAGAAAGGGTATGGTGTTGATACCACACTACCAGGATGGGTTATGGGTGTGACTACCACCCACACGGATGGGTATATGGTGTGACTACCACCAACAGGATGGTATGGTGTGGACTACCCACAGGATGGGGGATGGTGTTATACCACCCACACGATGGGTAATATATGGTGTGACTACCCCCATACCAGGATGGGTATGGTTGTGAAACTACCAACCTTACAGGATGGGTATGGTGTGAAACCACCCACAGGTGAGTATGGTGTGATACCAACTACAAGATGGGTCTGGTGTGACTACCACCTTACAGGATGGGTATATGGGTTGTGACGCACCCCAGGATGTGTATGGGTGACTATCACCACAGGATGGGTATGGAGTGAGCTACCACCCACAGGATGGGTTAATGGTGGTGGTGACTACCACCCACAGATGGTTATGGCGGTGACTACCGCCACCAGGATGGGTTATGGGGTGACTACCCCCACAGGTAGATGAGTATGGATGTGACTACCACCTACGGATGGGTTGGTGTGACTACACCCACAGGATGGGTATGGGTGTCTACCCGCCCCAGGATGGGTATGGGGTGGATACCACCCACCAGGAGGGTATGGGGTGACTACCACCCATCAGGATGGGTATGGTGTTACTACCACCCACAGGATGGGTTTATGGTGTGACTACCCCCAACAGGATGGGTCTGGGGGGACTACCTACCACTGGATGAGTATGGGTGTGACTACCACCCAAGGATATAGGTATGGGGTGACTACCTCCACAGGATGAGTATGGTGTTGGACTACACCAAGGATGGGTTTCGGGTGATACCACCCACAGGATGGGTATGGTGTGGACTACCCACCCACAGGATGGGTAATGGTGTTACTACCACCCCACAGGATGGGTATGGGGGGTGACTACCACCACAGGATGGGTATGGTGAGACTACCACCCACAGGATGGGTATGGTGTTACTACCACCACAGTAGGGTCTTTATGGTTGTGACTACACCCACAGGATGGGTTGGGGAAGACTACACCCACAGGATGAGTATGGTGTGACTACCACCCACAGGATGAGTTATGGTGTGACTTCCACCCACAGGATGGGTATGGTGTGATACCACCCACAGGATGGGTTATGGTTTGGGTGTTGTGACTTCCAACCCACGGATGAGTATAGTTGTGATTCCCCACAGGATGGGTATTGGTGTGATGCACACAGGGATGGGTATATGGGGTGAACTTCCACCCACAGGATGGGTGGGAGACTACTACCCACAGGATGGGTATGGTATGGATTGTGACTTCCACCCACAGGGATGGGTTATGGTGTGGTTTCCACCCACAGGATGGGTATTGTGTGATTTCCACCCACAAGGATGGGTTTGGGGTGACTTCATCCCACAGGCATGGGATATTTGGGGTGACTTCCACCCACAGGATGGGTCTGGGAGACTACCACCCACAGGATGGGTCTGGGAGAGATACACCCACAGGATGTGTCTGTGGGAGACTACCACCAAACAGTGATGGGTTGGGGAAGACTTCCACCCACAGGTTGGGTCTGGGGGAGACTTCCACCCAGGAGGATGGGTCTGAGGGGGACTACCACCACAGGATGGGTCTGTGGAGACTACCACCAACAGGATGGGTCTGGGGGACTACCACCCACAGGTGGGTATGGGGTGACTACACCACAGGATGGGTATGGGGTGACTACCCACTCACAGCGATGGGTATGGGGTGCTTAAATAAACATATTAAACTAACTGAACTAATCTAGTTATACTAAGGAATCGTATATGGAATATTTTGAACATCGCTATGAAAGATATCCTGCACCTGAAAGCTAAGTGGGTCTGATAACTTCATCTTGTATCTTTGGCGAATGGGCATGAAGCTGTGTCGAATATCGTTATACCCAGACTCTTATTCCGTCTGTTTAAATTCAGCCGTTTAAACAGAAGTTAGATGGGATCGCTGAGTCTGTGTGTACAGAGTGTGTAGCCAAGAACATTTGGTGAGGAGTTAGGAAGGTTCTTTGATTAATGATAGTAATTACGTTACGTTAGGAGTTTGTACAAAGGCTTAGCTGGCAACTAGGAAAAAATTATCCAGAGTAACTAATCTAAAAATTACTCTTCAGGTCCGGAATGGTACTGGATTCTCCCAGAACATTATTATCAGTTGTATAGCAGTTACTGTGTAGTAACGCCAGTGTAAGTGTAAGAACAATGGTCTGTACAGTTGTAGTAAACGCCAGTGTAAGTGTAAAAGAACACTGAGTGTTCAGTTGTTGTAAACGCCAGTGTAAGACAATGAGTGTTACAATTGTAGTAACAAACACCAGTGTATGAACAACTGAGTGTTACCGTGTAGTCAAACAACCAACAGTGAAAAGAAACACTGAGTGTTACAGTTGTCAGTAAAGGAACACCACCAGTAGTGGCGAACACTGTGGGGTACAGTTTTGGTGTAAGAGCTAACAACCACCAGTGTATGAACACTGAGTGTTACGCTGTAGTAACAACACCACGAGTAGAACAATGTGTGTTACAGTGTAGTAACAAAATACACCAGTTGTAAGAACCTGAGTGTTACCAGTGTAGTAACATCACCAGTGTGCGAACACTGAGTGTTACAGTGTAGTAACAACACAAGTGTATGATACCACTGAGTGTTACCGAGTAGTAACAACACCAGTGTACTGATACACTGAGTGTTACCAGTGTCAAGAACAACTCCAGTGTAAGAACACTGAGTGTTACAGTATAGTAACAACACCAGTGTATGAAAACCTATGAGTGTGACAGTGTAGTAACAACACCAGTGTATGAAACACTGAGTGTTACAGATGTAGTAAACAACTCCAGTGTTTGAACACTGTGTGTTACAGTTATAGTAACAACACCCGTGTATGAACACTGGTGTTACAGTTTGTCTGTAGTAACATCACCAGTGTATGAACCTCTGAGTGTTACAATGGTTAGAACACCAGTGTTATTGAACCACTTGAGTGTTTACGTGTTAGTAACTGTAGACAACTTCCAGTGTATGAACTACTGAGTGTTACAGTTGTAGTAACAACACCAGTGTATGAACACTGAGTGTTCAGTGTAGTAACAACACCAGTGTATGAACACTGGTGTTATAGTGTGTGGTAACTAACCTGTGTATGAACAATGAGTGTTTACAGTGTAGTAAACAACACAGTGTTATGAACACTGAGTGATTATAATGTAGTAACAACACCAGCTGTATGAACACTGAGTGTTACAGTGTAGTAAACAAACACCAGTGTATGAAACCACTGAAGTGTTTCGTTGTGTAACAACACCAGTGTAAGAACACTGAGTGTTACTCAGTGTAGTAACAAACAACCAGTGTAAGAACACTGGTGTTACAGCTGATTAGTAACAACACCAGTGTCTGAACACTGATGTGTTACAGTGTAGTAGCAACACCAATGTAAGAACACTGTGGTGTTCCAGTGTTAGTAACCAACACAGTGTAAGAAATCACTGAGTGGTGTTACAGTGTAGAAACTTGGTCCTCAGTCAAATAGAGAAAATTAAATACCTATACAAATCCCCTGGTCTGATGAATGTTTGCAAGGGATGTTAATGGAAATGTGTCAGGGGCCCAAGACTGTTCAACTGCCTCCAGCATTCATTTGGGGGATTACCATACAGACCCTGGCACAGTCTTCAAGCTGGCACTGGACAAGCACAGCATATAGTCGCGTACTGACCTGCCGGGGCCTGTGGCCTCGTACGATGGTTCTTTGCGTGCAGCCAGCAGTAAAGTAACTGCTGGTTGATAAGGCTCTGTCCACCAGAGGCCTGTTCACAGACGGGCCGCGGGGCGTTGACCCCGGAACTCTCTCCAGGTAAACTCCAGGTAATACCTTTGGCTAATCTTTTTAACATATCACTAAAACTGGGCATGTGTCCTGATAAGTGAAAATGGCAAAATATAATACCTATTTACAAGGCAGGTGACAGGTCCCCTGGCTCGAACTATAGACCAAAAAGCCTTACCTCCAATAGTGGGAAAATTTATGGAATCAATAATTGCCGAAGCAATTCGTGCTATCTTGATTGGCACAATTGATTAATGGAATCTCACCACGGTTTTACCAAGGGGCGTTCCGTCTTACCGAATTTACTACACTTTTTTCAACTAAGGGTTTGAGGAGGTTAGATCATGGTTATGAATATTGATATTGTGTTATGGTCATCAGTAAGGCTTTAGATAAGTTCACACCAGAGGCTATCTGAGGAAACTTAAGGCACACGGCAATAGGAGGAGAAATTTTTTCCTGGGTAGAGGCATGGCTGACAAATTCACAGCAGACAGTTGCATAAATGGGGAGAAGAGAAATCAGAAATGGGGGCAAGTCGAAGCGGTGTTCCTCAGGGGGATCAGTGGTATTTTTTTTTTTTGGCCGTTGTTGTCACAATTTACATAAACGGACCTAGATGAGGGAATAAATAACGAATAAGCAAAATTTGCTGATGACACCAAAATAGGCCGTCCAATTCATTCTAATGAGGACACAGAGCACTCCAGGATGATTTGAATTGACTGATGCAATGTCGGAGACGTGGCAGATGCAGTTTTTAATTTAATACTGATAAAATGCAAAAGTTGTAAATATTTGGAAGGTAAATAACTCATGCCACATATAAACTAAATACTGTAGGTCTTAATACTACTGATTGCGAAAAGATTTAGGAGTTTTGGTTAGCAATATAAAACCAGACAACAGGGCATTAGTGTTCGCAATAAAGCTAACAGGATTCTTGCTTGGCTTCATATCTAGAAGTATAAATAGTCAGGAAGTCCTCAGGTTGTTCTTCAACTCTTACAATCCTTGGTTAGGCCTCATTTAGACTATGTGCTCAGTCTGGTACCGTATTACAGAATGGATATAAATGCTTGGGAAATACGCACAGAGGAGGATGACAAAGATGATCCCATGTATCAGAAAATCTTACCTATGACGGATTAGACCTGAGGACCTATGAATCTGCCCTCTCTGAAAAGGCGTAGAAATTAAGGGGGAATATGATTAAGGTGTTTAATAAATGGAGAAAACAGGAATAAATAAAGGGGTTGTAAATTAGCGTGCTGAAAATTTCCTGCCAAGACAGGACTCGCAGCAATGGTTTCAAGTTGAAAATTCAGTTCAGGAAGGTTATAGGAAATCACTTGTTTGGTAATAGCAGTTTGTGATGAGTGGACAAACTCCTGAGTGCAGTTTATTGGAGGCTAAACGTGTGTAGTTTTAAAAATGGTTTTAGAGAAAATACTAAGTGAGTGTGGGTGGGTGTGAGTTGGGACCTGCTAGATTGTGCTGCTGGGTCTGGCGCGTGCTCCTTCCTTGAGTGGAGGTGCCAGACTGGGCTGGGTTCATTTGGCTAATCGGGGGGGGGGGTGGGTCATTGGGTTAGTCGGGAGGGGGACTAGACCTGCTCCGCATGGGTCAGTGGCCGGTTGCAGTGTTCCTTTCTTTCTTATGTTCTTTGTAACAAACACCGTGTGAGAACACTGAGTGTTACAGGTAGTAACACACCAGTGTATGAACACTGAGTGTTACAGTGTAGTAACAACACCCAGTGTTTAGGAACATGAGTGTTACAGTGTAGTAACACACCAGTGTATGAACACTGAGGGTGTATCATGTAGTAGTAGTAACAACACAGTGTATCGAACACTGAACACTGAGTGTTACAATCGTAGTAGCAACACCAGTGTAGGATTCACTGAGTGTAAGTGTTAGTCTAACAACACAGTGTATGAACTCTGAGTGTTACAGATGTAGTAACAAACACCAGTGTATGAACACTGAGGTTACAGTGTATGTAACAACACCAGTGTATGAACACTGAACACAGAGCTGTTTACTATGTAGTAACAACACAGTGTATGATACTGAGTGTTACAGTTGTAGTAAACAACACCAGTGTATGAACACTGAACACTGAGTGTTACAATGTAGTTGTCAAACCAGTGTATGAACACTGAGTGTTACAGTTGTAGTAAACAACACCAGTGTAATGACACTGAGGAGTGTTACAGTGTAGTAACAACACCAGTGTATGAACACTGAGTGTTACAGTGTAGTAACAAACACCAGTGTATGAACACGGAACACCTGAGTGTTACAATGTAGTAACAACACCAGTGTATGAACACTGGAGTGGTACAATGTAGTAACAACACAGTGTAAGAACACTGAGTTGTGTTACAATGTAGTAACAAAAACACCAGTGTATGAAACACTGAGTGTTACAATGTAGTAAACAACACCAGTGTAATGTAACACTGAGTGTTACAATGTTAGTAACAAACACCAGTGTATGAACACTGAGTGTTACAATGTAGTAACACAGTGTTTGAAACACTGAGTGTTACAATGTTGTAACAACTGTGTTTGAACATGAGTGTTCAGTGAGTACAACACAGTTTATGAACATGAGTGTTACACATTGTAGTAAATAAACAGTGTGTGAACCACTGAGTGTAACACCGTGTAGTTAACAAACCAACAAGTGTATGAACCACTGAGTGTTACAGATGTGAGTAACAACAACTCCAGTGTATGAACACTGTGTGGTTTGGACAGCTTACTGTCAGACAGACAGCCTAAGCCGTCTGTTCTGACTAGTTAATATTTCGCGGCATTTAAGTGCGGCCCTCTGTACGGGCTCACCCAGGTTCAGTGGGAGGCTGGGCTCATTCGCTCTCATCTCCCCGGCCGACCCGATTGCATAGACACAGTACTCCTTGGCTGACCACGAAATACTTCAGTGGAACGGGAGACTTGACCTGTAGTCAACGTCCTTCGGGGTCAGGAACGAAGGATGGAGACCCACACAGGGTTCCTGTCGTTGGGCTTCTTAAGATCCCTCAAACCGGAGAACGAGTTGTCGACACTCACGCATACTATATGGCCGGACATGGCATTCAGCTAACTATTTTTTTGCTTACCTGGGACAGCAAATTCAGGGTTGTAGTCATGAACGTGAGCGACCACCGAACATGCTTTCCGAGAGGTTGATATTAGCAAAAAGGGCCCCAATAAAGGTAGATGATCGGTGTAATTTGACTCGGATAATGGTACCATGATATCCCGAAAATGATCAAGGCCCATACAATGGCTGAAGCTTCTAGCTCTGTCACTGAATAATTGATTTCGCTTTAGTAAGGACACGGCTAAGCATAGGCAAGGGCTGTTGATTCCATTAGATTCCTGTGACAAGACTGCACCGAGTGTTACAATGTAATAACCAACACCAGTGTACGAACACTGAGTGTTTACAGTGTGTAACAACACAGTGTACTGAACATGAGTGTTACAGTTGTAGTAACAAACACCAGTGTACGAACACGTGTGTTAACAATGTAATAACAACAACCAGTGTCACGAACATGCGTGTTACAGGGTAAGTAACAACACCAGTGTACGAGCATGAGCGTTACAGTGTAGTAACAACACCGAGTGTACGAGTACTGAGTGTTACAGTGTTGTAACACCGTGTACGAACACTGAGTGTTACAGTGGTCAGTTAACAACACCAGTGTACTGACCACTGAGTGTTACGTTGTAGTAGTATCACACCTGTTTTCGAGCACTGAGCGTTACTGTGTAGTAACAACACCTGTGTACGAACCACTGAGTGTTACAGTGTTGAACACCAGTGTACGAACAATGAGTGTTAAGATGTAGTTAACAACAACCCAGTGTACGAAGTACTGAGCAGTTACAGTGTAGTAACACCAGTGTGCGGAACAACTGAGTGTTACGGTAGATAACACCGAGTGTACGGAACATGAGTGTTAAAGTGTAGTAACACCAGTGTCTGAACACTGTTACAGTGTGTAACAACACCAGTGTGTCAGTATGTTATTAAGAGTCAGTATTAATACTGAGTTTGGTATCTGACAGATGGAATGACCACCAACACGGAGAGTAACTTTTGAATGACCTGCTGAACCAGCTGGGCCACCGGCAGAAGGCAAACTATTTCTACATGGTATTAAGCCCTCTGCTATGGTAAGTGTTGTCTGAGTACGAATGATAATTACTAATGATAATTACTAACGATACATAGGAACACTAATGTTTAATTGTCAATGTTTATGAGTAGATGTGATCTATAAACGTGTCTGGGGCTTGTTGAGTAGCACACTCGGGTACACGTTGAGGTCAGTGGTTCGATTCCCGGTTACGGGTGTAACTTAGGACGTTTTCCTTAAGACACCTGCTGTCCCTGTTCACCTAGCGTGAATAGGTACTGGGAGTTAGTAGACTGGTATGTTGGTCGAATCCTGGGAAAAATATGCCTAAGTCTGCGGGAAATGCTCAGCCATAACAAGGGATTTTCTATATAGTAGTATGTCACTGATTCAGCTATGGTCTGTATACATAGTTACATGTACTGGTAGTAAATAAAGATCAGTATTATAAGGTAGGACACCGCAGAAATTTGAGTCCTCCAGTAATTACGACCGTGCGGGGTAGGGGGGTAGGCGGGGTAGGCGGTAGTGGGCGGGTAGGCGGGTAACGTTAGTGCAGCAAGAAGAAATGTCCTCCTCTTAGGGTAACAGGACTTGTTTAATAAAGGCCCTGGCTACAGGTACTGTGAGGTCCCTGGGTTTACAGGTACTGTGAGGTCCCTGGGTTACAGGTACAGTGAAGTCCTGGGTACAGGTACTGTGAGGCCGCTGGGTTCTGGAACTGTGAGGGGCCCTGGGTTACAGGTACTGTGAGGCACTGGATTAAGGTACTGTGAGGTCCCTGGGTTACAGTTACTGAGAGGGCCCTGGGCTACGGTTATCGTGAGGACCCCTGGGCTACAGGTTACTGTGAGAGGCATATGGATTACAGGTTTACTGTGGGGTCCCTGGGTTACAGGTAGCTGTGGAGGGTCTTTGGGCTAACAGGCACTGTGAGGTCCCTGGGTTACAGGTACTGTGAGGCCCCTGGTTACGGTACTGTGAGGCCCTGGGGCTACAGGTACTGTGAGGCTGGGTTACAGGTGTTACTGTGAGGGCCCCTGGGTTACAGGTAGTGTGAGTGCCCTGGGTTACATGGTAGTGTGAGGGCCCCTGGGTTACAGGTACTGTGAGGCACCTGGTTACATGTAATGTGAGTCCCAAAAAAAAACCTGGGCTACAGGGTACGAGCGGTCTGAGACTGGCCTCAGGTGGATCCCCCAGGGTCTGATTAGACCAGCTGTTATTGCTGCCGCAGCAAGCTGAGTACAAACCACAGCCCGGTGGTCAGGTACTGACTTTTAGGCGCCTGTCCAGGGTTACTGTGAGGGCCCCTGGGTACAATGATACTATGAAGCCCCTGGGCTACAGGGTACCATGAGGGCCCTGGACTAAAGGTCTGTGAGGTCCTGGGCTACAGGTACCCGTGAGGGACCTGGACTACAGGTACTGTGAGCCCCTGGGCTAACAGGTACCATGAGGCCCCTAGGCTACAGGTACTGTGAGTCCCCTGGGTACAGGTTTACGTGAGGCCCTAGGCTTACAGGTACTGTGAGGCCCTGTCTCAGTAGTAGTTACCAGTTCCAGTCAACCTGTTACCAGTAACCAGTTGTACTCCAGTATATGACTCACACCATCCATCTCTGCGTGATTCACTGCCCTGTATTCATTATTGTGCTGTCCACAGCCAGGATTTCAAACACCCCTCACAATATGGGTACTGGGGTTAGTTAGTCTTACGATGAGGAGCAAGGAGGCAGGTCTGGCTGTTTGGCGCTGCCCACATTTCCATAGTATACGTATTCAGCCTACATGAGTATTTCTTACCCTATCCAGTGTTCGAACCCCACATGATAATGGTGGCAACGGTGTGAGGCGTGGATTTTTAGTTTTAAAGTATTTCAAGATGTTAGGAAGACTGTGAATAGCCGGGGGTCAAAAGGTGCTGAACCGTAGCTGCCACCTTACCCTCACTCACCACCTCCACCCTCGTACTCAGCCTGCAAGCCTGTTGCTGCTGTGTTTTTCAAGCTTTCCCGCTTAGTTCGTAGTGTAATTGCTCTCAATCTCCGAGGGGGTTGACCCAGATTTTGCAATTAAGCCAGTCAGTAAGCCAGACTGTGGAAGTTGCATGCTAGTCAGCCTGCAGCCCTACCATCCTAGGCTGTCGCTGTCATCCACCATGCTACTTCATGCTGTGTGCATCGTTACCCATCTTCCAGTCGCCATTCTGTGGGTGTTTAAGCAGATCAGCCCTAACCCAGGCTTCTACCCTGTGAGAGGAGAGGAAGTAAAGCCACGCAAGTTCCTTGAAGTATTGTCTCATATATCGCTTAGTGCCTACCAGATTGGTTGCTCTAAGAGTGAATTTCACCATTCCTGTGGCATAGAGTGGCTTAACATGCCACCTTCGTGAGTGGTGAGAAGTTGCGTGCTATGTGAGAGAGGCACCAGGGCCGTTCTGTTGGCCCCCATCACCACACCACCAGCCATCCACCTAATCTACCTGTGGCTGCTTTGCACCCTTGTACAGGGTCCTACTAATACTGTTTTGGCTCACATAATTGGTCAAGATTTGTAGCCTGAAGCGCAACGATAAAGCCGTTATGTGAGTTCACCGACAAACAGTGCAGTGTAGGAGGCGTCAGTCTTACACCGCGTAGGACATCCTTCGACATACCTACCCTCATCACAGTCATACGTCTCGACACTCCAGACTCCATAATTTTCTGTATAGAGAACATTTTTCTTGCATTTTAAAGACATTTGCATTGGTGTGAACATTTATAGTGAATTTCTTGTGTATCTTAAGCCTTGTATTTTCAGTGTAGACTCGAGGCAAAACTGTGTCACAAACTTCTGGAGTTTTTATGGATAAAATAACAGAAGTAACACAACGAGAGAGGGGGTGGGATTGATTGCATTTCTTGGACTGCAAGAGGCCCTTTGACCACAGTTCCTCACAAGAGATTAGTGCAGATGCTAGGCTCAGGCGAATATAACAGGAAGGGCACTGCACATGGATCAGAGAATACCTGACAGGGAGACAACAACGAGTAATGGTACGAAATGTTGTATCACGGTGGGCACCTGTGACGAGCGGGGTCCCACAGGGGGTCGGTCATAGGACAGTGTATTTTTTGGTTTATATGTGAACGACATGATGGAAGGGATAGACTCAGGAAGTGTCCCTGATTTGCGGGATGATGTGAAGTTAAATGAGAGAATTAAATCTGATGAGGTACCAGGCAGCTCAAAGAGACCTGGACAGAATGGACACCTTGGTCCAGCAAATGGCTTCTCGGAATTTAATCCTGCCAAATGGCAAAGTACATGAGATAGGGGAAGGGCACAGAAGACCACAGACCCGAGTTCGGTAGGTGGCCAAGGACTGCAAACCTACCACTCAAGGAGAAAAGATCTTGGGGTGAGTATAACACCGACAGTCTCCGGAAGCCACACATTCAACCAGGATAACTGACTGCAGCATATGGGCGCCTGGCCAACATGAGAATGCATTCCGATACCTTAGTATGGATCGTTCAATACAATGTACACCGTGTAGTCAGGCCATACTGGAGTATGCAGCACCTGTTTGGGACCCGCACTCTTGATAAAGCACGTCAAGAAACTAGAGAAAAGTACAAAGGTTTTGCGACAAGGTTTGTTCCAGAAGCTAGGGGGAATGTCTATGATGAAGGATTATTAAGGGAAATCGGCGTGACGACACTGGAGACAGGAGGGTCAGGGGAGACATTGATAACGACATATAAAAATTACTGCGTGGAATAGACAAGGGTTGGACAAAGACAGGATGTTCCAGAGAGGGGACACAGAAACAAGAGGCCACAATTGGAAGTTGGAAGACCACAACTGGTCAGAGAGATATTAGGAAGTATTATTCGGTAATAGAGTTGTAAGGCAGGGGAATAGCCTAGAAAATGACGTAGTGGAGGCAGGAACCATACACAGTTTTAAGACAAGTTTGATAAAGAACCCTCAGGGAGCGGGGAGAGAGAGGGCCCAGTTGCAACCGGTTGATGAGGCGGGGCCAGGGAGCTAAGACTAGACCCCGGCAACCAAAATAGGTGAGCCCAAATATGTGAGCACACACAACACACACACACACACACACACACACACAACACAAATGTATAGTCCCAATTTTTAAAAAGGAGACAGACATGAGGCACTAATCTAGAGACCTGTATCATCTAAACGTGTATTGTATGCAAGGTCATTGAGAAGTTCATCAGGAGGAGAGTGGTGGGGCACCCTGGAAAAGAAACAATGTGTAATAATTGACATCAACACGGTTTAAGGGAAGGAAAATCCTGTGTCAAACCTACTAGAGTTTTATGACAGGTGACAGAAGTAGACAAGAGCGAGGAGGGGTGGATCGACTGATATTTTTGGACTGCAGAAGGCCTTCGACACAGTGTCCTTCCAAGAGGTTACTGCAAAGCTAGAGGTTCAGGCACACATAACAGAAACGGCCACTGCAATGGATCAGAGAATACATGAAAGGGAGCAACAATGAGTCATGGTACGCGACGAGGTGTCACGAGCCTAGGGGCGGCTGTGTGACAAAAGGGATTCCACAGGAGTTGTCAGTCCTTGGAACCTTGTGACTGTTTCTTGGTATATGGTGAACGCCATAACGGAAGGGATAGACTCAGAAAGTGTCCTTGTTTGCAGATGAGCGATGTTAATGAGGAGAATCAAAATCGGAATGAGATTCAGGCAGGACTACAAAGAGACTGGACAGGCTACAAAGCCTGGTACAGCAACTGGCTCCTTGATTTTAACCCTGTCAATATGCAAGTCATGTAGATGGGAACGGGCAAAGAAGCTCGCAGACACAATATTAGTTAGATGGCCAAAAGGATCCAAACCTCACTCAATGAAAAAGATCTGGGGGTGAGGATACACAGAGCAATATATCCTGTAGGGCGCACATAATCAGATAAACTGCTGAGCATACGGGCGCCTGGCAAACCCTCCGGATTAGCGTTCCGATACCCTGCAGTAAGGATTCGTTAGACTTGTATACCATTTACGGCAGGCCATTACTGGAGTATGCAGCACCAGTTTTGAATCCACACCTAGTCAAGCACGTCAAGAAATTAGGAAAAGTGCAAAGGTTTGCACAAGACTAGTCCCAGAGAGACGGGGATTGTCCTACGAAGAAAGGTGAGGGAAAATCGGCCTGACGTATGGAGGACAGGGGGTCAGGGGAGACATGGTAACGACATATAAAATACGGCGCAGAATGGTCAAGGTGGACAAAGACGAGATGTTCCAGAGAAGGGACACAGGACACCAGAGGTCACAATTGGAAGTTGAAGAGTCAGGATGATCAAAGGGATGTTAGGTAGTATTCTTCAGTCATAGAGTAGTCAGGCCGTGGTATAGGCTAGTGAAAGTGAGTAGTTGGAGGCGGGAACCTATACATAGTTTTAAGGCGAGGTATGATAGAGCTTCATGGGGCAGGGAGAGTGAGTGGACCTAGTAGCAATCATGCGAGAGGCGAGGCCAGGGTGGAGCTATATCGACCCCTGCAACCACAAAGAGGTGAGTACAAAATAGGTGAGTAAACACACACACACACCCTCACACGTCACAGCGTTTTCCACCGAGTTTTCTGTTCCCGATCTTATCTCATGTGGAAAGATTGATGGTGAGAAACATTATTATGGAGCTGATTAAGAGGTTATGCTGTGTTCGACCTCTACAACACAATTGTCTTCAGAATTTGTTAAGTTATACCATTGAATTAAGAAAGATCCTGATTCACCTTACGAAGCAATGAACATTTTTATAGTAATTATGGTCGAGGTAGATTATTGTGGAAAAATGACTTGTTATTAGAAGACGGGGGGGGGGGGACTTAGGTGCCTTTAAGTTAGCGAAACCAGTTGATTGTAAGTTTTAGTCTGAAGGAAAATGATTACCTTAAAGGCAAGGCTAAATGTGATAAAAAACACAATCGTGTCACCCATTAATATTTGTACATAAAACTTATTACAGTTGTGACCAGTGTGGACGGTGTTGTCAGTGGATCATTAACTCTGTAATTTGTTTCTTGTTGTAAATATGTACAGGAGGTGATGTAGTGATTCGTTACCTTTGTGACCAGGATCTACCTGAGTTCATTACCTTTAGACAATGTCTCAAACCTTAAAACCCTCTATCTTTCCGGGGCCTTTCCCAAAACCGCAAAAAACCCTTAGGGGAAAAAAAACGTCGGGGTTTCTCAAACTAACCAAAACCAGGCTCATCTTCCAATTGGGTGGGGAATTCGAGCCCCCCCAGTAAAAACCGCCCCATGGTGACATTTAGGTATAATGATTTACCCCAATCCCCGTTCAAAAATTTCCCTTTTTGAACCCTTTAAGCAGTCTCGAGAATGACAACCCTGCTGATGATTTTGGTTTAAACATGCCCTCTAAAACATAATGTTTTTGGGGGATAAGGGGAAAGGGGCCAGTTTTTTCGGGATGAAAAATCCACCTTTTTGTTTGCACATAACTTCCAATGCAACCATAGGCCCCTATTTGAAAAAAATGGGTTTCTTTTAATGCCCCCCTTCATTTGTTCATGGATTTCGGGTGCACAAGTAAATTTTATTAGGTCTATTTGGGTTTAAGGTAACGGGTTACGACAGGGCCTTTTCTCGTAAAACCGATTTCTTGTCCTCCCTTATTGGGAGCGGGTTCTAAACCTCGGTCCGGGGTCGGCCTTCCCCTAATTTTTTCTACCCAAAGGGTTAAAAGATTCATTTGCTTCCTTCCTTGTTGTCGCCCAGATTATTTTCCCCGGGAACCTTCTACGGGGTTTTGCTTCCATGCGAGACAAAACGCTTGGTCTCAACCCGAAAACCGTGGCATCCCCAAAATTGACATTGGGAATCTTTCCATTCTGGGTTCCCAGCTTGGATCAGAAATTTCCCCAAAACTGTGCAGAGTATGATTTTGGGAAATTAAGTCCTTAAAAGGGCCAATTTCTCCAGTAGCTTTAACCCAAGGGGGGCGGGCCCATTTGGTAATTCTGCCCACCCCCGTCTGTGTTCCACCTATCCCTTCGACTTGCGGGATAGTTTTCCCCTTTCCCCTAAGTGCCCGAAACACTCAAAATTCCCTTGATGCAAAAACCTACCCTTGCAATGACTGCTATTTTCCAGTAGTATTCCTCCACGGGGGAGGGCCTTTTCAGAAAACGATTACTTGAAAAGTAAGCCATCTTTTTTTTGAGGGTCCCCACCCGTCTGCGAAAGGACTTTCTCTGTTGCGGCAGGGGCTCCACTTAAGTTCTGATTGTTCCTAGTTTCCAGAGGGTGATTTTTTTCCTAGTTGACAGGTTTCGGGCAATTTAAAAGGGTCTATTTGTTAAACCCTTTCCTTACTTTTGTAAGAGAAAAGAAAGATCCATTTCTTCCAGCTAACACTTCGGGGTCACAGTGTTCTTTCTCAGAGCCAAACCAATTTTTGTTGACCTTGTTCACTATCCTTACCCTTTTCGGTAAGGACGAGTTGTCACCTAAACCAGGGGGTCGGTGCTTTTTCGCGGGGGAGACCTTTTCCACTTCACGGGATCAATCTTTTCCCAAATTTGGGGAGAAAGATTTAGCCCCCCACTGATTCCCAAGATGAAGCCCAAGCGTTTTTTTGGACTCTTTTTTAAAACAAATGTCTTTAAAGCCTTCCCTTTCCGGTGAGAAGAGGGGTTTAAAAAACGAATTTATTGCCCTCGTATTCCACTTGAACCGGACTGACCTATTACATACCTGCGTACGGGAAATGCCTCATTCAAAATTTTTGGCTGCCCGCAGAAAAAGAATTAAATAAAAATGCTTGATGATGGATTTTTTGGGGAAAGAAATTTTCCCCTTTGGGAATGCCCCCTTGTCCTTTAAATTTAAAAAGGGAAGGATGGTATTGGAGGGGCCCTAAAATTGATTTAGGAATTTAAATGAAAAAAACTATTCCAGATGGGGCTTTCCCCCCTTTCCCTGTACTGGGTGATTTTTTAAACGAAACATCGGAGATAACAAATCTTTTAAAACCCGATTTGTTACAAGGGTTTTGGCAAGCCCCTCTTCACGAGGACAGCCAAGACCCTAACGGCATTTCCACTCCTACGGGTCATTTCGCTTCCCCCTGTATCTTTGGAGTTACAATCCCCCCCCAAATCACGTTCTAAAGGGCTCAGGGACTAATATTTTTTAGGGGTCTCATAGGTAATCCCCTTTGGGTTGTATTTAAATGACGAAAACCTTTCATGCAAAATAGCCCGTGGATACACACTTGAAAAAAACCTTTGGGGATTTTGTTACTTGGTAAGTTTTGAAAAGGGCCAATTTAAAGATAAAAACTGTCTAAATTTTTAATTTTGATCAAAATTAAGTTTTTTTGGGTTCACTTTGTAAATCCAAGGGGGGTTTTGACGCCCAAAGTAAAGTAACGCAGACAAAAATTTTCCCAAAACTCCCAAAACTGCTAAAGGCCGTAGTTTCCTTTGGGGGTTTAAAGCGGTTTTTTTTGGGATTTTTTCAAACCCAAATTTTTTCCCTTCCATAGCTCCCCTCCTCAAAACTGATTGTTTAAAGAAAGTTTGCCCCCTTTTTTTTTTGGAAACCTTCCGTTCAAAAAAGAGCATTCCAAACTCTAAAAAAAAAGCTAACACCCGCTCCAATTTTAAAATTTTTCCTTTTTTTTCCAAACCCCCTTTCTACCCTGAAAAACTGATGCTAGTTAAATTTTGGCATAGGTGCGACAAGTCAAAAGCCCAAAGGCAAGTAAAACCGCTTTTGCATTTGCTACCAAAAGCCCTTACGAAGGCTGAAAAAAATTTAAAAACCGTAACTGGGGCAAGAAGTTTTAGCAAAAAGTATGGCCCTTTTAAAAGCACTTCCGAGACATTATTTATCAGTACCTTTTCCCGTTTGACAGACCATGCCCCACTGATACCTTTAATCCAGAACAAAAAACCCTTTACGGAAAGGTTTGCCAATGGACCTGACTATCCAAAAAGTTCATCCCACCTTTTGAACATTAAACCCGGGAATCAAATGAGTCGCAGGATGCCTTATCGTAACATTTTTTTGTAAAATAATGCAGACCCCCCATTTAGTGCTGAAAAATTTAAAGTAAAGCTAAGAAAAAGATTTCCCCTGTGGTTGGGGATTCGATTCCTGTCCAGGAAAAATTTTATTTGACTGTGAAGCCACCCGCACCCATCAGTGAAATTTGTCATAACCAAGAATTACTGTACCAACCCCCGAGGGTTTGGGGACTCCTACAAAGAGTTTTTACCAGTTAAATAAACCACAGTCCCCTAGTAATTTTAGCCCCTTTAAATAGTTCTATGTACCCCGGTGTTGGGACACCCTGGGATGGATCTTTTATAAAACAAACCAATTTAAATACTTTTTGGCCCCGTATGGGAAATGATTTTTTCTGAGTAAAGGTTTTAAAAAAAAAGTGTGTTCTGCATGCAACAAAATAAGCAATGGCCCTAATCCATCCAAGTGTATTTAAAATACACAAACCGTGGGAAAAAGTTTCGCTTAAAATTTGTTAACAATTTCCAATTTTCCCTCCAAAAGCCAAAAAACCTGTGTGTTATGGTAGGGCCATTTCCCAGGGTATTGGGGAGTTAGTTCCATTGCCCGATTTAAAACTGGGCCCAACAGTACTAAAGCTTTTTAAAGAAAGCTTATCTTTAGGCCCTTTCCACCCCTAACCCTTAAAAAATAAAAAAAATAATGGAGGGGAAATTTTGGTTTAAGAATTCTTGAAAATTTGTGCACCTTGTTCAAGATCCCCTAAAACCACCATTGTTCCCCATCATCCCCCACAATTGGGGGTTTTGGAAAAGAACCAATAAAAAAGTATTGGGTGTCTTTTAGAAACCCCCAAACAAAACCCAACAGTGAAACTTGGGGTGAAGTTATACCTGTTTGCAGTGTGCTAAAATTTACTTACAATGTTTTTTTAAAAGGGGACACCCACATTATTCTTGTATGGTGTAATAAACGTTTGCTTTTTGAGTTGCTAATTCTAATCCGAAAAACCCAAATTTAAAAACCCCGATTTATTTTATCCCAAATCGTACCACTTAGTCAAATGTTTTTAGAAGAATCCCTGAAAACATTTTAAAATCAACAGCGAATTTTCAAGAGGTTTGCAAAAAACCCCCAACCAAAAACCATCCAAAATCAAAGTAGGTTCAGAGTTATGCTGACTAACTTTTTTAAAAAAAACGTCGCAATGGGCCCAAAACTTTTATCAAAAAATTTTTTGGTTTTTTTTTCCCTTTTCGAGTAGTTTTAAAATAACCCCTGGTAATAATATAAGGTTAGGAAATTTTGTACTGGTCATATAAAGAATTTGCATTTAGATCATATGAAGTTAGTATGTGATGATAATTTATGTCCAATCCAGACTAATGTGACAAGGGGTCTGACAAACCTTCCCGATCCCGTACTTCTTTTTCCTCTGACACTCGTCAACATTTAACCTGAATTTTCGTTTTTTTCCCTACGTACCCCGAAGGGATTGAGAAATCCCCAAAATATCATTTGTAAAATTTCCCAAATTTAGTTTTGCCCCCAAATACAGCTTTGGGTTTGCCAAAAGGGAAAAAGAGTTTGTTCCCCCCCGAGATGACACCCTTGCATTGTAATCTTACCCTGCAGAGTTGGGGGGGTTTAAAATTTTAAAAAAACCTGTATAGATGAAAAAATACAGTTCAAATTATCCCCCCATTCAAGAATTTTTTTTTGGGGTTTACGTTCTCTCTGAATTCCCGAGAGTTAACAGTTTTAGATTTGAGTGCACCGAATCTGCCTTTCTGGGAAACACTCTTTTTTTGTATAAAATTCCTTTCCCAAATCCGTTTTGACACATGAATACAGATTGACGATCAAAAATTTTTTTTTTTCCTTTATTGTTTTAAACCCAACGTTGAGTTTTTTATTCGATGAGTTTTTGCATATTATACCTTGTTTTTGCATTACGTTTTTAGTTATGTAAGCTTCCCTTCCAAAAGTTCCACTTATGTTTTGTTTAATGTTCATTTGTTGTGTACTTTTACATTTATAGAATCAGCCCAAGCTGTATCCCCGCCATCTTGTTTTTTATTAGTTTTATGTCGGGATGGACAAACGTTAGCGTCGCCGAGCTCTCAGTAGTAGGGACCGTTTTATAACCAAAATTACCCGTTAAACCCGTGTACCAGAAATGACTCCACCCCCAAACCAAACCCTCTCTGCGTGAATCACTGCCTGTAAATTTAACGGGGTTTACCACAAACAGTATTTCAAAAAACCCCCCCCCCAAAATATGGGTAAATGGGGGTTTGTTAGTCCCTTTCGAGGGGGAGCAAGGAGGGGGGCACGGCGGGTTGGCGCTTCCCACATTTCCGTAATAACCAAAACTTCCAGCCCACATGGTATTTCTTTCCCCATCCCGTGTTCGAACCCCCCCATGATACCTGGGCTCGGGGACCGTTAGGGGCCCCGGGGTACAGGGGACCCCCGAGGCCCCCCCGGGTTTTCAGGTACTGTGAGGCCCCTCACTTAAAAGGGAAATTTTTAGGCCCCGGGGTACAGGAAATGTGAGGGCCCCCCAGGCTACAGGTTTCAGAGGGCCCCGGGCTACAGGGGATTGTGAGGGCCTGGGGTGCAGGGACCGTAGGCCCCGTGCTCAGGTATGTGAGGCCCCCGGGCTAAAGTACTGTAACCCCTGGGCTACATGGAGTTTACCCGGAGGGGGTTTCGGGGTCATCGCCCCCGCCGCACGGTCTGAGACCAGGCCTCATGGTAGATCAGTGTCTGATCAGGCTGTTACTGCTGGCCGCACGCAAGCTGACTTTTGAACCAAAAGCCTGGTTTGTCGGGACTGACTTTAGGTACCTGCCCAGTGCCTTCCTGAAGACAGCCAGCCAGGGGTCTATTGGTAATCCCCCCTATGTATGCTGGGAGGCAATTGAACAGTCTTGGGGCCCGACACTTTTTTGTGTTTTGTCTCTCAGTGTACTCGTGGCGCCCCCTTTACATCGGGATGTTGCATCTCCTGTCGAGTCTTTTGCTTTCATAGGGAGTGATTTTCGTGTGAAGGTTTGATACCAATCCCTCCATGGCCTTCCAAGTGTATATTTATATGTATCTCTCACTCTCCTGTGTTCCATGAATACAGATCAAGGATCTTCAACCGTTTCCCAGTAGATTAGGTGCCTTATATCGTTCTTAAGTGTGCTATGAAAGTTCTTTGTACTCTCTCAGGTCTGCAACCTGTAGCCAGCCTTGAAAGGGGACCGTTAGTGTACAGCAAGTATGGCACCTAGATAGCACAAAAAAACGATTTGAAGAGAAAAATCATTGGCTTGGCGTCCCTAGTTTTGAAGGTTCTCATTATCCACCTATCATTGTCCTACAGATTGAGGTAGATACATTGCCTGTAGTCTTTGATGGCGAGATCCTCTGTATTATCACGCCCAGGCCTCCACATTAACTTTTTTCGCTCTCATTGCGATGGTTAGAAGATTTGTTGTATACACTGACACATTTTTATTTACTTCAAGTTTTCCATATCTATAGTTTAAATTTCTTTCTCCTCGTCACTTCAGTTGTGGTGGGAGTGGCCCATACAAAGATTTGTTGATGTCCGCTTGAGGTCTCGGGTGTCTTCAATTGAGGTCACTGCCATGGGGATCCGGGTGTCATCCGCAAAGGACACAACGGAACTAATGGCATACAATCTTGTCTATGACAAAATTGAGGATAGGAATAGAAGGGAGCAAGTACTGTGCCATGTGATACAGAGTCTATTAATTACCATGCTTGCCTGGGACTTTACTCTGTTTACTATTAACTCTTTGTGTTTCTATTTGTCAAAAGTTTATAGATCCTTCACAACAGTTTCCCCGTATTCCTTTAGCCATCCCGATTTTGTGTCTATTACTCCATGGGTCACACTTGTCGAAAGTTTTGCAAAGGCTGTATACTACACTGTATTTGTTTATCCTCGACAGCATCCAGACATTGTCATAGTGGTCCAGTAGCTGGGACAGGCAGAGCAAACCTGCCTCTAAACCCGTGTTGCCCTGGGTCGTGTAATTGATGGGTATCTAGGTGGTGGCGAGTCTTGCTCTTAGAACCCTCTCAAAGATTTTTTTGATGTGGGATGGTTAGTGCTATCGGTCTGTAGTTTCTTTGCAATTGCGTTACTGCTGCCTTTGTGAGAGGGGTTATGTTCGGTTGTTTTTAGTGTGTGTGGATGACACCTGGTGTCCAAAGCTCCCTCACCATATAATGCTGAAGGCACGTGATAGGGCTTCGTGCAGTTCTTGATGAACACGGAGTTCCAAGAGTCTGGCCTGGGGCCGAGTCATGGGCAATGCATTAAAATGCTTTTCAAAGTCTTGTGAGCTTGATAATATCGGAATTTTTGGGGATGACCAATTTTGGTTTCTTTCATATAGAATTCATTTGATTGTTGACCCTTAGCTGGGCAGCGACTCGCTGAACACTGAGTCAATTTTGGAACTTATTTATCGCACTCATTTCTTTGGTGTCATCTGTGTATGTTCCATTCCTTCTAACAGGGCCCAATACTGGATGTTGTTTTTTTTTTTTCCTTAATTTGGCATAAGAGAAGATAGTATTTTGTTTTTTTTCTCAGTTCTTTTATGGCCTTTAGTTCTTCCTCTGAATTTTGTCTCCTATAAGATTCCTTCCAGCTTAATTTTCGATATATGCAATTTCATTGACTAGTACCTTCCCTTCGTATATCAGATATATTGGACCCCACTCAGCAGCTCTGCGACTCTTCGCCTTCGTCTGTAATAGGGAACTCCTCTCTCTTTCTAGTTAACATCTTCTTTTTCCTTTCCTTAAATGAATGTGTCCGTGAGCAGATCTCAAAAACGTCAATTAATTTTTTCTAGGCAATGGTTCGGGTCCAGTTGTTTAGATATCTTCCCAGCTTGTTTCATTTAAGACATGGTTTACTTGATCCATTGTAGGTTTTTGTATTGAAATTGAATTTTCGTGAAGAGAGACCTTCATGACTGCTCACATTTTGCGGGTCCGAGCACCTGTGCTTACAACAGGTATGTACTTTTGTAATGTTGTGATCTTAGTGAATTGTCTTTCATACAGTTATAATACGTATCAATCGACATGGTTAGTGAAGATGAGGTCCAGCGTTATTTCTAGTCTTGTTAGGCTCTACTGTTTGCTGGTTTCAGGTGAATTTATTGCAAGAGAATTAAAAGTTCGCCGTGTGGTGGAATTGTCATCTGGAGCTTCCTCCCGGTGATCTTTGCTAAAACATTGTTTTGCTATACGCCTTCCAATTATGGGTATCTCAGTGAAATCCCAAGTAGTAAATTCTTGGGGCAGGATTGGTAGAGTTTTCCTTCCAGACAGTGTCATTTTCCTCAAGCTGCTCCGGGAATAACTGGAAGTGTGTCCTGTAGGTTGATATCTACCATCAAATGACAAGGTTTGGGTTTTCGATCCTTTACTGCCAAACTTCAACTACACATGGGAGGTGGTAGTAGATCTGTGCAATGAGCGACTCTTGTGATATGAGGCCTACCCCACCTTGTAGCCTGTTTAAGTGTGTCGCATCGGAATAGGTTATAACCTGGGATCCATTTTTCGATGTGAAACACTTTTTCAGTTGATCTCTGAGGTCCCCAGCTGGCGGAATACCTGGGCTGCAGGCCCTGGAGGCTCTTCAGCTGGCGGAAGCCCCTGCCACTGCAGCCCTGGAGGCACTCCACTCTGGCGGAGGCCCCTGGGCGCAGCCCTGGAGGCTCTTCAGCGGCGGAGGCCCCTGCGCTGCAGCCCCTAGAGACCTCCACGGGCGGAGGGCCCATGGGCTGCAGGACATGGAGGCTCTTCAGCTGTGGAGCCCATAGGCTGCAGCCCCTGAAGCCCTCCATCTGGCGGAGGCCCCTGGTTGCAGCCCTGGAGGCCCCTGGGCTGCAGCCCCTGGAGGCTCTTCAGCTGCGGAGGCCCCTGTGCTCAGGACCTGGAGGCTCTTCACTGGCGGAGGCCCCTGGAAGCCTCCAGCTGGCGAGCCCCTGGTTGCAGCCCTGGAAGCCCTTCCAGCTGGCGAGCCCCTGGTCTGCAAGCTCCAGCTGCGAGCCCCTGGGGCCTGCAACCCTGGAAGCGCCCCAGCTGGCGAGGCCCCCTGGCTGTCAACCCCTAAAGCCAGTCCTTATTCTTAAGTCCGGCAGGCCCAGGTTAACACTGGTCATCCTAAGATTGCTGATTCTGCTGTCAACCAGGTCAATTCCAAATTTTTCCACTATATGAAGTTGTGGATCCCTTGTTGTTTACCATTACAACTAACGGAATATGTGTGTCATCTACACTGTAACGTAATAACATTTGATGCATACTAGTCAAGGCCGGGCTTGGGGCGCTGACCCCCACCGGAATATCCCCAGTATACCCGATTCATCAGAATCATAATGAATTTGCTACGTCAGCTTACAAATCTTCATAAGTAATGAATTCTTCCAGGTAGTTTTATACAGCGACTCTAGACATTTATGATTGCATCAATTTCTATCAATGCATCAAAAGCTATAACAAAAATGTTTGTGATGAAGTGGATTGAAATACCGAAACAAGTGATGACTGAGACACTTAACGCAGCATACGGGAATAAAATTCACATATGGCTGCATAAGTGTCTCAATCTTCAAAAAATTTGTTTGCACTGACTCGAAGGTTCTTGAAGTTCTTTCAGTATTAATATCACAGTTGATAATTTGCTAAATGCGCTGAGCGTAACATAGTCAATGCCAGTCACTCTCACTGGCTCTGGGTCATTGATTGTTTTGCTATAGATGTTTGCTTAGCATCTAGTATTTAAGACTTGCAGTGGGTGCTGATGCCGTAAACAAACATCAATACTACTCCATTCACTCACTTTTTACTGGCTTAAAAAAAACGTAATTTGTATTTATCATAAAATCCTAACAGTATCGACTAACACAGTTTCAAATTAACATTTCTTTCATATATTACCTCCAAATAAACAAGGGTACTTATCGAATATTTCTTTTAATATGGTGATGAAGGAAGCACCATTAAATTAAATGGATCCACTGTAATATCACTAGACCGACCTGTTTTACAAGCCGACCCTTATATATACCCACCCGAAGGAACTCAAGTAAACAGTCCCTCCATCCCCTCCCACACACACGCATCAGAGATCAGGCACACATAAACAGAACGGCCCTGCAATGGATCAGAGAAAACCTGACAGGGAGCAACAACGAGTCAATTGGTACGTGACGGGTTTCCAGAGTGGCGCCTGTGACAAGCGGGGTTCCTACAGGGGTCAGTCCTAGGATCCCTGGCTGTTCTTGGTATATGGTGAAATGACATAACGGAAGGGATAGACCTGCAGAAGTGACCTTGTTTGCAGATGAGTGAAGTTAATGAAGAAGAATCAAAATGGATGTGGATCAGGCAGGACTACAAAAGAGACTACCTGGACAGGTTACAAGCCTGGTCCAGCCAACTGGCTCCTTAATTTAAACCCGGCCAAATGCAAAGTCATGAAGATTGGGGAGGGCAAAGAAGACGCAGACCCAATTAGTTTTAGATGCCCAAGACTTCCAAACCTCAACTCAATGACAAAGACTGGGGGTGAGTATAACACCGAGCAAATCTCCCTGAGGCGCACATCAATTAGATAACGCGGCAGCATACGGACGCCTGCAAACCGAAACGGATCGGCGTTCCGAGACCTCATAAGGCTTCGTTTAAGACTTCTGTATACATTTACGACAGGGGCCCATAACTGGAGTATCAGAGCACCAGTTTGGAATCCACTCCTATTAAGCACGTCCAAGAATTAGATAAAGTGCAAAGGTTGCAACAAGACAATCCCATAGCTAAGGGGATTGTCCCTACAAGAAAGTTTGAGGGAAATCGCCTGACGACCTGGAGACAGGAGGTCAGGAGACATGATAACGACATATAAAATACTGCGCGGATAGACAAGGTGGAAAAGACGGATGTTCCAGAGAAGGGACACAGAACACAAAGTCCCAATTGGAATTGAAGACTCAGATGAATCAAAGGGATGTGAGGAAGTATTCTCAGTAATAGATTAGTCAGGCCGTGAATAACTAGAAAGTGGAACCGTGAAGCGGAACCTACATATTTTAAGAGGCGAGTAGATAAAGCTGCATGGGCTGGAGAGTGAGGGACCTAGTAGCAATCAGCGAAGAGGCGGGGCCAGGAGCTATTACTCTAAACCCCTGCAACCAAAAATAGGTGAGTACAAATAGTTGAGTACACAGCACACACACAAACACCACTAATCACAACCAAAACCAGCCAGACAACTTTCCCAGCAACCACCACTAGACAGCATCTAGGATTGGTAGGGTCATGCGTATTTTGTGTCCGGTCCTTACCAATTTGACGATACACGCAGTGGAGCCAGCCCAAATGTACACTCGGGAATTATGCTACTCATCGTGAGTTGCCTGAAATATAAGTCGTTGAACTCGTAATGCAAATCAAACGAAGGAAACTGTCCATTCATAATTTCAGTGTATAATACACCCCTTGTTGCCTTACCCACAGTTACAGCTGTACAATGAAAGACCAGCTGTGCCTAGATGTATTTCTCTCCTGGTTTGGATACGTTACTAGATGGCGAAAAGTCTACAAAATACAATACCCAGATGTGCACTTGTGTCTAATTCTTCATAATTGTTTGTAACATGTGTTCCACTGATAAGCACAACCTGGTTCAATCCCCGACCCGCTTTATATGTACATTGACCTTCAAGGATCTAATCAGAAATGGTAAGTCATGGAGCCCGGTCAAATGAACAAAAGCTCCAGCTGCGGGTCCTCACATGACTAAGACCCGCCTCAGGAAACTACTTGTTCACTTTCCTGACAAATCTGACCTAACCTAACCTGATCTCACCATCAACTGATGGTGAGATCAGGTTAGGTCTACAAAAACACTACGCCACACTTGTGCAATATTGAGGCATCTTTACTGTGAAAAAGTTTCGCCAGTCATTGGCTTCATCAGTCCAATAGAAAGAAGAACGGGAGCAAGAAGGAATTTGACGTAATCAGTCACTCAGCTTGGCGTCGATGTGGTCAGTCCATCAGTCTTGATAAAAGTACAGCAGTTGGTGCCTGCGCTACCAGTGAAAAATCCACAGGTGGAAGTAGGTTGTGATTATCGGTAATACATGAGCTTAAGGAAATTCTTCTACCTTGCCTACATGAGGGGGATTACCAATAGACCCCCTGGCTGTCTTCAAGACCCCTGGATGTCTTCAAGACCCCTGGCTGTCTTCAAGACCCCTGGCTGTCTTCAAGACCCCTGGCTGTCTTCAAGACCCCTGGATGTCTTCAAGACCCCTAGCTGTCTTCAAGACCCCTGGCTGTCTTCAAGACCCCTGACTGTCTTCAAGACCCCTGGCTGTCTTCAAGATCCCTGGCTGTCTTCAAGACCCCTGGCTGTCTTCAATCCCTGGCTCTCTTCAGGACCCCTGGCTGTCTTCAAGACCACTGACTGTCTTCAAGACCCCTGACTGTCTTCAAGACCCCTAGCTGTCTTCAAGACCCCTGGCTGTCTTCAATCCCTGGCTGTCTTCAAGACCCCTAGCTGTCTTCAAGATCCCTGGATGTCTTCAAGATCCCTGGCTGTCTTCAAGACCCCTGGCTGTCTTCAAGACTCCTGACTGTCTTCAAGACCCCTGGCTGTCTTCAAGACCCCTGGCTGTCTTCAAGACCCCTGGCTGTCTTCAAGACCCCTGGATGTCTTCAAGACCCCTGGCTGTCTTCAAGACCCCTGGCTGTCTTCAAGACCCCTGGATGTCTTCAAGACCCCTGGATGTCTTCAAGACCCCTGGCTGTCTTCAAGACCCCTAGCTGTCTTCAAGACCCCTGGATGTCTTCAAGACCCCTGGCTGTCTTCAAGACCCCTGGCTGTCTTCAAGACTCCTGACTGTCTTCAAGACCCCTGGCTGTCTTCAAGACCCCTGGCTGTCTTCAAGACCCCTGGCTGTCTTCAAGACCCCTGGCTGTCTTCAAGACCCCGGCTGTCTTCAAGACCCCTGGCTGTCTTCAAGACCCCTGGCTGTCTTCAAGACCCCTGGCTGTCTTCAAGAAGGCACTGGACACTCACCTAAAGTCAGTACCTGACCAGCATTTGCATGCAGCCAACAGTAACAGCCTGGTCGATCAGACCCTGATCCACTACGAGGCCTGGTCTCAGACCGAGCCGCCGGGGCGTTGACCCCCCGAAACCTTCTTCAGGTACACTCCAGGTTGCCTAACCTATAGGCACGTGCTGTACATGTATCAAGATTGTTAGGTAAGACACATATGCAACAGTTAGGTATCTTTATTTCGAAACGTTTCGCCTACACAGTAGGCTTCTTCAGTCGAGTACAGAAAAGTTGATAGAAGCAGAAGATACTTGAAGACGATGTAATCAGTCCATCACCCTTAAAGTTTTGAAGGGTGATGGACTGATTACATCGTCTTCAAGTATCTTCTGCTTCTATCAACTTTTCTGTACTCGACTGAAGAAGCCTACTGTGTAGGCGAAACGTTTCGAAATAAAGATACCTAACTGTTGCATATGTGTCTTACCTAACAACCTGTCGGTATTTTATACCATTTTAATGTATCAAGATTAATGGGTTGAACACATCAACTCCAATCTGAGGGACTGATTAACCTAAACTCACCATTTTCCACCATTCTGCTATCTACTGGACTGAAGAAGCAACTGGCTGGTAAACCATTTCCGCACTAAAGATACCTAAATGTCTCGTTCATCAATATTAGGATTGTTTATATGTATCTCAAACACAAGCTCAGTGTGTATTTATAGTCCTTCGAGGACTTTAATCCTTTAAATTAGACTGTCGTTCAATATCTCAAGCAAGTCGGAACACTTTAGTATCAAGCTGTTCGTATTGTGTGATTGCGAAGGAGTTTACCTGGAGTTTACCTGGAGTTTACCTGGAGTTTATCTGGAGTTTACCTGGAGTTTACTTGGAGTTTACCTGGAGTTTACCTGGAGTTTACCTGGAGTTTACCTGGAGAGGGTTTCGTGGGTCAACGCCCCCGCGGCCCGGTCTGAGACCCCTCCTCTGGCATTAGTTTATAATAATAATAATAATAATAATAATAATAATAATAATAATAATAATAATAATAATAATAATCTTTGTTTCTACCAGTATATGTACAAGGGTCTGGCTGACATTACTTACATCTTCTCTCACACACACCCAGCCATACTAATAGCTACTGTAAATGCCGAATTCCTAAAAATAGCTACTGTAAATGCCGAATTCCTAAAAATAGCTACTGTAAATGCCGAATTCCTAAAAATAGCTACTGTAAATGCCGAATTCCTAAAAATAGCTACTGTAAATGCCAAATTCCTAAAAATAGCTACTGTAAATGCCAAATTTCCTAAAAATAGCTACTGTAAATGCCGAATTTCCCCAAAAAAATAGCTACTGTAAATGCCGAATTCCTAAAAAAAGCTACTGTAAATGCCGAAATTCCTAAAAATAGCTACTGTAATGCCGAATTCCTAAAAATAGCTACTGTAAATGCCGAATTCCTAAAAATAGCTACTGTAAATGCCGAATCCCTAAAAATAGCTACTGTAAATGCCGAATTCCTAAAAATAGCTACTGTAAATGCCGAATTCCTAAAAATAGCCACTATAAATGCCGAATTCCCTAAAAATGGGCTACTGTAAATGCCAAATTCCTAAAAATAGCTACTGTAAATGCCAATTCCTAAAAATAGCTATTTGTAAATGCCAAATTCCTAAAATAGCTACTGTAAATGCCAAATTCCTAAAAATAGCTACTGTAAATGCCAAATTCCTAAAAATAGCTACTGTAAATGCCGAATTCCTAAAAATAGCTACTGTAAATGCCGAATTCCTAAAAATAGCCACTGTAAATGCCGAATTCCTAAAAATAGCTACTGTAAATGCCGAATTCCTAAAAATAGCCACTGTAAATGCCGAATTCCTAAAAATAGCTACTGTAAATGTCGAATTCCTAAAAATAGCCACTGTAAATGCCGAATTCCTAAAAATAGCTACTGTAAAGTCGAATACCCCTAAAAATAGCCACTGAAAAATGCCGAATTTCCTAAAAATAGCTACTGTAAATGTCGAATTCCTAAAAATAGCCACTGTAAATGCCGAATTCCTAAAAATAGCTACTTAGATGACCACTAGCAAACTTATTCTCAAAATAGAAAAAAACCTACTTCATGTTATTTAGAAACAGAGTTTCAAATGTATAATTAAACATACTGATAAATGGTTTACCAGTTTCTAGACACACACACGGCAAATTTCTACGTCTCCACCTAGACTGTGCGATCTCAAATTCCAAACTCACAACAAACATCGAAGTGTCCAAAACAGTAGGTGTCCTCTCAAAGATACGGTATCTGGAGTTTATCTGGAGAGAGTTCCGGGGGTCAACGCCCCCGCGGCCCGGTCTGTGACCAGGCCTCCTTAGGTCAGTGTCCCAGGATGCGACCCATACCAGTCGACTAACACCCAGGTACCCATTTTACTGATGGGGAACATAGACAACAGGTGGAAAGAAACACGTCCAATGTTTCTACTCTGGCTGGGAATCGAACCCAGGCCCTCACCGTGTGAAGCGAGAGCGTTAACCACCAGGCCACCAGAGCCCCTTTTAGGTAAGACACATATGCAACAGTTAGACAACTTTATTCCGATAGTTCCTGACTATGGAACTGAACTTCTCCAGGCCGAGGGACTGACAACCTCAAATTCTACGACTACAAGGGTGATGGACTGATTACATCGTCTTCACATCTCTACTGTTCCTGCCTACTTTCTGTATTCGACTGAAGAAGCCTACTGTGTAGGCGAAACGTATCGGAATAAAGTTGTCTAACTGTTGCATATGTGTCTTACCTAACAACCTGTCAGTATTGTATACCATTTTGATGTTCACGGTATTACGTACCCCAGTCAGCTCTTCTTACTTTATCTCATATACCCCTACCTCACCTATGGTATTTGTGGATGGGGCTCTACCACAGCAAATCACCTGAAACCTCTAATAACACAACAAAGAGCTGCAGTGCGATTGATTACAAACTCTTGCACTAGACAACACACTCCACCGCTAACACACTCCACCGCTAACACACTCCACCGCTAACACACTCCACCGCTAACACACTCCACCGCTAACACACTCCACTGCTAACACACTCCACTGCTAACACACTCCACCGCTAACACACCTCCACCGCTAACAAAACCCACCGCTAACACACTCCACTCTAACACACTCCACTGCTAACACACTCCAAACCCCTAACAACCCCACCGCTAACACACTCCCACTGCTAACACACACTCACCGCTAACACCTCCACCGCAACACACTCCCCCCGCTAACCCCACTCCACCGCTAACACACTCCACCGCTACACACTCCAAACCCCTAACACCCCTCCACCGCTAACACACTCCACCGCTAACACACTCCACTGCTAACACAAATCCACTGCTAACACACTCCACCGCAACAAAACTCCACTGCTAACACACTCCACCGCCAACACACACCACCGCTAACCCCACTCCACCGCTAACACACTCCACTGCTAACACACTCCACCGCTAACACACTCCACTGCTAACACACTCCACCGCTAACACACTCCACCGCTAACACACTCCACCGCTAACACACTCCACTGCTAACACCACCGCTAACACACTCCACCGCTAACACACTCCACCGCTAACACACTCCACCGCTAACACACCCACCGCTAACACCTCCACTGCTAACACACTCCACCGCTAACACACTCCAAAGCTAACACACACTCCACCGCTAACACACAACCACCGCTAACACACTCCACCGCTAACACACT
>NC_069414.1:68910866-68943898 GCF_026875155.1 Cherax quadricarinatus
TGAGGATAACCATAACTATTCCGAGGATACCCATAACTATTCCGAGGATACCCATAACTATTCAGAGGATACCCATAACTATTCAGAGGATACCCATAACTATTCAGAGGATACCCATAACTATTCAGAGGATAGCCATAACAATTCAGAGGATAGCCATAACTATTCAGAGGATAGCCATAACGAGACTTACTCTTTTGAAACCCGGAGCTAGAGCCTAAGAGGTAGTGATAGCAAGATAAAGTGCACTACGGGATTGCTTCAGTATAGAGGTTTATTTGGCCTTGATTATAAGGGTTTATTGTTGCCTTTTAAACAGTGTTTGTAGTGATTTGTTGTCAGATTTATTCTATGAACTTCACACGAAGCCATAAAACCAGGAGGACAAGTATTATTTGCAGGGACTCATTCTAAATTTATTTATTAGTGACTGATACATGATGGAGAATCATCGAACATGTTGTGATTACCTCAGAGTTGAGCTCTGATCAATTTAACTTTTGTATGGTGTGATTTTAGTTAATTTAGGTAGTTCATATAGAAACAGTATTTTTTTAAATAAAATTTAAGTTGTAAATGGAGATTAGTGATGATTGGTAGTATCAGTTCGACCATCTCTTCCAGTCCAGTCCTCATTTCTGACATAGACATAGATGTAAGTCATAACTCCGTGTCTTCCTTTGCAGATGACACCCGGATCACCATGGCAGTGACTTCCATAGAAGACTCCAAGTGGACATCAACCAAATCTTCGAATGGGTCACCCTAAACAATATGAAGTTCAACGAGGAGAAATTTCAACTACTCAGATATAGGAAACTTGAAATTAAAAATGTGTCAGGGTATACGACAAATTCTAACCATACAATAGAGCGGAAAAGTAATATGAAGGACCTGGGAGTGATAATGTCAGAGGATCTCGCCTTCAAAGACCACAACAATGCATCTACATCATCTGCTAGGAAAATGATAGGGTGGATAATGAAAACCTTCAAAACTAGGACGCCAAGCCCACGATGATTCTCTTCAATTCGCTTGTGCTCTCTAGGCTGGAATACTGCTGTACACTAATGGCCCCCTTCAAGGCTGGCGACATTGCAGACATGGAGAGTGTACTAAGAACTTTCACGGCACACATAAGTACAATAAGGCACTTAAACTACTGGGAACGGTTGAAGATCCTTGATCTGTATTCCCTCGAACGCAGGCGAGAGAGATGCATGATAATGTACACTTGGAAGGTCCTGGAGGGATTGGTACCAAACTTGCACACGAAAATCACTCCATATGAAAGCAAAAGACTCGGCAGGAGATGCAACATTCCCCCAATGAAAAGCAGGGGCGCCACGAGTACACTGAGAGACAACACAATAACTGTCCGGTGCCCAAGACTGTTCAATTGCCTCCCAGCATACATAAGGGGGATTACCTATAGACCCCTGGCTGTCTTCAAGAAGGCACTGGACAGGCACCTAAAGTCAGTACCTGACCAACCGGGCTGTGGTTCGTACATCAAGTTGCATATGGCCAGCAGTAACAGCCTGGTTGATCAGACCCTGATCCACCATGAGGTCTGGTCTCAGACCGGGGCGGGGGCGTTGACCCCCGAAACCCTCTCCAGGTAAACTCCAGGTAAACAAGCCACTTCTTGTACTCACTAGTTCTGTTATGTCTTCCAATGTTTTGCCTCTAGTCTCAGGAATTGTTGTTATAACAAGAATAACGAGTAGAATGCTGCAACCAGAATATATAAAAAATGTCCCATACATTCCCAATGCTGCTACCATGTAAGGAAATGATTGTAAAGCTGCGAATGATCCAATGTTAAATACTGCGATTATTATTCAAACAACAGTACAACGAACGGAGTTTGGAAAGAGTTCATTTAAAAGTATAAATACGACTGGAGATACAGACAAAAATGAAAAGACGACTAAACACACGAGGATTAACCAACTTCGACCATGAAAACGCTCATAGATAATCTTGTGAACATAGACCAAGTCCAGTCAAACTCAAACTGCATAGAAGGGTAGAAACGGAGAATATACATTTGCGATCGATGAGGTCAAAGATACACATAAAAAACAACAATCCTGGAACACGAAAAATGCTAATAAGTACTACACATAAATATGAACTTAAGCTAATGTTCACAGTGTTAAAAATAATGATAGCTTATACAGAGATCACTGTTAGTCCAGTGAAGTTTAGTGTGGAAAATAATTTCCCAAAATTATGCTGTATATTTTTTATAATGTAAATATACCTGATTAAAACATGAATATTGCTCTAAAGTGTATTTTAAAGAATAGAACCGAAGGGAAGCTCTGCGCCTGCACTGACGAGCAGGGAGGAGACGCCATTGTTTTGAATGTGGTAAAGGCACGTTAGTGAAATGTGCATAAATTTTCGTCGCTCTACGAGTTATAATGGGCTTACAACCTCTCAATAGGAGCCGAAATTGTTGGATTTGCAGTCCTGCATAATGTGAGCATTAAGCAGATGGACAGGACAGCTTTAGAACCCCAGCTAAGTGTCTATTTATGTTGAGATTCTGGCCAGATATTTTCTTCATATTTAGGCAGAGGGTTGTGTATAATACACCAAGTAGTCTCCAGACAAATTGGTGAGTCTTATTACTATAAATTCTCCTTCAGTGTATATGTATTCACATTTTAAATTTAATATACAGTCCACATATTTATATTAATGTTTTTACCAGAATTCCTGCTGATGTATATTTCATTTGAAATTAATATAGGTCCAGAGTGACTTGTGGATATGACAGTAGTAGGTATCAAAGGAGAACATTTTTTGCAACCTATGTGTCCTAAAATTCCTACTTGTCTCTGTAACCTTGATAAAGAATAATTATCTTTGTTACCATTTACTGGTATGTACCTTATGAGTTGCATCCAGGTAAATTTAATTTTCCACATTAGTTGCCCGTTGGTCCTTGATCGAACTGGATGTAATTAGTGAAGTAATTAATTAGTGAATTAATTGCTTAATAATTATATGTGAAATGACAGAAGAAGGTGGATGTTAAGTTCACAAATTTACTTAATGTGTAGTGGATTATAATTATTACAATACTAAATTTGCTAAGCCAAGTCTGGCAAGGATAAGTCAAGTCTGGCTAAGATTTATATTAATGAGTATTTAAAATTTATATTATAATTTCCTTACATGAGTAATTGCTAAGCTCAGGTGCAGCTAGGATTCATATTAATGCATTTAAAATTTATATTATAATTTCCTTACATGTGTAATTGCTAAGCTCAAGTGTAGCTAAAATTATTAATTTTTATTTAAAGTTTATATTATAATTTCCTTACATGTAATTGCTAAGCTCAAGTAGCTAGGATTTATTCAAAGTAAGTTGTGATATTTACCTTTATAAAATGCATAATTAAGTACATAATCAGTGTTATTAATTAAGTTTAATTTAATGCATTGCACCATGGGTGAAAATGAGGAAATTAATGTAGATGACAAACACTTGGAATTTAGAGCAAAAAAATCATCATTGCAGGCTAGAAAGTGTCATGTAACAAAGGCATAAATAGATGTTTGGAATTAATGAATCAAGAAACTGTAAATACTGATGATTTAAAATTGTATTTAGATGCTTTAGGGAATAGATATGAATCATACAAATTATAACAAATATGAAGGAGATTTGTTAGTAAACTGTGTAGATGAGACAGAAGTAAATATTATGATTAACCAGTATTATGAATTAGAAGAAAGGTTCTTTATTGTAAAAGTCAGGCTTTGAATAAATTAAAAGGTGTAAACCAGGCAGTTAATCAGTCTGCTCCAACAAATAATATGGCTTTGCCAAAACTCCCAGAATTATGTTTACCTGTATTTAATCCTGGAGAAAATTTGGAGGAGTTTTGGTCTATTTTTAAAGCAGCTGTGCATGATAGGAGTGACCTATCATGTGAAACTAAAAGTATTTTACCTCAAAGGACAGATAAGAGGAGATGCTCACATACTCATACAAGCCTTTCCCAGTGTAGATGATTCTTACAAAGAAACAGTTGACTTGGTGAAGGTCACTTATGGTAATATAGAACAAAGTAGGTTGGAGCTAGTGACTATCATTGCTAATTTAAAAACTCCAGATCACTCTTACAAAGGTTTACAGCAGTTTAGAGTTAAACTGGAGAGCACTCTCAAAACTTTAAGTAATAAATATAATCTGAAGGAATCAGACTGGTTATTGAGTGCCATTGTACAGAATAAATTAAGCTGTAAAACACTTGAATGACTCTCAAACAAGTATCACAAAGGTTATTTTGGTCTGGAGGAAATAAGACTAGGTCTACAAGAATTAATTGTTCAGTTGCAGACCAGCCAACGAACTCATTTTAAAGATGCAACATATAATAACCCTGAGGTATCTGTCAAGTTTCACAAAGGGAAAAATTATCCCAATGTTAATCAAAATTCATTTCCTAAAAAGAGTTGCATAGGTACAGATCAAGTAGCAGGAATCAGAAATAATGATTTTCCACAAGGTGAGAAGAATAAGTACCCTCCTAAGAGTAGCCCAGTTAATAAGAAACCAGTCAAAGAAAAGAGAGATTGTCTTTTCTGCAAGGGTACTCATTTTTCTAAGAATTGCAATGCATACAATTCATGGAATGATAAAGTTGAAAGATTGGAAGAACTTGACAGATGTATCAGATGTCTAGGTAATCACAATGTAAAGGATTGTCTTGCCAAATTAAACAACTGTTATCAATGTCACAAAGGAAGACACCATATAGTCATGTGTCAGGGTCTATATAATAATGTTGATAATAATGATAATGTTGACAATCCTAACACAACAGTGGCTAATGTAAAAATTGCTGCTAATGTTAATAATGATGGTTGTGCTGAAGTAGCCTTACCTGTGTTACAGGTAAAAATTTATGATAAAAGGCATAAATCAAAAAATGTAACTGCATTATTAGATCAGGGATCACAGCGTACTTTCCTAAAACGTAAATGTCTTAATGGTATGAAAGTACAGATGGGAGATCCTACAACTCTAAAATTATCTGGTTTACTCTCGGATAAAAGGGCTCAATTGTATGACACTGTTTATGTAACTGTCAGTTTGGGCAATGAGAAAAAACGTGTTAATGCAGTAATTGTAGATAGACTCCCAGAGAAAATATGTACAGTAGGGCTTAGTGAATAGTGTGGTCACACCTGCAATGTTTCTGGCGGAGCCAGTAACTCACCCCCGTTTTAGACCAGTCAGGGTTGAGGCACGTCAGCTTGCTGGGATCAAATATCTCTACCCCTGCTTTAATTGCGTTGATGATTGCCTCTTTTGAGTGATGGAACGCCTCTTCCAGGGCTGAATTCCATCTGAAGCTGACCTTGGGGCTGAGGAGCAGCTTGAACGGTGCCAACATGTCCGTGGTCCTGCCATATTGCGACACCTGGTTAACGAGGCCGAACCAAGCCCGTACATCCGTGATATTGGCTGATCTTGGGAACATCCCAATGGCATTCAGGTACTTAGGTAGGGGTCTCACATCGGACCTGGTTATCTGAAACCCTGCAAACTCCACTTCTGTCATGGCAAACTGAAACTTAGCTGGATTGAGGACCACACCGTTGCGGCCTACGACTTCCAGATAGTCGATCACTCGCCACCAATGTTCCTTCAAGTCCGTGTCCCATATGATGGTGTCGTCAACGCATTTGGTTTTTCTAGGTACATAAGCCATGATGGTGTAAGCCCAGCTTCTTGAGGGCCCGCAGCCCCATAAGGCAGGTCTGTGCACCAGAGTCAGCGATGGCCAAGATACGGGCTGACCGCCGTGGTGGACACGGTGTCTTCGCCATGTCGTAAGCCTTGCCGTCCACAGCTATTGTTAAAGACAGCGTCGGATGAAGCAGAGCCTCACCCGCGCAGGAGCCTATCTCGGCAGTAGCCACATAGTGAAACAGTGCCTCCACCAACCCACTGGAAGATGGTGGAGACGACTTACGGGGACGTGGGTTGTTCTTTTTCCAGCATCCGAGACACAACGTGAATTCCTTGAGTTTGCCTCTCACCATACCAAACTGGGGGGTGAGAGAGCCACACTGGCAGCGTATCTTGCGTCTCATCTGGGCTTGCTCACCATGATCCTGTGTGGGCGCTGGTGACGCCTGGCTGCAGCGCCCACGGACCATGTTTTTGTAGCCACTGGCCGCCACCTGTAGGTTCTCAGTCGCCATGGCACGGGCGGCGGTCTCTTTGCTATCTACAAGACTGACAGTTTCATTCAGTGTCTGTGTGTCAATGTCTGTCGTCCCGAGGACCTCCTTCTTGATGTCATCTGCCAGACCGGTTAAGAGAACCAGTTTGACAATATCTTCAGAGTAATCTGTGACGACGGTGCCAGAGCAGGTGGCCACCCTACAGGTCCCAGTTTTGGTCCACTGGCAGACATTGGCCAACCCGCGCTGTCTCGCCACATGCTGCCTGACGTGCTCCCCTGGTTCCTGCTTCGTCTGAAGCAGTGCTGCACGTCGCACACTTAGTGCCACACTCACCACTGTGAGACGTTTCATGGCGTCTAAAACCTCTGCCTCAGGGCTGCTGACTATTGTTGGCGTTTCCCGGAACAATACAGCTTCTGATTAGCTTTTTTGTCTTCAATGATCATAACGTGATAATGCGACTTCTGAGTGGCTTCAAGCTTAATTATTATGCTTGTGTATTTTAGCACATTGGTCTTTTTGAAAGGTTTGAATTACATTTGGACCATATATGACCTAATTTTAATTTTTTATTGAAAAAATTTGGATATTAGTTCCCTTATGATGACTTATAAATTCCTCTTCCTGTTCTCTTCAATCTTCAACAATAATATTTAATTGTATTAATAATTAATGCCACACTCCGCACTATCCAGTCGGGTGTAATGAAGCACAAGGTATTGTGTAACACAAGAATAATTTCGTCGGATCTCGCAGTCACCGAAACTCTTCTAGTTATTTCATTTATTACTAAAATGCACTAGGAACACTAAAACATTGTACAAGCTGTTACTTTTAAGAACACTAAGTTAGAATGTGCACAAATAATAACTGATTCTGCAATCTGACTTATAATATGTTTGATGATATAACAGACTAGAGAGGACTTAAAAACAATGGTTATAATTAAGACCATAATTTTTAAAGGGGTGGACCTGTAAGCCAGCGGAAGGCCTCAGTCAAATGACTAAAAGCTCCAACGGCGGGTCATTATATGACTAAGACCCGCGTCAGAAAACATTTGTACTGTTTCCTGACAAACCTAACCTAACCTAAGAGAGGACAGACTAAAACTAATAATATCTCACCTAAGATTAGGCAACTTAAACTTTGACAGACCTGCTTCTCCACTGGACTACAGACCAACTACACCTACCATGTTGTTCCTTTATTTATTTATTTACTTATTTATTTATTTATTTCCAATTTGAGCACACATACAGAGGTACAAAAAAATACAGATAAGAGCAGTATGCCAAAGCCACTTATACTATGCATAGCATTACGGGCTGGCTTAAAATTAACTTAAGATTAACTAAGCAATGATGAAATCAGTGATAAAACATTAATGTAAACAGATTACTATAAAGCACAAGTGAGTATTACAAAGACAGGTCATATGGTTGCATTCAGTTAGGTAGTGATTCTGTTAGGTAGTGTATTTAAAAAATAATAAAGTTAGATTCGGTTTTAGGTTTAACATTTATGTGATATAATTGTGAGAAACATTTAAGATATACAATTTATAAGGTTCAGTTATTCAGTATTTATTTGGTTTTGGGTGAGTAAGTGATCTTTGAGAAGAGACTTGAATTTATAAACAGGTAGTGTTTCTTTATATTTACAGGTAATGAATTCCAGATTTTAGGGCCTTTTATGTGCATTGAGTTTTTGCATAGTGTGAGATGGACACGAGGAACATCAAAGAGTGATCTGTGCCTTGTGTTATGGTCATGTGTTTCTGTTGAGTTGGGCAAGGAGATGTTTTTTAGGGGAGGGTTAATATGCAGAGTTAATGTGTTCTATGTATGTAATAGGGTGCAGATAATAAAGTATGAGATGTTTTGTATGGTGAGTAGGTTTTATGTAATTGAATATTGGTGGATGTGTGCTGCTGTATGAGAATTTGTTATCATTCTAACGGCAGCCTTTTGTTGAGTAATTAGTGTCTGAGATGGTTAATTGTTTGTTGAGCCCCATGCACAAATTCCATAAGGTGAGATATGGGTAAATAAGAGAGTGATATAGGGCCAGAGGGCTGAACGTGGAACATATACCGTATCATTCGATAGTTTATGCCTACAGTCTGAAATTTTCTTAGAAATTTGTTGTACATGTGTATAAATTTGAGTCTATTATCAAGGTGGTTCCTAAGAATTATCCCTATTCTGTTAGTTTTGAGATAGTGATCGTTTATCATTATGTTTAGAGGGGAATCTGTGTACTAAGCTCTGCTTACCAAACAGAATGAAGTAGGTTTTGTCAATGTATTAGTGTAAGTTTGTTAGGTCCTCATCCAGGTAGAATTTTCTGTAATTCGGTATTTCAGTATTTGGCTAGCGGGACTGGGGCTCGGGTGAGAGAAGACTATTTAGTGTCCATCTGCAAATAGTGTGGTTTGAGTAATTGCGAAGCATTTTGGAAGGTCTTTATGTATAGTGAGAAAGAGAAGAAGTGCCAAGGACACATCCCTATGTGGGACACCAACTGTAATTGGTGCGCAGAAGAGTTTGCCCCATTTGCGTACACATATTGGCTTCTGTTGCTGGAGGTATGACTGAGGTAGTTAGAGTGCCCTCTTATACCATAGTGTGACATATTCGCTGCCTGACCACGGTCGAGTGAGGGTTGTGCGCTGCAACACCCTCTGTTGCTGTACTGCGGCGAGCTACCTCAGTTCGTTCACAAACCATTGAGAAGTTGAGGACGTGCGCTGTCATTTTACCAACATGGTCCGCCTGCAGAGCTAACAGACGCATCAACACTGTTAGGCGTTGAGTTTGACCCGTGGGGATGTCACTGAGCCACGATGGACTTGTTACAACCGGGCGATTATCCGAGATACCTACGGTATCGCAATGGAATAGATATGTGGTGTAGCACTTAATGGGACGACACGGATCTTCGTTAAATGAACGTCAGCAAATGTTTATGAAGCGGTGTGGATAAGTATCAAGAGACCAATAAGCCGTCAATTCAGCTGTATCAGTTACGTCAACATATGTATCACGACACACACATGGGTTAAAATAAGAATTGCCTTTTGAGCGAATGAATTTGTTTTACTAAAAGATGAACTACGTAATTTATGGTACGTTCTAAGGCCTCTGCAGGTCGGTGGCGCTGGACTTATGCCTGGACGTTTGGAGGGAACATATCAGTCAAAATGACCTTACGCCATCCCATACCGTCTATATTATGTTGCAAGTCATTGACGAACTCAGGTATAGTAACATATGCGGGACAACGTCGTACGTGTCGGCTGTGTGATCGTATGACCACAAGCGGCACAGTGTGATAAGCTCGTAGGAATCTTCCAAATATCGCAACAGCAACAACCGGAAGAAGTACGAGGAAGTGGAGGACCGAGAACAGTACTTATGCTCACTGTACCCGCTCGACAACGGACATCTTGGAGGAAGAGGTTAGAAAAAGCGCAGGAGAAGGCTTTCCTCGGAGGATGCAAAACAGCGATAGAAATCACCATCACTGGATATAATCTAAAGTATTTGAAGAGACTCGGCCCACTAAGGGGGACGAGGATGTAGCGGCGTCTTTAGTGAAGGCATTGGATGTATTTTAGAACGAGTCCGATCGTCAACCGGTGGAAGGACCAGGTGCAAATTTGGGATCGGTTGAGCATCCATGGTGAGGCGCGGATGAAAGCATTGAGTCTGGGGTGTCGCCATGGCATGATGGAAAATATAGCAGAAGTGAGTGCTCATGATAAGTACTAAAGAAATCCCAATCAGGTGGAGGGTAGGACGCGAAAGCGACTGCGACCCCACCAGACTCAGACGACGTGCTTACTCCTGCCCAAATGGCCAGGGAAAAAGTCTTGGGCGTATGTACAAGGAAAGGGAACAGTGAATCCACGAAACAAGAGTTTATCAAGTGATCCCAAAAAAGGAGAGGGATAGAGGTGTAAAATGTATAATTGAAAAGTCTATACCTAGAACCAAAGGAAAATCCCATAATTGACTTAAGTTTTGGACAATAAATATTTAACGGTTTTGGAAAGATCTGAGCGGAAGCGAAAGTGTTTAAATGAATATTTGGTGCGTCAAGTGTTGGAGTGGGTATTTATCAAGAACACAATTACAGATTGGATTATGAGTTGGAATTAGATGTTATGCGATAGTATATGGAATATGCGACGAGGTTAAAAGGAGGGCGTCCGCCATCTGGTAAAGGAAAAAGCCCGTTTGTAAGTACCATAGAGAAAGGGGGAGGGGAGAGTGATTAAGGGTGAAATGGTTTATTGGTAGAGTACATAAAAGTTCTGTAGGTGTATATGGGCCGCCCGAGGAGATGCCACGACTTAAAACTCATTTTGTACAATATGTAATTAGTATATCATCTACTAGTTTACCAAATGGTAGCGATAATAGGGGAGACTGGAATTGTGGTAATACGACGAAAAGATGTGGAGCCTCGAGGAGCGGGGTTGTGGCTTGGGGTTCCTTGGGAGATTCATTTGACGAGTGTGGGTTTAATGGATGTTTGTGGGGGGGTGGCAATTGGATCAAACTTTCATTAGAAAGATTATGCGCGAGATTAAGATAGAATGTACGTGTCTAGTGCGGTTACAGTGCGGAGAGTGAGTGTGATAAATGTGGTTTTTCGATCAATAGAAGGAGTTTGTAATGGATGTAGTATTGAGGGTGTGCTAGAAGGTCCGTCATTTGGGGATATTGTTAAGGGGTTAGTTATTGAAGGGAGAGAGAATTCTTTGTCTTTTGGGCATATGTGGGGAACGCCTTGTGGTTGAAGCACCTGGAGAATGGGGCGTGGGGGGTATTTGGTGGAAATGATAGCAAAAAGCGAATTAAGGAATTTTTATATTATCAGGAGTGAATATAATCATTACAGTATGGTTTTCCAACGATATTTAGAGGGGCAGTTTGCGCTCCTGCTATGTACAAGCGAATCTAATTATCCTGTTACAGAAATTGAACCGAATTAAGGAAGGCTACTACGTATTTACAAAACAAAGGTTTGATGGGGAAAGGCTTAAGGGTGGAATCGAAGAGGTTTGTTGGGAGATCGGCCGTCGGCGTGTGTGTTGAGAATCAACACAGACTCGCAAAGCAATGGAGTTAATGGGGTTGAATTCCAGGTAGGTATGCATGGTAAAGAGTGAATCAGGTGTTGACGACGACGGAGGTATGAGTGTGTATATTGATGCCTTGGGTTAATTGAAAACGCAAAGTGTTGGAATAATGTGAAATTGCATTGCAGTCCAATCGGTAGGGTTTGTGCGTTGTGAGCTGGAGAGGAGCATGATCGTTTGATGTTTGGAGGGCCGAATAACGGATGTGAGACTTGGGAGGCTTTAATCTGGGGCGCAATTGGGTAAGGCGCCAGGAATAGATGGTTTGCCCCAGACGACTTTTATATTCAAAATTGAACGTTTTAAAGTGTTTTTGGTACGTTTATTCAATATCATGAAGCGGGATGGGGTTTCTTTAGGTGAACAACAAAGGTGGCTGTGTCCGTCCTAGTTCCTAAGGTGCGAGCCTTAACGGTTAAAGATTTATCGTGCAATCTCGTAATTAAGTGGGGACTATAAAATTTTGGAAGGATCTTGGCCAACAAATAAAAAAAGTTCCTGGGCAAAAGTGATTGAAGAGGGACAATATGGGGTCCGTGCAGGTCTATGTATGAGGTCACGGTATGATAAAGTTTTATTGAAGAAAGATAAGATATGGGAGATGGGGGGGGGTATTGCTATAGATTGGGAGGGCGGCAAATGATAGTGTGGAACGGGAAAGACGTTATGGAAGATAAATGGAATGGCAGGGTTTTGGGGGCGAAATTATATCATGGGTCCCAAATTAAAGTATCAAGAGGCATCTTTTTGCGTGTGGCAGGGAATGGGAGGTTGGGAGATCGGATTCATATGGGGAAGGGGTTTGCGTCAAGGTTGTCTGTCCCCTTTCTACAAAATTTTTTTTTGCTTGTTTTTCAAGACCACCGCCTTTTTATAGAGGGATAAGTGTTTTATTTGAAGCAAATGGGATGATAATGTAAGGGGTGGGGGAGCCGGCATTGTTGGATATGACGAAACGACACGAGGGAACGGATACCCGACGATTTGGTGTGAGATAAAACGATGGATATTGATTCCGGTTAGGAAAAATTAGGTGAAGGAGTGTTGTTGGAAAAAAGGTCTACTGGCATGACGAATGCGAGAACATGGGAATGAAAGACAGAAGAGGTATAAGTGAAGTCGTTGGAAAAGGAGGTCCCGCGAGAGGGCAAGGAATGGGTAAGCTGAAATGGTGTGGAAAGGTTGGACAATAATAAAGATCGTAGTGGGATTCGATTGACAGTAAATATGATATCAAGTCAGTTTCACAAACTAATAAATCTACCGTGCGTATACAGTGATAATAGCGTAGTATACTGAAGACGATATACTTTAGTGCGGTTGAGAAGCATGCTAATTAAGGTTAGCATACAAAGGGTTATAACAACGAATGTGCATTATATGTAAACTATGGCATGTTACGGTAATAATTCCGATACCTTCGTTTGTTAAAAAAAGATTAAAAGGTACAAAAAGTGTTTTTTTAGATTTCATTGGGGAACAGGACGAATGGTTAAGTAGAGCCGTTGTCACTACTCCCCGATGGCCGTGAGGCTGGGTCTATAGATGTCGAAAAGAGGGAAAAGAAGTATGTATTTAAAACATAGTAATATAGCGGGTGAGGGTGATGGGCAAGAATACGGTCTTCAGTAGGAACCATCGGGAGGAATATGACGACGGTGTTTGGGGGGGGGTTCGGGAGTGTTCATGATAGTGAGGCAATGTTACGGGTCATCATAAACGTGAGGTGATCACTCACAAATTAAAATGAGAAATCTTGATAGTGCAGAATGGTAAGGCACTGGTAAAGCGGCCGGTAGAAAGGATTTATCCGATGTATGATTGGCATATATTTGGGGGCGTTTAAATAATTGCGTTTAAAACCTAAAGTAAGATAAGTTATGTATAGATTTTTACAGGAATCTTGCCGTCGGAATGGTTTTATTCTATAAGGAATAGAGAGGATGGGGAATTGCAGTGATTGTGGAGGATTGGCACTATTTATCATACGGTGTATTTTTTGCGATTGATTAACTTATAAGAGTTTGGATGGGTAAGGTTTTAAGGTTAGTGGGGGGAGGGGTTTTGCAGGTTTTTGAGGGTTTTAAGTTTTAGATATACTGGGTTGAATCAACGGGTTGAGAATGCGATTGGGTATATGATTACGATTTTTAATATATCCATGATGTGCTATGAAGGGAGGCGACGTGCGTGCAAAATTAATGCATTGGCGCAACATTTTATGGACACAGTTGTAGAAATAAAGTGGTGTATGGAGGGAATGGGAGAGAGATTTTAGATGAGGGTTTATCGAAATTTCACATTAAGGGATTTAAAGGGATTTGCAAGAATGGGTAAAGGGATACGACGGGCTATTTTTCCCTAGACTGGGTGTGAGCAATGGTGAGCTGTATATATGTAAGTTAAATGATGTTTTGATACCTAGAGGCTAGTAGGGATATTACCCGAGGTGGGGGGGGGGGGAGGGGGGGGGGTGTGGGGGGGGGGGGGGGGGGGGGGGGGGGGGGGGGTGGGGGGGGGGGGGGGGGGGTGGGGGGGGGGGGGGGAGGGGGGGGGGGGGGGGGGGGGGGGGGGGGGGGGGGGTGGGGTAGGGAGGGGGGGGGGGGGGGGGGTGGGGGGGGGGGGGGGGGGGGGGGGTGGGGTGGGGGAGGGGGGGGTGGGGGGGGGGGGGGGGGTGGGGGTGGGTGGGTTTTTTGGGGGGGGGGGGTTTTCAAGAACTACACAATTATCATTGAGGAAGTGTGTAGCAGCTACGAATTGCAATTTTTATCATGTATAAATCTTCAAGGACTTATGATGAAAATTTTCCTATGAGACTCAAAATGTGCATAGGAGTCTTTACTGTGTTTGATTCATTTGTAAGATGGTAAAAAGTGTTTTCCTAGCCGTATAGCAATTGATTTTTATTTTGGTTAAATTTTATGCTGTGTTACAGTGTGCTTTTCAGTAATATTATATTTACATGTAACTAGTTTGCATTATTTTTTCTTATGGTTTTTGCTGAGATGTTAAAAAATCATCTCGTAGTTTTTGTTTTGTTATATTGGATGTTTTTTATGTGAATTTTTAGTATTATCCCGTTCCTTCTTTGAGATAGTAAATACCTATGTAGTTAAGATCTCGTGATAATCGCCAATATAAATGTTTTGAGTATCGTGGTGCTTGTTAAGCACCTAAGATCTAGAATTATATCCTTTTGTCCGTTTGTGACAGGCAGAAACTTCACCTAGTAAGTGCCTGAAGTAGTCTCATGTAGTGTAATGTGTGTGCTTGTGGAGTGTCATTGTGCGTGTTTGTTTTGTTTTTTATCTCTGGTTTTATTGTACAATCTTCATAGTTTCCAGTGTTTGGGATGTTTGATAATATGTAAGCCCTTGGGTGTTTAAGGAGTTAGTTTCTATTTAACAAATAAAGCAATAAAACTGTAAATGTATAGTGGTTTTGTGGAGTGTATTATCACTGTAATAATACGGTGTGTTGTGTGTGAGTGTAATATACCAATGTAACATATTCGGTGTGGTGGTGATGGAGTTGTGTATTACCACTTACTTGTATGGTGTCCGTTTATTAGGTGGCTCGGGTTAAGTGCGATGTCTAGTGCAGTAATCTTTTGTCGTGATACCTTTTAATATATTTCTGTCCTTTGGTATCGCCACTGTTTTTAAATAACATATCAAAAAAAAGTGTGATCACTCACATTTACGTTGGAGACAAGTCATGGTACAACAGATATCCAAAAGCTTTCTAACGTAAGTCAATGAAGATTCCCGCAGGGACATTCATTTTTACTCTATATCAGTGGATAAATATGTATTATGCTAGACATGATGTATAATACATCATTAGTATTATTTATTAAGGCACTGATCCAAAACTTGCGGCAGGCGGGTGTGAGTATGTTATTGAATAAGTTTTTTTTGTCTAGTAGATATCGTTATGATATTTATTATTCTTATCAAAGATTTTTGATATGAGGGGGTAGGTTTGGGGTATTGGCCTATAGTTTATATCACTCTGTGTTGGTCGCCTCACTAATTAGAATGGACCGGGTGAAACACACTAATGCTTATTTATAATTGAGTACTAGTATAGGAGATGGTCTGGGATAGGTTACGATGGAGGATGGTTATAGTGACTTCTCTATGATTGTAGTGTGAGACAAACTATGAAGACACAGGGTGTATATAAAGGAGTGGTGTACGGTATTTAAATCTCCTGCCTTGTTTTTGTGCCAATTGATAATAAGGAGACTTCGTAAGGGGTACTCGGAGCTAGGAACAGTGTGTGGGTAGTTGCCGGTGAGTAGTCATTTGGTGGGGTACTGAGCTTGGGATTTTAATTGGCAAGGTTTTGTCCTATAGTGGAGAAGAAATCTTTGAGTCTGTTTGCTGTTTCTGTTGGTGGGAGTTGGGTTCATCTGATTTTGCTAATTTTATTTCGCTATTTCGTGATATCTTTTTTGTTCCCAGAATTTCTGATAGGGTTTTCCAGGTCTTTTTTATATCACCTCGTAAGTTGGATAATCTGTTCTCATAATACAATTTTTTTGCCCTTCTTATCAGGCTGGTTAGGATTGACGAGTAACGTTTTGTTTGGTCTCTGGTTATGTGACCCATTCTGTACTGTTTTTCATATTGGTGTTTTGTATTTATGGATTTGAGAATGCTGGGTGTTAGCCAGGGACTGTTCAGTCTCTTTGCTGTAATCTGTTTAGTTTTTTTAGGGCAGAGCTTGTTATAGAGGTATTACCTGGAGTTTACCTGGAGAGAGTTCCGGGGGTCAACGCCCCCGCGGCCCGGTCTGAGACCAGGCCTCCTGGTGGATCAGAGCCTGATCAACCAGGCTGTTGCTGCTGGCTGCACGCAAACCAACATACGAGCCACAGCCCGGCTGATCCGGAACTGACTTTAGGTGCTTGTCCAGTGCCAGCTTGAAGACTGCCAGGGGTCTGTTGGTAATCCCCCTTATGTGTGCTGGGAGGCAGTTGAACAGTCTCGGGCCCCTGACACTTATTTTATGGTCTCTTAACGTGCTAGTGACACCCCTGCTTTTCATTGGGATGGGGCATCGTCTGCCAAGTCTTTTGCTTTCGTATGGGGTGATTTCGGTGCAAGTTCGTAACTAGTCCCCTAGGATTTTCCAGGGGTATATAATCATGTATCTCTCCCTCCTGCGTTCCAGGGAATACAGGTTTAGGAACCTCAAGCGCTCCCAATAATTGAGGGGTTTTATCTCCGTTATGCGCGCCGTGAAAGTTCTCTGTACATTTCTAGGTCGGCAATTTCACCTGCCTTGAAAGGTGCTGTTAGTGTGCAGCAATATTTCCCGCCTAGATAGAACAAGTGACCTGAAGAGTGTCATCATGGGGTTGGCCCCCTATTTTGAAGGTTCTCATTATCCATCCTGTCATTTTTCTACAGATGCGATTGATACAATTTAAGGTCCTTTAAGGTAGACCTCCGACAGATCCTCCCAGGTCTTTTAGTTGGTTTGCTCTATTTTGTGGCCCGAATTTTTTTTGTACTCGATGAAGATTTAAATTCCTCATTTTACCATATTTAGTAAATTTAAATTTCTCATCGTTGAACTTTTAATTGTTTTCTGCAGCCCACTGAAAGATTTTGGTTTATGTCGCCCGGGGTTTCAGGGCGCAATGGAAGACACTGTCATCAGATTCGGGTGGGCATCTGCAAAGGAAGAAAACGGGGCTTTGGCTGACATCCTTGTCCTTTTGTCGGGTATAAGAAAGAGGAAAAAAATTGGGGGGGACTGTGCCCTTTTGGAACAGGGGTTTTCACCGAGCTCCTGGACTTTTCTCCCGTTTTTACGACTACTCTCTGTGTTCTGTTTTGAGGAAAAATTTTGATCCATTTGACCCCAAATTTTTCCCTTTTTTTCCCTTTTGCACGCCCTTTTGGCGCTTTAGCCATGGCACCCCCTTTTCGAAGGGTTTTGAAATTTTGTATTTATTACATCTGCATTTTTTTTTTTTTCTTCTGTGGGATTTAAAGGGCCTTTTGTAGTGGTCCAATGTTGAGAAGGGCAAGCGACCTGTTTTTTAAACCCCTGTTCCCCGGGTTTTGTAATGTTTGGGTTTTCCCAGATTTCGTGGGGATTTGCTTCTTTGGACCCTTTCAAAGATTTTATGATATGGGGGTTTGTGCATTGGGCTGTTGTTCTTTGCTGTTGCTTTTTCTGCCCCCCCCTTTTTGGAGTGGGGCTATTTTCTGTTTTTTTTTAGTAACTTGGGACGACCCCCGTGTCCATGCTCCCCTTTCCCTAGGGTGGGGAAAAGGGCCCCGTATGGGGCTTTTTGCAGTTTCCCCTTTAGGGAAAAACAGATTCCATGAGTCTGGCCCTGGGGCAAGTGCATGGGGGAAGTCATTTAAACGCCTGTTCGAAGTCATTTGGCGTCAGGATAACATCGGATAGGGTTGTGTTAAACCAAAATTTTTTGGGTCTCTCATAAAAATTCAGGGGGGGGTTTTGCTCCCCAGCTGGTTAGCGGCTTGTAAAAACGAGTCATATTTTGGGGCTTGGGGGTTTGCTCACTCATTTTCCTTTTTTTCATCTGTGTAGGGGCCCATCCTTTTTTAAGTGGGCCCCCAAAACTGGGGCGTTTTTTTCTCGATTTTTATTTGGGATAGGAGAAGAAATACTTTGCGTTTCCCTTTTGATTTCATTTTTTGGCTTTTTTGTTTTCCCCCGATTCCTGACTCCTAAAGGTTTTTTTTACTTAATTCAGGGGATTTCTTTTCCCCCCCCCGCCCCCGGTTTTCCCCACCAAATTTTAATTTTTTGACCTTTTTTTAGCCGCTCTGTTTTTTCTTTTTCCCTCCCTGGAAAGGGGGCGCCTGTCTCTTTCTGTTTTTTCATCACTCCTCCCTTTTTTTTTAGAGGAAAAACTTTTGCATACCCTCGAGTTTTACCGAGTTAATCTGTTCAGGCATAATTTTTGGGGAATGGGGTTGCTTTTGTAGTATATCTTCCCCAGCTTATAAACGGTTTTGGACTTTGGGTTAAATTGGGCCCCCCTTTTTGTTTTTTTTTATTGAATTGAATTTTTGGGGAAAGCTCCTGTGACTAATCTCATTATGTCGGTTGGGGGGGCCGCGCTACAGACTGAACCTCAATTTTGTTTTTGAAAAAAGTATATTTTTTTGAAAATGGTGATATTTCTTTTTCAGATCATATTGTTTTTGGTTTAAGTTTAGGTCTAAATGTATTCTCCCGTTAGTAGGTCTATTATTTTTCTGGTTTTAAAATTTAATTTTTTGCAAATTTTAAAAAACTCGGGAGTGTGATTTTTTATCAGAGCTGCCTCCTGGTGTTATTAATGAAAAAATATTATTTGCCCGGGATTCCTCCATTTAAAGGGCCTTAATTTTAAATCCCCCCGGAGAAGGGGGGGGTGCCCGGAGCTTGGAAAAGGTTTTTTAGACAGTGGGCAATTTTTAAAAAAGCTTTTCCTGTAAAATTTCTGGGGTGTTTTCATCCGGAGGCTTGTAGACTATCACAAAGACTAGGTTTTGGTTTTCCCACCCTTTCTGCTAAAAAATTTCCCCTACATCATTTGAGGGATTTACAGTTCTGTGCAAAACCCAAAAGGGGCTCTGCAAAAAAAAGGCCACCCCCCCCCCCTTTTTCCTGTTCCTCCCGTCACTCTGTTTTAGGGGGTAACCTGGGATCCATTTTTTCGTTTTCCAAATGATCCTTTTTGTGGGTTTTCAGTGAAAGCCGGAAAAATTGCCTTTGCCTCTGCAAGGCACCCCGGATGAAAGGGATTTTGTTGTTTGTTTTCCCGGCTTTTTACCCTGTAAATTTGCAAAGAAGAAGTTATCGGGGCTGGGGGTATTGTTGGTATGGGGGGGAAATTTTTTTTTTCCCGGATTATTTTCTGTACTGTTTGGGTTTGGGGTGGGGGCCCTCGACTTTTGGTTTCCACTCCAGGAATGGGCTGGATTTGGGGGTACGGTTTTTCCCAAACCCCCGCCAATTTTTTTTTCCCTTTCCCGGCCCAAAACCCCCCCCCCCTCTTTAGTGGCTGTGGTACCCAGGTTTTCCCATGGCCTGGGTTTTTGTATCGGGGCCCCTTTAGATTTTTGCCTTGGGAATTTAAGTTTAGCACAGTTTTCCTGTACTGAAGGGGGTTTCACAGTTCAGGGTGGAAAAAACTTTCAGGGGAAGGGGGTTTTTCATTTTCCCGTTGTCATTTTGGGGATGCATTTCCCAGGGTGGTCAAAATTGCACGTCCCACTGGGTTTTTTTGAATTTTCCCCTGCCAAAAAGGGTACCAAGTGCATAGTATGTGCACCCGGGTTGGTTTCCCTTTTCCTTTGGGGGGGTGTGACTGAAATTTCCCTGGGTTTGGGGCATGGTTTTTCCCCGTCCCTTTCCCTTTTATCCTCCCCCCACACCAACAATGGGGGCCCCCCACCATTTGTTTTTGGTAATAATCCTCACTATTGCTATAGAGTCCTCTTGTTTTTCATTTCCCCGCGGTTTTTTTTTAGTTTTTTTCAATATTGGGTTTTATTTATCTTTGACTAAACACTTTTTTCCCTTTCTATGGCTCCCGTCCCTTTTGAGGTCATTTAAAATGTATTCCCTTCCGGTTTTAATTCCCCCAAAACCTGGACAAAAATCTCCAGCTTCCCATTAATGTCCCCCCAGGACCACCCTCTCCAGCTTTCCCCCTTACTGTTCCCAGGGCAGATCATCCCGTTCACCATTTTGTCTCCCCCGGACAGCAACCTCCCGCTTCCCATTAATGTCTCCCCGGAAAAGCACCTCCAGCTTCCCCCTTACTGTCTCCCCGGACAGCACTACAGCCCCCCATTTATGATACCAGGAAAATCATCTCCAGCCTTACAGTTTCTGACTACATGGCCAGTATCAAAGGGGATACCATTTACCCCGGGGTTTTATGTTCCCATCTGTTGTAGAAAAAACTTCCCGGTTTTTTATGAAACAGCTTTTATTTGACCCTTTTTAAAACCCTTGTGAAATTTTGTCCACAGGAAATTTTTCATTTGGGCATTTCCCAAAAAAACTTTCCCCGTTTTAATACGGGGTTTTAAACTATTTCTTGGAAATTGCACAAAGGGGGGTGACAACCAAATTTCCACCCGAAAAGACAAATTTTTTTCATTTGGAAGCCCGTTTGTTTTACTGACCACAGACTACACACAGCTTCATAATGATTTAAATTGGTTGATTTTACTGCAATTCTACTAGCAACCTCTTGAATATTCTATTAATAACCTGCTGGGTGGTGCACAACGAAACCGTTTGAAAACCAGTCCAGGGTTCGGACCAGTCGGGGGTTTCCCGGACCAGTCAAGGGTTCGGACCAGTAAAGGGGTTCGGACCAGTAAAGGGGTTCGACCAGTCTATCTGATCTATCAGTGGGTCACTTATTTAAACCATACTGGTCGGTGATTTGAGCTAACACATGAAGGATCTACTGGAAATTATCTACCCGGGGTAATATGTGATTTGATTGATACAAAAGTATAACTTGCGTGTTGAAGAGCCGGTGACTGCTGGCACTCCTACAATGAGAACGGTCGAGCCTCCACCTTTGTTTATCAATCGCTGTATCTAGCTTCTCTATTTTTTTTTTTTTCCGTCTCCACCACAAAAAATTGCTATATTATCACTATAGTTGACGGGTGCAAATTTTGGAGGAAGGGCGCTTTTTCTGTAGTAAAAATTTTGTTTTCTCGTTGTGTATATTCCCGACCGCTGGAAACTACGGGTTTATATGAAATTCAAGATTAGTTTTTTAAAAATTCACAGTAACGTCTGGTATTTCAAGAAAAAGAAACTAATGAAAGTCACTCCACTCCACTAAGTACCATTATAATACTGGTTAGTTGCTACTACAACACTGTATTCTGCTATTCACTGGTATCACTAGATTATATGCGAGTACACTAGCAGGCCAGGAAGATTATTAAAAACAGCTGACCTGTGGTAAGTTTCTGGCGACTTCTGGCACCTGCCTCTATAGGCTTATCACTTCATTTACAAATTAACCTGTTTTCAAATGACACTTTAGCCTTTATTATGGAAAATTTTCTAGGGTGTTTATCTGTATGTACCTCAACATTATGTACATACAAGTAATCTCATTGGGAGACAACCATATTGTTTACCGTAGTCACCCCGTGTAGACATGTGAGAAAACTTAACCACCTCTGGTCACTACAGGTGGCCCCTTCGACCTCACAATCTTATCCATATCTATCCGAGACCAGTATGGATTGGGTAGCACACACAAGTACGGTGCTACTAGTTATTTGTGGACTGAAATAATAATTAGTTTAGCTGAAATGAAGGGGGGGGGATACACCTGGTTTACACCCAAATCAAGAAAAACATTTATACATAACCCCCACCATTACCAGATGTTCTCGGGTGTTCACTTGAGGTAGCTGGATCACTCATAACCTATCTAATTACAACATAACACCACTGGCCAGCATAGGTTTGTTATAACTAAAGGGTTACTTAAAGTGGGTGATTGATAATCCTTATTTTCTTCCATTCACCATCTCATTTTCGATGTCCTGTTACACCGACACGGTTCTCTTTTCCGGCAGGACGAGGTATCCGTCGGTTTGTCTGGGTTTTAGAAATCGTGGATCAATGAGCTTCACTTTCCCCGCCTCGGGAAAAAAGGGTCTAACGGTTCACTCGGGCAAGGGATTATTTCACATCCCGCATTCTCTTAATTTAAATGTTATTATCACTGATTACATTACCATTCACAAGACGATTTAACGTCTCATAACTATTATACAAATTAGAGGTCACTCCATTAAGATCTGGGGCCCGATGACGAGGATTAACACACGGGTATTTCCCCCGGACACACACACCATGGCCGTGCATCTGCCCCCGGTCGAACATTATTCACTAATTTTACCACCCTTTACATTGATCCGTAAATCACGTTCCTCACTCTTCCTAGGACAGTCACGACACTTCCTATTATAAATTTGAGGCCCTTTATCGATCCTTGGGCTCCCGTGAAGCCAGTTTTCCTCCTTCCCCTTTTCCCTCAGCCTCTTCACCACATTCAAAACAATCCGCCTTCCCCCCCCGCACATCCGGCATCCCAAGGGAACCCTTTTGGGTTTTCTACTCCATTTTCAAATACATTTTGACTCATATCGGCACAATAAAACACCTATTAGGCGCTATAGTTTCGGAAAATTAAAAATTTTCCACACTGCGCCGGGGGGAAGTCGTTGTTAGACGACTTAAATTGCGTCTTCCTCCAGGAGACGGTTCCAGCCCTCTCTAGATTGCGCTGCTTTTTTCCTAGTGGGTCTTACTACAGTTTCTTCTTGCATTCCCCGGTCAGTGTCTTCAATATCACTCGTGTCATTTTCCTTAGGTTTCCATCTGCACTGGATTGAACCCATTTAATTCAAAGGGAATTTAAAATTTTTTAAAATGGTACGCAAACTTTCCTGACCACGACACAACACTTTGACGTTTCTGACAACACCTTGTGCATCGGGTATAATGTAACTACCTTGCCCAAGGCCACAGTGTTCGATGTTGTTCATTTATCAATTAACACAATGTCACCTGGTTGAATGTTCTGTCGGTTTACTGCCTCTGGCGCACCATAAAAGTGTTCACGTAGTGTAAGAAGATATTCTTTACGCCACACATCAGACCAATGAATAATTCCCTTTATTTAACATTTGAACTTGTCACTCAACACAGTCACGTTATTATAATCCTCATCACTTCCCTCGGGATTATCTCTATAGATAGGCGCAGCTTCTAACCTTTGTCCACATATTAGGTGAGGGGGAGTCAGTATCTCCGCGTCAGGAGTGTCGCTCATGTATGACAGAGGGCGATTGTTCACTCGATTTTTTGCCTCCACCAACACTGCCCGGAACTCCTCCAAATCAATTCTTTCCTGTGTACACCTTACGAAGACATTTTTCACTGTACCTATCATTCTTTCGTACAGTCCTCCCTGCCAGGGGGGCTCTGGGAGTAATAAATTTCCAGACACACCCTTGCGGGGTTTCAACAAAGATGTACATCATCACTCTTATTTAATTTCATCAAGTGTTGAGCACCCGCTAAAAAAATTGGTGGCATTATTGAGATCATCAATCTTGGACAGGATCGTCTACCCGCAAATTTCCCGGGAAACACCCTGTATGAACCTGTTCTGCAGACAAGTCCTGAGCCACTTCTAGATGAACAGCCCTAGTAGCTGTACAAGTAAATAGACATACATACCCTTCAAGGGGACACCATCTGAAGTCCCCGTCAAATGATTGGCCCACTATAGTCCCTCCGGTCACATCAAATGGTTTACCAACTGCACGCTTTCCCTTTGGGGAAATGGTGGAGGCCCTGGGTAATGTAGGTTTTCTGGCATCCCCCCGGGCGACATATTAACACACGACTTGAAAAACCCCCTTTACACTTTGCCGTCCTTGTGGAATCCAGAAGGTTTCCCGAATACAGTTTAAGGTATCCTGTACCCCACCGTGCATCACGTTATTATGGCATTAAAGACAATAAAGGGTTTGTCAGGTGATGAGTTTGGGCAGCAAGATAGGGTGCTTAGCATTTTCCCCCCAATTCAGCATTTTGTAACCTGCCTCTGCACCTAATTCATCATCCTCTAAATACAGCCCCAGCTTTTCTATTATTGAGCCTTTCACAATTTTTCCGTCCATCATGAATTTAATCTCATCCCTGTAGGTTTCTTCTTGTACCCTCTGTAGCCATATTTCAGGGGATGGGGAAAATTATGGAGATATTCCCATCTTACTTATAAATTTAAACACTAACCTGGTCACACTAATCAGCTTGGGTAAGGAAGAATACCTGTTCATATCAATGGGCTAAGGAGGGACTACTGACCGGAGCGGTGCTCACCGTAATTTCGACAGGAGCAATATGTGCCTTTTGCCCCGGCCAGTTAATTTTGTCCACCAGCCAACTTGGCCCTTAAACCACGATAAAGCACTCACAAATTTTTCATAAGTCAAGCCTCGAGACAAGAAGTCGCTGGGTTCTCGTCACCAGGAATGTGGTTAAAGGTTAACATATGCTGACCCAAACTGTTATTTTTTCTCCTGCATTTGATTGATTTCAGCGACTCTGTTTTGTACATACACAATCTTACTGTTACCATTACGAATCCATTGTAAGGATCCCTCGTTATAGCCCAAAAATTACGGTGTCGCTGATATTTATCCTCGCAATTTATTTCTTATATAATTGGCTAATTTGACACCTACATAAATGGCCGTTAATTCCAACTGAGGTAAGGTGCGTGATTTGTTTGGGAGCCACCTTAGCTTAGACATAACAAGAGAAATGGCACTATTACATTAAAGGGTAAGCGACTGCTCCATATGCTAATTTTCGAAGCATCGCAAAAAATGTGGAGTACATTTTCTCCCTCTTGACTGGCCACATTACGGGGGAACTTCAACATTGTAATTTTACATATTCCCTATTAGTTCTTCCCACCTTTCAACAAATTCCTCAGGTAGGTTTCATCCCAAGCACACTTAAGCTTCCATGCTTCTTGTAAACAACAAATTTTCCTCTTATGGTAAGTGGGGACACTAAACCTATGGATCGAAGCATTTTGAAACTTCTGCAAGCAAGACTCTCTTGGGTTAATTTATTGGGCATGCTGTAGTCATTAGGGTTTAACGATAACAAGTCTCCCTCTGTGTCCCAAGTCAGTCCCAGCACATTACTATATTTGGACACTTCAACTCCAGGGTTGTCTTTATTTATTTGAACTCTTAAACTGGACGAAATACTGTTCCATTCCCTCAGGGCATATTTTGCACCTTGCATTATTTCATTAGCCCCTGCGTATATGCCATTAGTTCCTCTTCAGTAGAACGTCACCCCCAGGAAATTGGTCCACATAAAATTGTTTACCCATTACTCCACTCAGTGGACCACCCGTACGCCTTAAGGTGTGCATTTATCGTTGCCTGGAGTAGGAAACGGAATGGAGGTTAGCACCAAACAATACACTCCTGAAGCGAAAGTTTCAGGGGACTAAGTGGGTCACCCGGATTTTCGGGCCTAAGAACCTAGTGCAATCCCGGTCAGCCTCCTGCAGACCCACTCTCAGGAAAGCTTTTTCTTATGTCTGCCGTAAAGGCATAATTCTTAACCTGAGTTTATAGTATGTCTCCCAGTTTTTCCGTCAACGACGGGCCTGTCATCAAACAGTCATTCAAACTAGGTACACTTTTATTACTCCTGGCACTACAATTTAAAAACAATCCTCAAGAGTGGCTTAGAATCCTTCTTTACTCCGTGGTGTGGGGAAATAGTGAAACCCTAAATCTGGGTTTGCTCGGGAAGGTACCTCCTCATGAATTTATTATTTAACTGCTATTAATTATATCATCGTAAGCAGTCAACAGTTCTGGTGTCTTGCTCAATTCGTGGAGCTGAGCCTTTTAAATTTTCCATACGCCATCCGGTAATTAGTTGGTAGGTCTGGATGGTTCAGCTTCCCCGGAAGTCCCCCACCCAGTATTGTCCAGATTCAATTTAACATCCTTCTGGTATTGTTCTTAGTAAAGGAATCATCTGGACTTTCTTCATTTACATTGATCCCTATGCTGTCCAATTCCCATAATTTTATACAAGGTTCAACTTCATCCTCTATTGAAGTATATTTACACTGGGGTGATACTTCATGAGTAAGACACACCGTAACTGTATTTATGGATTCCTCCAGTCATTCATTATCGGTACCCAGGAAGCCTGCCATACATCACGTGACCTCCGGGGGTCCTTAGAAGGGTGACTCCGCATTTCTTTGTCATACCCTTTACAAAGGTGCATAATGGTCACTACCCATCAAAATATCATTGGCCCCACCGAATCATTATTTTTACCAGAAGTGCCAAATCTACCTTACTCGAAAGCCTTTCAGTAGCGTTACCAAGCCCTATGGTAGATATTTCTCTGGGGCCTATCCACAATTACGGCATTAATACGTTTTCTCTCATTGCCCAGCCGGACAGTTACATAAACAGTGTCGTATGACTGGGCCCCTTTTTATTCGAGAGAAAGCCAGATAGCTTTGGGATAGCAGGATCTCCCATTTGTACCTTCATCCATTAAGGCAGTTACGTTTTATGAAGGTACGTTTGATCCCTGATCCAGTAATGCTGTTTTCAGTTTTGGATTTACGCCGTTTATCATTAATCACCACATCCAACACAGGCAAAGCTACCTCAGCTAGGCCATCATTACCGGGCGTTTGCTGCAATCTTTACGTGGGCTACTGTCGTGTCTGGGTTATTATCACTATCATACTATTGTTACCATCATTACGATTTGATCTGCCCTACACATAGCTATGTGGTGTCTTTCCCTTTTACACTGATAACAATAGTGCAAGTTAGCACGGCAATCCCCTTTCATTTTGATTTCCTAGACACCTGATTTCATCTAGCAAGCTCTTCCAATCTTTCCACTTTTAACATCCCATGAATTATAGGCATTACAGTTCTTAGAGAAATGAGTACCGTTGCAGAAGATACAATCTCTCCTTTTTTTTGGGCCCGACCTCTTATCAACTGGGCTACCCTTATTGTGGTACTTCCTCCTCTTGCTTGGAGGTGGAGAACCACTATAACTGGCACCTGTCACTTGATACGTGCCTACGTAACCCCGTGTTGTAGGTGGCTTAGGATTATTGATATTAGGATAAGGGTTTCCCTTTGTGGAACTTGGCAGGTGCACTGGGGGCTGTAGACGTGGTATTCCTAAAAGGTAATGGGTTGGCTGATCGGGAGTTGGACAATTAGCTCTTGCAGTCCCACTCTTATTTCTTCCAACCTGAAGTAACCCTTGTGATATCTGTTAGATAACCACTCTATGGTCTTGTGGTTCAATTTATTCTGAATCAAGGCACTCAACAACCACTCTGCTCCCTCCAGATCATATTTATTACTCAAGGTCTTAAGAGTGCTTTCTAGTTTGATCCTAAATTGCTGTAAACTGTTGTGGTTGTGATCTGGAGTCTTCAAATTAGCCAAATTAGCTACTAGGTCCAGCCTACTTTGCTCCAAGTTACCGTAAGTGACCTCCAACAAGTCAACTGCCTCACTATAGGAGTCATCTACATTTGGGAATGCTTGTATGAGAACACGCGCATCTCCCCTTACTTGTCCCTTTAAATAGCATAATTTGGTAACACTTGCATGTACGACTGCTTTAAAGATAGACCAAAACTCCTCCCAGTGTTCTCCCGGATTAAACACAGGCATACATAATTCTGGGAGTTTTGGTAGATGTCTCTGACTTTCCTTACTAGGTTGACCAACAACATCGTTTACACCCTTTACCTTCTCCAAAGCCTTAGTTTTGCAGGACACAATGTTGTCCTCCACTTCATAATGTTGATCCAGCAGTCGCTCCCTTTCAGCATCATCTGCACAATTCTCTAGCAGCTCTTTTTCATAGTCTTTAAACCACAATCTATATGACTCATGTCTATTTCCTAAGGCATCTAGGTGTAGCTTTAATTCATCAGGGTTTTACCGTTTCTTTTTCATTAACTCCATACACTCTTGTATGATTTAGTAACAGACCCTTCCGAGCTTGTAGTGACGCTTTCTTTGCTTTGGCATCCATGGACTTGCCGTCGCACTAACTTCCTCAGACCCAGCCATGGTTAGGGAATTAATAATCACCCATTATACTACTTAAGTAGACGCCTTATAAGAGTAATTTTTTGCACTTTACTCTTGTAAAAAAATCCTAGCCACCATGTGCTAGCAATTTATTGGGCTAATTATCATCCATCACACGATCGATTAAACTTGTGCACCCTACACCGACTTCCTTCAATCAGTCACTTAATTATTAAGTAATTAATTCAATTAATTTTTTCACTCATTGCTCCGGTTCACGAAGGACCAGCGGCAGATGGAAAATTTTCTAGGGTGTTTATCTGTAAAGTACCTCAACATTATGTACATACAAGTAATCTCATTGGGAGACAACCATATTTTTTACCGTATCCCCGTGTAGACATGTGAGAAAACTTTAAACCCCCTCTGGTCACTACAAGGTGGCCCCTTCACCTCACACTTATCCATATTCTATCCGAGACCAGTATGGATTGGGTAGCGCACACAAGTACGCCTAACTAGTTAATTGTGAAATGTATGATTATTAGTTTAGCTGAATGAAGGGGGGGGAAGGATACACCTGGATACATCCATCAAGAAAACATTTATACATAATCCCACCACTTACCAGATGTTCTCTGGTGTTCACTTGAGGTAGCTGGTCACTCATAACCTTCTAATTACAACATAACACCACTGGCCAGCATAGGTTTGTTATAACTAGAAGGGTTACTTAACTGTGGGTGATTGTAATCCTTTTTTCTTCCATTCACCATCTCATTTCGATGTCCTGTTACACCGACACGGTTCTCATTCCCGGGAGGACGAGGTATCCGTCGGGTTTTTCCCGGTTTAGAAATCGTGGATCAATGAGCTTCACTTTCCCCGCCTCGGGAACAAAAGGGTCTAACTGTTCACTCGGAGCAAGGCGAATTATTTCACATCCCCCATTCTCTTAACTTAATGTTATTTATCACTGATTACATTACCATTCACAAGACGATTTTTAAAGTCTCATAACTATTATACAAATTAGAGGTCACTCCCTTAAGATCTGAGGCCGATGAGCGAGGATTAACACATGGGTATTTCCCCTGGACACACACACCATGGCCGTGCATCTGCCACCCGGTCGAACATTATTCACTAATTTTACCACCCCTTTACATTTATCCCGTAAAATCACGTTCCCTCACTCTTCACTAGGGACAGTCACGACACTTCCTATTATGAATTGAGGCCCATATCGATCCTTGGGCTCCCGTGAACGCCAGTTTCCTCCTTCCCCGGTTTCCTCAGCCTCTTCACCACATTCAAAACAATCCGCCTTCCACCCCCGCACATCCGCGCATGCCAAGGGAACTCTTGGTTCTACTCCATTTTCAAATACATTTTGACTCATATCGGCACATAAAACACCTATTAGGCGCTATAGTTTTGGAAAATTAAAAATTTTCCACATTTATCATCAATATACTAGGGAGCCACTGTAGTATACACTATACACTATGTATACTCAATGCTTTCAGGGAGACTTTCTTTCCTCTGACACAAAGTTCAATATTATTATTTTTCCACACGGGACAGGCCTATGATTCCCCTCTGGCAGTAAACTCTGCTAGGTAGTGCACACAATTCTCCTTTTTTTACTCAGTATATAATGTTTTCCGCCCAAGATTGGTTCCAGGCGCTAGAGGGATGTATCGTATAGGATTGATGACACAAATTAAAGTTCTAGCACGTAAGAGCGACCGTGAAAACACCAGAAAACCGGGAGCACAACGAGGCACGCTGACACGCTGACACTATTGGGTTTTTTTTAGAAAATTATTAATACATTCGTCAATATCTGTATAGGTTTCTAGCTCAGTGTGCCAATCAATGTTTGCTATTGCTGTTGTGAAGTTATTAATGGCTGCCTCATTGTGAAGTCTGAAGGTGACTTTAGTAGTGTCTTGGGGTAGTTTACCAAGAGTTGTTATGAGGAAAGTAGGGTAGTGGTCTGTGGTATTATCTGTAATTATGCCTGATTTTAAAGGGGATATGGTGTTGGTCCAGATGTGGTCAAGTAGGGAAACACTAGTCTCTGTAACTCTTGTAGGTTTTGTTACTGTTGGTAGTAACACAGTTACTCATTGTGTTTGTGAATTCAGTAACGTGTGGGTCCTGGTCTTGCAGGAGATTTATATTGAAGTCACCTGAGAGTAGTAAGTGATCTTTGTTCATGCGTGCATCAGTTATCATACTTCCTAGATTTTGACTAAATTGGCTAATGTTTGACTGTGGAACTCTGTAGATGTTTATCAATGTGAGAGGTTTTTGTAGGTACTTGGATTTGAATTTAGCTATTATATATTCCCCATGTTCATCCCTTGTGCAAGTATTAGTGATACATTGTAGTTGGTCTGAGTAATATATGGCTGTGCCACCCCCTTGTTGGTCTGGCCTACAGTTGTGTATGGCTGTGTAACCAGGAATGGCATAGACATCTGTACTATCAGGCTTTAGCCAGGTTTCAGTTAGTGTAATGATGGACATATTGGCATGTAAGGAATTTAGTAATGCTATGAGGTCATCGTAATGCTTGCTTAAAGATCTGATATTGCAGTTAAAGATAGTTATGTTGTTGTTGGCACTGAGAAGTGCCTTTGATTGTTCTGCGTGTGAAATTAAGTAATGATTCTTTTTAAGTCTTTAAAAAAAGGGGTTTGGGTATAGGACAAGTTGTAATCATAAGTTTGTGTGAATCTATATTTTGAATTAAGTATAAAAACAAGTAATAGTCTTAAGCTAAAAAATAGCCCCGGATTATTTAACAAATGTAAAATAATAGTAAGGGGATAATACAAATAAAGTGATGATAAAATAGGGAGTTTGGGGAAATATGGTAGTAGGTAGTCTTTTAAAGGGAAATTTTTTTTAAAGTTAAAATTATAGTATAAAATTATAATTATAAAAGGGACTAATGGGTTTTTTGGGTGAACAATAAAGTGGTAATAAAATAATGGCTTTGGAATATAATGGCAAAATTTTGAACTTATTCTACTTTAGCACCCAAAATAGCACCCTTTTTATTTTAACATTGTGAATATATAAAAAGGATAGTTATTAAAAACTAAAAAAAAAGGAGAAAATATATAAGGGACTAAAATTAAGTAAAAGGGAAACAAAGTTAAATGGCAGATGGTGGGAAATTTTAATATAAACTTATAATATAAAAAAAAACAATTTGAAATGGTACTTGCAATTCATAGAGTCTGGTATGGTTTTGGGGAAGATCAAGTTTAACTAGATTTAAATTTACAAAATAAAATTTCCCAATTTAAAGTACCAAAAGAATAATAGTAAAAAAAAAACAATGGAATGGCTTGGTTATAATTTGATAGTAAGAGGGTAACAGGGACACAGGTACAAGGGATAATATAAAAGGGTTTGGGGGTTTAATATAAAAAATTGAAAATTTTGGTCAAAAGTTATGGAAAATATAAAAATAATGTTTTAATGTCAAAAGTAAAATTGACTGGTGTAAAAAAGGTGTTTAATAAAATTTTAGTAAGTAATAATGATTTCCAAAAAAAGTGAAAAGTAATGTTTATTTCATTCTATTGCACTGGTAGTTTCTTGGGTTATATGGAGTACAAGGTAATTAAGGGGTAATTAGGTAGTAAAAGTGGTATTAAAAACAGGTAAAGGTAATTAGACAAGTAAGGGTTTTTAAATGTCAAAAAATGTTAAGAGTAAAATTTAAAATTTTTGTAAAAAAAAATATTTTTTAAATTTTTGTAAGTAATATCAATTGATAGTATTTAAAAAAATATGAGGTAGTAATATGGACAGAAAGTATCAATTCAGCTAATGTTTAAGCGAACAATAGTAAATAAGAAAATCACATAAGGTGACTTATGCTTACTAGTAAAATCACAAAATGAGGTAGTTGATTTAATTACTAAGAGATTGTACAATGAAATTTGAACAATAATGGAGCAAAACGTACACTACACTACGTAGGCTTTTAGGTTGGACATTGTTTAGTTGTTCTCTGTAAGATTAGTATCCCTGAGAAATCGTGATAGATCATTCTCGTTCGTGATTGTGTACAGTTGACCTACATTTGTTTTCCTAACTGAATTTTCCCATCCCGTGTGAAGCACTGGTGTATTGTGTCATTATTCTCCCGCTTAAGTTTTCTGACTCTATACAGGAGGTTCTGACGTTTTTTGGTAAGACACTCGTTTATGTATACCTCTTTCTTACTTTAATAGATGCAATAATTAAGTCTTTTTTCCTGTCATGTGAGTGGAATCTAAGCATAACACTTTTTCTACCATGGGATCCTAGTAACCTGGCTTCTTTTATTTCTGACTCTGGTACAATAACACTTGTTTGGTCCTTTATGATCTGCAAAGTAATTTCTTTACTGTTTGTTTGGTTCATATCACTGGGAAAAAGTGGACTGTTAACTATTACTGCGTCCGATAGTTTATCTTGTTCCGTTTTATCTTCTTGGAGAGCAAAGTAGTCACTGAACTGGTTATCTTCAACCTTTGTATTAAGAGATATTATTTGTTGGGTATGGCTATCTATGACTGTTTGGATGGTCTTGTCACAGTTAGTCATTCCTGGTGTTGATAACTTTTGTTCAAGACTGAGGATTTTGTTTTCGAGTTGTGTCATCCTGGTGTCTTGTTTTGTTAGTGTCTCGAAGATTCATATTTTCAATAACTAAGTTGGAGATGCATGACTTTAGGGTATATTACAAAAAAGTTTTTTAAATATAAATGGTAAGATTTACTCCTTTTGTAATAAAGAGTTCGGGATACATAAATACACAAAATAAATTAATCTTTAATATATAAAAATCAACTATCTTTGGTCTAGAGGTATTGGAACTAACATATGATAATATGTACATGTTAAAATAATAAATTATAATTAGCATTTTATTAAAATAACAATTCGTGACCCCACCAGGGTACAAAACT
>NC_069414.1:68944398-68949398 GCF_026875155.1 Cherax quadricarinatus
TTTTTCCTATGACGTTTTTTTGTACTTTTTTTCCCATACTTTTTTTTGTGACTTTTTTCTAGATTTTTTCCTATGACTTTTTTTAATTTTTTTTCTGACTTTTTTTCCTGTGTTTTTTTTTTACTTTTTCGCATTTTTTTTTTTTTTTGAAAACTTTTTTTAATTTTTTTTTTCCTGTCTTTTGACTTTCCCCTTGGGGGCTTTTTTTTCCTGTGTTTTTTTCTGTGATTTTTTCCCTTTGTGACCTTTTCTTCCTGGGGACGTTTTTCTATGACCTTCCATCCTGTGACTTTTTTCTGTGACCTTTCATCCTGTGCTTAATGAACACCCTGGCACTGAACGTGCCTACTGGCCATGCTAGGCCAGTTAGACCCAGCCCGTGCTGGCCAGGTCTAACTCCACCCACCCTTCCAAAAACCTCCCCAACCTATTTTAAAACCTATTTTTTTCCCCTATTCACCCCCCCTTTTTCAAAATATTCCCCTGGATAGGTCTCCAAAGGGGGCAGAGGTTGAATCTATTTTTTACCAAGGGCTGAGGTAATTAAAAGGTTTTAAGTTGAATATCAGTAATCAAATTTTCCTGAAATTCCTTCCTGGGCCCCACTCCCAGGTTCTTATTTTATCAACTGCGACTCTTGATGCGGGGGAATTAGGGACACTTTATCTTCCTGGATTATAACCCTTTATTATCCCCGGGTTCCCGCGCTGTTTGGCCTTTCCCGATTTCCCAAACAGGAGAATCCTGGCCATGATTAAAGGAATTTATTGAATACCGACAGAAGCGAAGGGTGAACTTGGGCCTTGTATTGTATCTCTCTCTCTCTCTCTCTCTCTCTCTTCTCTCTCTCTGTCTGGTTTTTGTTGTTGTCTGTCTGTCGCTGTCTCCTCTGTTTCTGTTGTTGTTCGTTGTTCTTTTTCTCTTCTTTTCCTCCCCCTCTCCTTCTCTCTCTCTCTTCTCTCTCTCTCTTTCCCCTCTCTCTCTCTCCTCTTCTCTCTCCCGTCTCTCCTCCTCTCTGTCTTTCTCTCTCTCTCTCTCTCCCCTTTCTCTCTCTCTCCTCTCTTCTCTCTCTCTCTCTTCTCTCTCTTCTCCGGAGGGAATCGCGTCTTCTATGTCTGGACTTCGTTTTTCTATCTTTAGCCAACTCAAGGAATGGGGGTCAGGAAAGATAAGAATGAGGGTAGGGAAAGATAGGGATAGAGGTAGGAATAATAGGGATGAGAGGTAGGAAGAAGGGGGAAGGAAAAAGATGGGTGAGCTGGGGGGGAAAAAGGAAAAATGGGTAAGGATAAGGATGATGCCGGGTTAAAACAGGTATGAGAGATGGGAGAATAAGGAATTTGGGGTGAGAGAGGAGGGTAAAAGATAGGATGAGAGGTGGGGTAAAAAACAGGGTGGAGAAAAAAGGTAGCGCGAGCGCGAGTGGGGTTTAGAGGCTGAGAGGGCGGGGGTAGGAGGGGGGGAGTGAGGCGTGGAATAGGATGGGGTTGGTGGTGGATGGTTTTGGTGTGGGTGGTCGTGATGGTGGGTGGGCAATGGGTTGTGGGCGGTGGGGTGGTGTCTCGGGTGGTTGTTTGTGGTGTTCTCTCAACCTGTGATTTGGTGTGGGTTGGTTGGTGGTGGGTGAGTTTGGTTATTTTACGGCGGTATTGGTTGATTTGTTATGTTTTGTTTGTGTGTGGGTTTTTTATCTATTACCATAGACCATTAAAATATAATTGCAGAAAACAAAAATATGTCTTTGTAAATAATATAAACTATTGTTAATTATCATACAAATAAATTTTTGAGACCTCCATGGTGATGAGAAAGATAATAAGGATTAAAATTTATGGGGATTAATAGGGTATAAGGAGGAAGCCGTGGTTAAAGATACAGGTTGAGAGATGTGGGAGATGAAGGAATTGGGGATTGGTTGATGAGGTGATGGAGGAATAAAAGTAAAAAAGATTAGGATTGAGTGATGCTCCGGGGGATAAGATATGAAGAAGGAAAAAGGGATTGAGAGATATTAGTATATATATTAATATAAAAAAAAATACACAAGAGAGAGAAATTACACCGGGAGGTTTCCAGTCCATGATGTCTATACAAGGTATCAAGTGACAGTATCTCCGACTCATCCAGGATGACAGAATCATAATCTCTCATTTTTTCCTCTCCTGTATCCACTCCCTTTTCCTCATTCTTTTTCTCACCTTTCTACCCCTCTCACATCTTTTCCTTTACTCTCCCCCTTCTTTACCTCCTCTTCCCCATCCACCTTTCACCAGAGGGAAAGATCCAATGTATGTGTTAGAGTCGGAAACTTGTCAATAGCATCAACAGGAGTTATTTTCAAGGAATCGAAGTGCTCCTGTGGAAAACACCCATAGGGTGGTTCAACCCCCGTTGACCCACGAGGCTGATATTGGACAGAGTTTGGCATGAAGGATTGGAATTCCCTCCCCACTTAAAGTTTCTTGTTTGGTTTTGTATTTGTTTTATTATTTTTTTTATTTATTTATTTATTTTTTACGTAGGTAATAATTGGGTTAAATAAGCAGTGTGATGGATTAACATGTTGATTGTTTTTATTAGTTTGTTTTTTATTCGTTTCTTTTTTTCTGTGGATAGATTATAAAAAATAAACCAAAGAGTGGTAAAGAAAAAATTAAAAAAAATAATAAAATAAATTAAATATAGCTATCCTTTTCCTGTCTTTTTACCATCTCACAGGATGGGTTATACACCCCTGTCATATTCCATGAATGGGAGGGTTGCCCTGTCATGTTCCCATCCAATCACAACATGATGATATTTCCCTTTGTCTTATTCCATCAAATGGAAAGGTTTCCCTCCCTGTCATATTCCATCTCTCTGGTTTTGTGGTTCTACCCTGTCACACTCCATTCTCACTAGATGGTGTTCCCCTTGTTTTTTCCTTCTTCACATTTTAAGTTTTCAGGAATATCTTCTACCCAGATCACTCGATATTAATTGTACTTCTCCAGCTGGTTTATGGTGTTTCTTACCACTGGCTATTGTTATTTTGGTTAATGGTGTGGTAATCTTATTTTCTTTATACACCAGGACTTGGTGGGAGTGTTATCTTAACAAACAAAAAAAAAAATATAAAAAATAATTAGAAAGACTTGTGGAGTGTTATCTTACACACAGGAATGGGGAGTGGTATCTTACACACCAAGTCTGGAGTGTTATCTTAAACACCAAAGTGGACTGGGTGTTTATATTACACACAAAGACTGGAGTGTTATCTTACACACCAGACTGGAGTGTTATCTTACACACAAGACTGGAGGTTTATCTTAACACAACCAAGACCCCTGGAGTGGAGTGTTATCTTACACACAAGGGATGGAGTGTTATTCTTACACACAAGACCTGGGTGTTAGTGTGTTATCTTTCACACATGCTGGGGTTGTGTTATCTTTACACACATGACTGTGGAGTGTTTTTTTCTTTCCACAATAGACTGGAGTGTTTTCTTCCACACAAGGACTCTGGAGTGTTATATTCACACATAGACTGGATGTGTGTTATCTTACACACATGGAATTGGATGTTTTCTTCACACTAGGGACTGTGTGGGAGTGTTTATTACAACACAAGACGTGGGAGTGTTATCTTTTTCCAGAATTGGAAGATGTTATCTTACCACACAAGCCCTTGGAGTGTTATCGTACACACTCATGATGGAAGTGTTTTTATTACACAACAAGACTTGGAGAGTTGTTATTCTCTACACACAAGACCATGGAGTGTTTATCTTACACACAAAAGGATGGAGGTTATCTTACACACCAAAAAAAAATTGGCCCAGTGTTATTTACACACAAGGGACTGGAGCAGTGTGTTATCTTACTACACCAATAAAAAAGACTGGATGTTATCTTACACAAAGATTGGAGTGTGGTGTTATCTTTACACACAAGACTGGAGTGTTATCTTACACACAAGACTGGAGTGTTATCTTACACACAAGACTGGAGTGTTATCTTACACACAAGACTGGAGTGTTATCTTACACACAAGACTGGAGTGTTTTATTACATCACCATGACTGGAGTGTTATATCTTACACACAAGACTGGATGTGTTTTTTTTTTACACACAAGTCTGGAGTGTTTATCTTACACCTACATGACTGGAGTGTTGTTTTACACCCCCACAAGACTGGGAGTTGTTATCTTACAACAAGACTGGTTGGTGTTATTATTACACACACAGGACTGGAGTGTTATATGAACCCACCCACACAAGGACTGGAGTGTTATCTTAACACTACAAGACTGGAGTGTTATTTACTCACAAGGACTGGAGTGTTTTCTACACACTAGACTGGAGTGGTATATTCTTACTAACAAGACTGGAGCTGTTATCTTACCACACAAACTGGGATGCAAGTGTTATTTACACACAAGACTGGTGTGTTTTATTACACACAAGACTGGAGTGTTATCCTTCACACAAGACTGGAGTGTTTTATTACACATCTTAGAATGGAGTGTTTATCTTACACACACATGGACTGGGAGTTGTTATTCTTTATCAGTATTTTTACCTAATTGTTTCTACATGTAGAGGTGTCGAATCGTAAACACAGAACATGCGTTTGTTTCTGTCGTTTATCACTATACCCCACCCTCCCCACATCTAAATAGGAGAGGAGGGGGGGGGGAGGATGCGATGCTTGCTGCTTGAAAGGGTGGTTGCTTCTCCATCTTCCCCGAAACGATGGTGCAGGAGTAGGTACAGGGTAGGGGTCGTAACTACCATCTGCACCCCACATCAATGGGAGTAGACGGTCGAGCCAAGATGAGGAAAACTCAACGAGGTAATCGTTGTGTTTCAATGGTACATTGGGTTGGGGGTGCCGGAGGGTTTTAGTTTATTTTCACTGGGCTTGGGAAGGTTTTGATGGGTGGGGTGGCCTTATGGGAGGTGCATGGTGGTTGGGGTTGGTAGTGCGGGGTGGGGGGGTGGGGTGGGGTCGTTTT
>NC_069414.1:68954398-68975884 GCF_026875155.1 Cherax quadricarinatus
AGAACTGGACCCCTGTGGGGGACCCCGCTCGTAACAGGCGCCCACTGTGTTAACTCTTCACGTACCATGACTGTTGCTGCCTCCCTGTCAGGTATTCTCTTATCCATTGCAGTGCCGTCCCTTTTACGTGCGCCTGATCCTCCAGGCTTCTGCACTAATCTCTTGTGGGGAAAACCACTGTGTACAAAGGCCTGCCTGCTGTCTAGGACAAAGACAATCTAACACCCTCTCTCTCCGTGTCTACTTCTTTTACCCTTGTCATAAAAACTCCAAGCAGGTTTTGTGATACAAGATTTGCCTCTCCATGAACCCATGCGGTTTTCATTTTAATCTTGTTCCTTCCAGGTGTTCAGACCACTCATACTCTGATAATCTTCTCCATGACTTTTGACACAATACATGTCAGAGAACAGCGTCTGTAGTTTTGGCCTCGTTTCTTAAAATTGGGGACTACATTAGCATGTCTTTCATTTCTCAGGCTAGTTGCCCAGTTCAAGGATGTTTGCTGGAAGATTGTGGTTTGAGGCACGCCAAAGCATCTCTTGTCCTTCTCTAAGGGCCCATGGGGAGATGTTGTCCGGTCATCGCCTTTGAGGTGTCAAGGTCACCTTAAGAGCTTCTTTCTCCTCCTCCTCAGTTGATTCGTATGTCATCTAAGCACTGGTTGGTATATTCCCTCTATGTTCACCTTCTGTGGTGTCACTTCCAACCAGCACTTCCTGTCTCTACTGTATAGACTCTTAAATCTCCTGTTCTGCCCTACACATACCTCCTGATCTTTTCTTAGTGAGTTCTCCAACCTTCGTCATTAATCTGATCAACCATGGTCTTTGACTGTTGTCTTCCTCCTGATGTTGCTATACAACAAGTTTCGGGTACAGTCTTGTTTATCGATGCTATGTCACCATTTCCATACTGTCGCAGGGCCTCCCTCCTTACTGTGCGTATCTCTTTCCTGATCTGCGACGGATCTCCCTATTTTCGTGTGTTCTCTGCCTTCTGTACTTTTTCACCATCTCTATTGCACTTTATTTTTGCCTCCCTTACAAAGTCGGGTATCCAGGGCTCGTTCTGGTCTTCCCGTTGTTACTGTTGCCTTGAATAACCTTTCCACTGCATCCATGCATTTGTTGTTAATATTCCATACATTTCATTTACGGCTTTCATGCCAGTTCTCTGTCCCACTGGACCTCACGATGGAAGTTCTTCAACCCTATGTTGTCACTTTTATATAGTCAGGCTTTTCCCATTCAACTCCTGGTTATTCTCTCCACTTTGCAGCCTTAATATGTATTCAAAAGCCACAGAACCACAGTGGTCGACTAGCTACCTAGGGGACTCTCATGATGATGTCCTCAATATCTGAGTTTGCCCAGGGTGAACACTAGGGCCAATCTTGCTGGTTCATCCTTCCCCTCTCACTAGGGTAGTGTCCTTTACATGTTGGTGCATGAGGTTTTCCGCATCCAACGTCCAACATCCTGGCTCTCCTTGTTTCGGGACCCCAATGTGGATCCAGGTTTTCCAGTCAATCTCCACCTGTGGTTGAAAATCCCCATAACAGCAACTTTCCTCTGATGGAGTGAGCTCTTCTTGCCACATCAGCAGTGTGTCCAACATTGCCTCTGTTGCTCTCTTCATATTTCTCTCTTGGAATCCTGCAGATCGAGGGGTGATTATACATCACTGCCCAATGACCACTCTGTGTTCCCCAACTGAAGTGTACATGCTATGTGTCCGCTTTCTCCTCCGTCTCATCAATTCCTTCCATTTTCTCGAATTTCCATCTGTTTTTTACGGAGCAGAGCAACACCTCCCCCATGCCCACTTATATCTTTCCTCATATCTCGGGTATCCTGATGGGAAGATTTGCATCTGATATTGTCTTCTGTGAGGTTTGTTTCGGTAACTGCTTGATGTCTGGGGACTTCTCATTGATTCTTTCTTGCCATTCCTCATGTTGATTCGTTATCCCATCTGCATTTGTGTACCAAATCTTCAACTTTGTTCTGTCGTGTGTGTGTGCGGGTGTGTGTGTGTGTGTTGTGTGTGTGTTGTGTGTGTGTGTGTGTGTGTATGTGTTTTGTCGTGTGTGTGTGTGGGTGATGTGTGTGTCTAGTGTGTGTGTGTTTAGGTGTGCTGGGTGTGTGTGTGTGAGTGTGTTTGTGGTGTGCGTGTGTGTGTGTGAGTGTGTTTGTGTGTGTGTGTGTGTGTTGTATCTCACCTATTTGTACTCACTATTTGTGGTTGCAGGGGTCGAGTTCTCAGCTCCTGGCCCAGCCTCTTCACTGATTGCTACTAGGTCTCTCTCTCCCTGCTCCATGAGCTCTATCATACCTGCACTTAAAACTATGTATGGTTCCCGCCTCCCACATAACTTCACTTTCTCAGGACTATTCCACGACTTGACTACTCTATGACTGAAGGAACTACTCCTAAACATTCCTTTGATTCATCTGAGTCTTCAATTCAATTGCTGACCTCTTGTGTTGTGTCCCAATTCTCTGGAATCCTGTCTGTGTTCCACCGTGTCTATTCTGCGCAGTATTTTAATGTAGGTATATGTCTCCCTGACCCTCCTGGCCTCAGTGTCGTCAGGCCAGATTTTCCCGCACCTTTCTTCGTGACGACAATCCCGTAGCTCTGGGACTAGTCTTTTTGCACAACCGTTTTTGCTACTTTCTCTAATTTCTTGACGTTGCTTGACTAGGTGTGGATTCCAAAATGGTGCTGGGTGTGTGTGTGTGTGTGTGTGTGTGTGTTTGTGTGTGTGGTGTGTGTTTGTGTGTGTGTGTGTGTGTGTGAGGTGTGTGTGTGTGTGTTCGCTGTGTGTGTGTTTGTGTCGTGTGTGTGAGTTTGTGTGAGTGGTGTGTGTGTTTGTGTGTGTGTGTGTGCTTGTGTGTGTGTGTGTGTGTGTGTGTACTCACCTATTGTACTCACTATTTGTGGTTGCCAGGGGTCGAGTCCTAGCTCCTGGCCCCGCCCTCTTCACCGGTTGCTACTTGGCCCTCTCTCTCCCGCTCCATGAGCTTTATCAACCTCGTCTTAATAAAAAACTGTGTATGGTTCCTGCCTCCATACGTCATTTGCTAGGTATTTCCACTGCTTACAACTCTATGACTGAAGAAATACTTCCTCTATCTCTCTGAATCATTGTGTCTTCAAACTTCCAATTGATGCCTCTTGTTTCTGTTTGTCCCCTCCTGGAACATCCTGTCCTTGTCCACTTGTCTATTCCAGCATTATTTTAAATGTCCGTACAACTTTACACCCCTTCCCACCATTCCCACCCTATTCTATATTCCTAAAACCTTAATCATTCAACCATATTACCTACCCCAAATCACATATGATTAGATTGAACACTTGACTACTCTATACCAATATTAGGATATATAAAAAAACAAATACCAAAAATAGAGTAACTATCTAAACAATCCTATCAAACACCCTCACTCTTTGTAACCCCCCCTTATATATAATTATATCTATAGAATTATTGGTTTGTACGGCTTAACTACATATTATAATTGTCTTGACTCCCCCCACTCACCCCCCCACCCTCTTATACTGATAGAACGTGATACGCCCCCCAATTAGAATGTTACCTATACATAAATGTGTGTTTGTAATACTTTGTATAGATTACACTTCACATCAATACACTTAAATCCATTTCTCCCCAAACATCATCACAGATATAGAGAGTATAATTTCTAGTGATATATAATATAATCAACCTTGCTCACTCCATCACCTTTTATAACAACCACCCATCACCAATAACAATCACCATATATATATTTTCATTCTTTGCTCCACCCTCCATCCTATACTCTCTGTCGTATTTCAGCGTGATTGTAACTCTCACTGCTCGATGTATGCTGAAGACATCTCTGACTATCGCACCGTGTGTGTGCTGTGTGCATTCTCTAATGGAACGTGTAGTTCGTATAAATGTTCGGATCTCTCATGATTAAATTCTGAACGATGCACATATAGATAGTTACATATGTTGTAGATCTGTGGCCTGTTGCTGTAGCTGAACTTATGTCGCTATCACCTGCGTCGCCCTCAGTGTCACTCTACTGTGATACAATTGTCCTGTCGTGTGTTGTTCTCTGTCTAATATAGAATTGTATTAGTATCGCAATCATGCTCGGATAGTCTTCAACTTATTATGTTTGACTGTCTGTCAGATTAAGTCCAAGGTAACATCACAAGATGAGTGCAGATACTCTCTTGCTATATCTATGTCTTTACTGTGTTCCGGTTCTCAGTTGTACATCTCATTTATTGTGGACTACTCTATTTAGAGAGAAGTGTCGAAAAATTGGGTGGTCTATGCTTGTGTGAGAAATCACTTTATACATGTTACCACTCTCTTGTTTAGGGAAAATCGTCCGCTGGCCTTTGTTCGTCAGAACTAGATGCCCTACAGGTTGAAACTCTCACATCTCATTCGGAAATGTCGTGTACTGTAGTGTGGTGATCGTTGGTGTGTGTGTTGTGGGTGATTATGGTGATGTGTAGCTGTCAGACCTTGTGTTGGGGCTGTGTTGGTGTCGGTGTGTGTGTGCGCGAGTGTGTGAAGTGTGTGTGCGCGCGTGTGTGTGTGTTGTGTGTGTGTGTAGTGTGTGTTTGTAGTGTGAGTGTTTGTGTGTGTGTGTGTGTGTTGTGTGTGTGTGTGTGTATGTGTGTGTGTGTGTGTGTGTGTGTGTGTGTGTGTGTGTGTGTGTGTGTGTGTTTGCGTGTGATTAAGAACGTGAGAAAGACAAAAACAAAGAAAAGCGAAGACAAAATTTTCAGGCACAACAACAGAGCACACACGCACACACCACACACACACCCACACACACAGACACACACACATCAAACCACACACACACACACATACACACACACATCACACACACACACACACAACCACACACACACACACAACACACACACACACACGCACACATACACACACACACACACGGCACACACACACACACACGCGCACACACGCACACACACACACACACGCACACCACACACACACACGCCACACACACACGCACACACAACACTACACGCACCACACATAAACGCACACACACACACACACACACACTCGCACACACACACACACATAACCACACACACACACACACAAACACACACACACACACACAACACAACACTCCACATACAAAAAAAAACGATTCATGTGACATGGAATCTATTCTTCCAATTTTTCATGGATTCTATCACATGGAGGAATTTTGAAAGATTCAGTAATATTCATAGTGATATTATTATTATTATATTTATTATTATTATTATTATTGTATAGTAGTAGTAGTAGATAGTAGTGTAGTAGTAGTAGTAGTAGTAGTTGTAGTAGTAGTAGTAGGTGTAGTAGTAGTATGTTTTTGATTATTTTTTTGTGGTGTTGCTTTGAGCCAACAGTAACAGAATTACTAGCAATATAAATACACTGGTTTGTCTCCACATGCTAACGAGGAACTAATCAGGGACATAACAACACAAACACAATATATTTGATCACAGCATCATAGAAGTTCCAAACGTGTATAACACAGGGGTGCGGGAATCCGTAATAATAGTAAGAGAAGGGATGCTCAGTAAATTTAACTTAGCGTTGAGAATTGACCAGGACAGGATTAACAAAGAACCTATCAAACAGCCAGAGAAGCAGTCGTGAGCCCTCTGACTGGGAAATAAGAACATAAGAAAGGAGGGGACCACTGCAGGAGTCTGCCTGTTAGCCCATACAGGCAGGTCCTATGTAAATTCATCCCACTAACAAAACATTTGCACCAACCAATTTTCAATGTACCCAAGAAATAGCTATGAATGTGAAAGTCCCAACTCAAATCCATCCCCTCCCCTAATGTACTTTTTTAGCCAACCTAAATTTGAAAACTACCCAAAGTCCGCCCCCCAGCCCCCCCCCCCCCCCCTCACCACAACCCTAAACCCACCCCCCCCTCCAACTAGGCTTGGACTGTTCCACTCAATCAACTACCTATTTCCAAACCAATTAGTATATTTCCTATGTCATTGCTCACCTAAATCTCCTTTATCTCTTTCGTACATCTATATACAATACCCCCCCAACCTCCCCCCCCACCCTTCCACCCCCACTCCCCGCGTTGTTCTCTCTTGGAGAAGATATCCTCAAGACCTTGTTAATATCCCTTTATTAATACCTTCTTCCACTTTTACACTTGATCAGGTTCCCCCTCATTCTTCGTCTTAACAGTGAATGTAACTTAAGAGTCTTCAAATCTTTCTTGTAAGGAAGATTTCAATTGCTTGTATTAATTTAGTCATCCTACGTGAATGTTTTCTAAAGAAATTTATGTCCATTATGTAATTATGGAGGACCAGATTGAGTTGCATAATTAGGTGAGGCCTTACGTAATGAGTATAAAGCTGCCAGTATGGAATCTGGACTTCTGTTGCTTTCACTTCTTGATATAATTCCCAGTAATCTATTTGCCTTATTACGTACGCTTAGGCATTGCTGTCTTGGTTTAAGGTTGCTGCTTGGAATAAACCTTGGTAATAAATACCGACAAGTTGGTTTAGAAAGACACGTAAGCAAACACTGTAACATATTTATTAGAAAACGTTTCGGTCCTGGGACCTGTAGACAGGTGCATAGAAGGTCTGTATTAAATACGTACCATTAAGAAAACCTAAAATAAAATTATATATAGAAAGAGAGCACTGAAGAAAGTACAGAAAGAAAAATATTGAAAGTTAAGACACTTGTGCAACATCTGGTTATCTTTATTGTAGACGTTTCGCCATCCAGTGGCTTTATCAATACAGATTCTTGGACATAATTAGAAAACAGAAGAATTATATACTAAAGATGATATAATCAGTCCCTCAGCCTTGGAGGTGGTGTTTACAGCACCGTGGTTGTACAGATTCTGAAGCACAGGTAAGGAGACTTGGTGACGTGTACTTAGTCCAGTGGTGACGTGTACTTCCAGTGGTGACGTGTACTTTCCAGTGGTGACGTGTACTTAGCTCAGTGGTGACGTGTACTTAGCTCTGTGAAGACCTGTTTGTGTGCTCTTGAGTGGTGACCTGTACTTTGAGTGCTGACCTATACTTAAACTCCTGTGAAGAAGTGTCTTGTTTGTCCCGTGGACTGAAACCCAAAGCTGCACTCCATCGAGCAACTTTACCTGGTCAACTTAAGGAAGAATGAGGGCCAGCGAAGATGGAGATACGGCGTTTGACGAGGGAAGCAAGAGGATCGTAGTTGTCCTCCTGTTTCGAGTCCTTAGGTCAAGAAGGGATGTGGTCAGTGGTGGACAGCAGGGGACGACGAAGTTGACGATCATGAAGACACACGAATGGAAAGCCAGAAAACGATGAAGGAAGAAAGAGACTGCTGTGCGGGAACTCCCGTTGGAAACCTCCAACGCATTCTCGGGTGCTACCGACGAATGTGGGTTCTACTACTGGGATCGTCACGGACCGAACGACAACACAAGGAAGGTACCACGAATATTGTTGTTGTGCAAAGAAAGGTATAAAATACCGACATATGAAAGTTAAGACACATGTGCATCATTCTGGATTTCTTTATTGTGTAGACGTTTCGCCATCCAGTGGTTTATCGTACAGACATTTTCTAGGACATAATAGGAAGACTGTAGAACTATATACAAATGATGAGGTAATCAGTCCCTCGGCTTGGAGTATTAGTGTTCACGCATCGTGGTGGAGGAGAGTCTGGAGCAATTAGCGCGAGCGCGAGTGGGGTTTAGAGGCTGAGAGGGCGGGGGTAGGAGGGGGGGAGTGAGGCGTGGAATAGGATGGGGTTGGTGGTGGATGGTTTTGGTGTGGGTGGTCGTGATGGTGGGTGGGCAATGGGTTGTGGGCGGTGGGGTGGTGTCTCGGGTGGTTGTTTGTGGTGTTCTCTCAACCTGTGATTTGGTGTGGGTTGGTTGGTGGTGGGTGAGTTTGGTTATTTTACGGCGGTATTGGTTGATTTGTTATGTTTTGTTTGTGTGTGGGTTTTTTATCTATTACCATAGACCATTAAAATATAATTGCAGAAAACAAAAATATGTCTTTGTAAATAATATAAACTATTGTTAATTATCATACAAATAAATTTTTGAGACCTCCATGGTGATGAGAAAGATAATAAGGATTAAAATTTATGGGGATTAATAGGGTATAAGGAGGAAGCCGTGGTTAAAGATACAGGTTGAGAGATGTGGGAGATGAAGGAATTGGGGATTGGTTGATGAGGTGATGGAGGAATAAAAGTAAAAAAGATTAGGATTGAGTGATGCTCCGGGGGATAAGATATGAAGAAGGAAAAAGGGATTGAGAGATATTAGTATATATATTAATATAAAAAAAAATACACAAGAGAGAGAAATTACACCGGGAGGTTTCCAGTCCATGATGTCTATACAAGGTATCAAGTGACAGTATCTCCGACTCATCCAGGATGACAGAATCATAATCTCTCATTTTTTCCTCTCCTGTATCCACTCCCTTTTCCTCATTCTTTTTCTCACCTTTCTACCCCTCTCACATCTTTTCCTTTACTCTCCCCCTTCTTTACCTCCTCTTCCCCATCCACCTTTCACCAGAGGGAAAGATCCAATGTATGTGTTAGAGTCGGAAACTTGTCAATAGCATCAACAGGAGTTATTTTCAAGGAATCGAAGTGCTCCTGTGGAAAACACCCATAGGGTGGTTCAACCCCCGTTGACCCACGAGGCTGATATTGGACAGAGTTTGGCATGAAGGATTGGAATTCCCTCCCCACTTAAAGTTTCTTGTTTGGTTTTGTATTTGTTTTATTATTTTTTTTATTTATTTATTTATTTTTTACGTAGGTAATAATTGGGTTAAATAAGCAGTGTGATGGATTAACATGTTGATTGTTTTTATTAGTTTGTTTTTTATTCGTTTCTTTTTTTCTGTGGATAGATTATAAAAAATAAACCAAAGAGTGGTAAAGAAAAAATTAAAAAAAATAATAAAATAAATTAAATATAGCTATCCTTTTCCTGTCTTTTTACCATCTCACAGGATGGGTTATACACCCCTGTCATATTCCATGAATGGGAGGGTTGCCCTGTCATGTTCCCATCCAATCACAACATGATGATATTTCCCTTTGTCTTATTCCATCAAATGGAAAGGTTTCCCTCCCTGTCATATTCCATCTCTCTGGTTTTGTGGTTCTACCCTGTCACACTCCATTCTCACTAGATGGTGTTCCCCTTGTTTTTTCCTTCTTCACATTTTAAGTTTTCAGGAATATCTTCTACCCAGATCACTCGATATTAATTGTACTTCTCCAGCTGGTTTATGGTGTTTCTTACCACTGGCTATTGTTATTTTGGTTAATGGTGTGGTAATCTTATTTTCTTTATACACCAGGACTTGGTGGGAGTGTTATCTTAACAAACAAAAAAAAAAATATAAAAAATAATTAGAAAGACTTGTGGAGTGTTATCTTACACACAGGAATGGGGAGTGGTATCTTACACACCAAGTCTGGAGTGTTATCTTAAACACCAAAGTGGACTGGGTGTTTATATTACACACAAAGACTGGAGTGTTATCTTACACACCAGACTGGAGTGTTATCTTACACACAAGACTGGAGGTTTATCTTAACACAACCAAGACCCCTGGAGTGGAGTGTTATCTTACACACAAGGGATGGAGTGTTATTCTTACACACAAGACCTGGGTGTTAGTGTGTTATCTTTCACACATGCTGGGGTTGTGTTATCTTTACACACATGACTGTGGAGTGTTTTTTTCTTTCCACAATAGACTGGAGTGTTTTCTTCCACACAAGGACTCTGGAGTGTTATATTCACACATAGACTGGATGTGTGTTATCTTACACACATGGAATTGGATGTTTTCTTCACACTAGGGACTGTGTGGGAGTGTTTATTACAACACAAGACGTGGGAGTGTTATCTTTTTCCAGAATTGGAAGATGTTATCTTACCACACAAGCCCTTGGAGTGTTATCGTACACACTCATGATGGAAGTGTTTTTATTACACAACAAGACTTGGAGAGTTGTTATTCTCTACACACAAGACCATGGAGTGTTTATCTTACACACAAAAGGATGGAGGTTATCTTACACACCAAAAAAAAATTGGCCCAGTGTTATTTACACACAAGGGACTGGAGCAGTGTGTTATCTTACTACACCAATAAAAAAGACTGGATGTTATCTTACACAAAGATTGGAGTGTGGTGTTATCTTTTCATTCAAGACTGGAGTGTTATACTTACACACAATGACTTGAGAGTGTTATCTTACACACAGACTGGAGTGTTATCTTACACACAAGAATGGAGTGTTATCTTACACACAAGACTGTGAGTGTTTTTATTACATCACCATGACTGGAGTGTTATATCTTACACACAAGACTGGATGTGTTTTTTTTTTACACACAAGTCTGGAGTGTTTATCTTACACCTACATGACTGGAGTGTTGTTTTACACCCCCACAAGACTGGGAGTTGTTATCTTACAACAAGACTGGTTGGTGTTATTATTACACACACAGGACTGGAGTGTTATATGAACCCACCCACACAAGGACTGGAGTGTTATCTTAACACTACAAGACTGGAGTGTTATTTACTCACAAGGACTGGAGTGTTTTCTACACACTAGACTGGAGTGGTATATTCTTACTAACAAGACTGGAGCTGTTATCTTACCACACAAACTGGGATGCAAGTGTTATTTACACACAAGACTGGTGTGTTTTATTACACACAAGACTGGAGTGTTATCCTTCACACAAGACTGGAGTGTTTTATTACACATCTTAGAATGGAGTGTTTATCTTACACACACATGGACTGGGAGTTGTTATTCTTTATCAGTATTTTTACCTAATTGTTTCTACATGTAGAGGTGTCGAATCGTAAACACAGAACATGCGTTTGTTTCTGTCGTTTATCACTATACCCCACCCTCCCCACATCTAAATAGGAGAGGAGGGGGGGGGGAGGATGCGATGCTTGCTGCTTGAAAGGGTGGTTGCTTCTCCATCTTCCCCGAAACGATGGTGCAGGAGTAGGTACAGGGTAGGGGTCGTAACTACCATCTGCACCCCACATCAATGGGAGTAGACGGTCGAGCCAAGATGAGGAAAACTCAACGAGGTAATCGTTGTGTTTCAATGGTACATTGGGTTGGGGGTGCCGGAGGGTTTTAGTTTATTTTCACTGGGCTTGGGAAGGTTTTGATGGGTGGGGTGGCCTTATGGGAGGTGCATGGTGGTTGGGGTTGGTAGTGCGGGGTGGGGGGGTGGGGTGGGGTCGTTTTGTCGGGGGGTGGGTGGTGGGGGGTGCTTTTTTGGCTGGCTGAGCGCTGGGTGGTGGGGGCGGGCCAGGGTGTGGTGCTTGGGGGGGGGGGGGGGGGGGTTGGGGGAGGCGGCGCTGAGGGGTGTGGAGGTTGTCGGGGAGGTGGCGGGGGGGGGATGGGGGGGGGGGGGGGTGTGGCGCGGTGGAGCGGGTGGGGGTTGGTGTTGGCAGGTAGGGTTTTTTGGGGTAGTGTGGGAGGGGGGGGGGGAAGTGGGTGAGTTCGGGGTGTGTTTTATAGGGGAGGGGGGGTAGTTCGGGCGTTCGGAGGGGGGGGGGGAGGGGCCACAATCGGGGGGGGGGTGGCGGGCGTCTGTGTGTTTGGGTTTTGTCGGGGCGGGTTGTGGGGGGGTGGCGTGCACGTCGTGTGCCCGCCTCGTGGGTTACGGTAGGGTAGGAGTGTGCGTGTGTGGGCCGTTATCAAGGAACGATTGTATATTGTGTGTGTATCTGTGGTGTGTGAGTGTGTGCGTGTGTGGTGTGTTATTGTGTGTGTGGTAGTGTATGTGTGTCAGTGTGTGAGCATGTGATGTATGTGTGTGTGATGTGTGTGCCTGTTTTGTGTGTGTGTGTGTGTGTGTGTGTGTGTGTGTTTGTGTGTGCGTGTGTGTGTGTATGTGTGTGTGTGTGTGTGTGTGTGTGAGTGGTCTATGTGTATGTGTGTGTGTGTGTGTGTTGTGTGTGGTGTGTGTGTGTGTGTTGTTGTGTGTGTGTCTGTGTGTTTTCTCACTAGTTGTACTCACCTAGTTGAGGTTTGCGGGGGGTCGGTCCGAGCTCTGGCACCCGCCTCTTCACTGATCGCACTACTAGGTCACTCTCCATGTGCCGTGTGCTTTATCATAACTCTGTTTTAATTAAAGGCTATGTATGGATCCGTCTCATACATCGCTTCCCAAAACTATTACTCTTACTGACTACTCTGTGGCTGAAGAAATGCTTCCTAAACATCCTGTGGATTCAATCTGTGTCTTCAGCTTCCTACTGTGTCCCCTTGTTACTGGGTGTACAATCTTGGAACTTTCTGTCTTTTCCACCTTGTCATTTCCTCTCTGTATTTTGTATGCGTTTTTTCATGTCCCCCCTATCTCTCTGTCCTTCCAGTGTCGTCAGGTTGATTTCCACTTAACCTCTCCTCGTTAGGACATTAACCTATTAGCTCTGGGATAGTCTTGTTGCAATAACCTTTGCACTTTCTCTAGATTTCTTAACGTGTTGGCTAGGTGTGGGTTCCTAATGTGCCGCATACTCAATATGGCTCTAATTACACGGTGTACAGGTCATGTAAATATGATTCCATATAAGATGTCGGATTGCTGTTCTGAGGTTTGCTAGGCGCCATATGCCTGCAGCGTTATTTGGTTGTATGTGCGCTTCTGGTAGAGTGCCTGTGTTATACTACCCACAAGATCTTTTTCCTTGAGTGAGGTTTGTAGTGTATGACCCCTAGACTGTTACTCCGTCTGCCGGCCTTCTTTGTGCACCTTCCCCAATCTTCATGAACTTTGCCACTTGGTGGGATTGAACTCTCAGGAGCCAATTGCTGGACCAGGTCTGCAGCCATGTCCAGATCCCTTTGTAGTTCTGCTGGTCTTCGATCGAGTGTATGCTTCCATTTCAACTTACCAACAAGTTCATCTGCAAAACAGGGACACCTTCAGTGTCTATTCCTTCCGTCATGTCGTTCACAAATTCCGAAACAGCACTGGTCCTAGGACTGACCCCTGCGGGACCCGTCTTGGTCACAGGTTCCTACTCTGACACCTCGCACGTACCATGGGACTCGCTGACTGCCTTACTGACAAAGTTATTCCCTGTTCATTGTAGATGCCTTCCCTGTTATCATGGCTTGGTCCATCAGTTTTTTGCACTGTGTGTTGTGTGTGTGTGTGTGTGTGTGTGTGTGAGTGTGTGTGTAGGTGTGTGTGTGTGTATGTGTGAGTGTGAAGTGTGTGTGTGTGTGTGTGTGTTTTATGGTGTGTGTGTGTGTGTGTGTGTGTGTGTTGTGTGATGTGAGGGTGTGTGTGCCTGTGTGTGTGTCTGAGTGTGTGTGGGTGTGTGTGTGGTTTGTGTGTGTGTGTGTTGTGTGTGTGTGTGTGTGTGTGTGTGTGTGTGTGTGTGTGTCGTGGTGTGTGTGCTGTGTTCTGTGTGCCTGTGTGTGTGTGTGGAGTGTGTGTGTGTGTGTGTGTGTGGTGGGTGTGTGTGTGGGGTGTGTGTGCGTGTATGTGTTGTGTGTGTGTGTGTGTGTGTGGTGTGTGTATAAAAAAACCACAATAGAATTTAAGCAATGTGCAACTCTGGATATCTTTATTGTATAGACTTTCCCCATCCAGTGGCTTTTAAATACGCGGGCAAAATGGAAGCAGTAAACTATATACAAAAGTGAGGTAATCGTCCCTGGGCCTTGGGAGTTAGTGTTCACAGCATCGTGGTGGAGGAGAGTCTGGAGCAAAGGCAAGAAGACTGGCGCTTTTTATAGGCGTCAGTGATGGGACGGGCAGCAGACGAGGTCAGTCACTGGTAGGCGGATTCCCCAGTGGAAGTAGGTCTTCCCAAAGAGATGGGTTAGTTGCAGCAGCCGTGAAGAAGGTCTTGTAGATGTCCTCTGAACCAAGATTCCATGATGTTGCAGTGTCTGACAAGTTGTGCAAAGAAAGGTATAAAATACCGACAATATGAAAGTTAAGACACATGTGCAACATCTGGATATCTTTATTGTAGTAGACGTTTCGCCATCCAGTGGCTTTATCAATACAGATTCTAGGACATAATAGGAAGACAGTAGAACTATATACAAAAGATGAGGTAATCAGTCCCTCGGCCTTGGAGTTAGTGTTCACAGCATCGTGGTGGAGGAGAGAAGACCTCGTCTGCTGCCCGTCCCATTCACTGACGCCTATAAAAAGCGCCAGTCTTCTTGCCTTTGCTCCAGACTCTCCTCCACCACGATGCTGTGAACACTAACTCCAAGGCCGAGGACTGATACCTCATCTTTTGTATATAGTTCTACTGTCTTCCTATTATGTCCTAGAATCTGTATTGATAAAGCCACTGGATGGCGAAACGTCTACTACAATAAAGATATCCAGATGTTGCACATGTGTCTTAACTTTCATATTGTCGGTATTTTATACCTTTCTTTGCACAACTTGTCAGACACTGCAACATCATGGAATCTTGGTTCAGAGGACATCTACAAGACCTTCTTCACGGCTGCTGCAACTAACCCATCTCTTTGGGAAGGACCTACTTCCACTGGGGAATCCCGCCTACCAGTGACTGACCTCGTCTGCTGCCCGTCCCATTCACTGACGCCTATAAAAAGCGCCAGTCTTCTTGCCTTTGCTCCAGACTCTCCTCCACCACGATGCTGTGAACACTAACTCCAAGGCCGAGGGACTGATTACCTCATCTTTTGTATATAGTTTCTACTGTCTTCCTATTATGTCCTAGAATCTGTATTGATAAAGCCACTGGATGGCGAAACGTCTACTACAATAAAGATATCCAGATGTTGCACATGTGTCTTAACTTTCATATTGTCGGTATTTTATACCTTTCTTTGCACAACTTGTCAGACACTGCAACATCATGGAATCTTGGTTGCAGAGGACATCTACAAGACCTTCTTCACGGCTGCTGCAACTAACCCATCTCTTTGGGAAGGACCTACTTCCACTGGGGAATCCCGCCTACCAGTGACTGCCCTCGTCTGCTGCCCGTCCCTTTCACTGACGCCTATAAAAAGCGCCAGTCTTCTTGCCTTTGCTCCAGACTCTCCTCCACCACGATGCTGTGAACACTAACTCCAAGGCCGAGGGACTGATTACCTCATCTTTTGTATATAGTTCTACTGTCTTCCTATTATGTCCTAGAATCTGTATTGATAAAGCCACTGGATGGCGAAACGTCTACTACAATAAAGATATCCAGATGTTGCACATGTGTCTTAACTTTAATATTGTTGTTGTTGGGGATAGCCAGGTTAGATACATGGATAGGGCATTCTGCTTGAAGGACAGGAGTAGGAGACAAAGGGTATGCTTTCCTGGGGCTGGGATGGAGGACATTGTTAGCCGGCTTGACAACATCATGAACGGTAATGGGATCAATCCTATTATTTGCCTCAGTGCTGGAGGCAATGATGTAGGCAAGCGTAGAAGTGAGGATTTAGTTAGAAAGTTCAGGACAGCTATAGACATGATTAGGAAGAAGGGGGGGCGCCCTGTTATATGTGGCATTTGCCAAGAAGAGGGTGTTGGTAATGAATGGTTGTCCAGAGCAATTGGTATTAATTGTTGGCTGGATAAACACTGTAAGGATAATGCAGTACCATTCATTGACAACTGGGACAACTTCTATGGCCGAAATGACATGTATGCCAGGGATGGGTTCACTTATCCAGGCAGGTGTGGGTTTTCTTGCTAACTCAGTTGAGGGGTTTGTTAGGACTTTAAACTAGGATTAGTTAGAGGTATGGGTTTAGAAATGATTAATAATGAGTATGGATATATTGACTTATGCTCTGATATTAAGAATCTTAATAGTAACTGTCATGTAGTAACTCTGGGTAATGATAATTTCAGAAATTGTGTAAAAACAAAGATGAATAGGAAAAATGTGCAGAAGAAAAAACATATGATGGTATTTTATGCTAACAGTCGAAGTGCAAGAAATAAAATTAATGAACTAACGTTTGGTAGCATGTGCTGGGAACTTTGATATCATTGCATTAACTGAAACGTGGTATGATTTAAAGAGTCGGGATATGACTGCTGAGTGTAATATTCAGGGATTTAAGTTATTCAATGTGGAATAGATGTAATGGGAAGGGGGGAGGAGTTGCATTGTATGTTCGAGAAAATATTAATTGTTGCATAAAAACAGGTATAAAAATAGATGGAGCAGTAACAGAGTCTGTTTGGGTAGAGTTCGTGGAGGGTCAAGAAAAACTAATTCTAGTGTAATATACCGACCTCCAGGCTTGGATCACGATAGAGGGAGACTTCTTTGGGACGAAATTGTTAGGGCCTCTGGACACAGTAACGTAGTCATAGTAGGGGACTTTAACTTTAGCCAAATTGACTGGAATTCTTTGACAGGTAATCTAGAGTCCAGTGACTTCATGGAAACAGTTCAGGACTGTTTTCTGAAACAGAGTGTAACTGAACCTACCAGGGGTAATAATTTGCTAGACCTAGTCTTGTCAAATAAGGAAACACTCGTGAATAATCTGGAGATCACTGAAGAGCTTGGCGCAAGTGATCACAAATCCATCACCTTTAGCATTAATTGGGAATGCAAGAATAATGATAATACAGTAAAAACCCCGATTTTCGTTCTGCCGATTATAATGGACTTAGGAACATCTGTCTAATCTTGATTGGGGTTATCTAGCTAATGATTTTATTGACGATAATCATACTTATGAATATGAAGGGATCTGCTTTTATGATTGTTTTCTTAATAATGTACACAGTGCCCAGAGTATATACATTCCCCAGAGAGAAATTAGGTCTAATAATAACGATCCCAAATGGGTTAACAGAGGCTAAAAGCATCTATTAGGGAGAAAAGGGAATTTATAGGCGCATCAGAAGAGGAGAGGTTAACCTTACTGACCAATATGTTCAGCTTAAAAGAGAAGTAAAACAGGCGATTAGAAAGGCTAAACGTGACTATGAAATTAGAGTCGCTAATGAATCAAAGACTAATCCAAAGGGGTTCTTTCAAGTGTATAGGACGAAGGTGAAGGAAAAAGTAGGACCTCTGAAATCTGGAATGGACAGCTGATGGATAATGAACTGGAAATGTGTTCCTTATTTAATGACTATTTTTTGTCAGTTTTTACACAGGAAGATGTAAATGAGATTCCAGTAATTAACAATTATTTAGTTCCTGATGAATTCAAGTTAACTAATATTACTGTCACGAGGGACATGGTTATTAAACAGATAGACAAACTGAAACAAAATAAGTCCCCGGGACCCGATGAGTTGTTTTCAAGGGTACTTAAGGAATGCAAGATGGAGCTTAGTCAGCCATTAACGAGTGTATTCAATGCGTCCATCCTTACCATGTTGTGCCAGAGATGAGGAAGATGGCTAATGTGGTTCCTATATTCAAATCAGGGGATAAGTCCACTCCTTCAAATTACCGTCCAATAGTTATTAGAATCAATTATAGCTGACATTATCAGAAGTCACCTTGAAGAGCATAACTTGATAAATGAATCTCAGCATGGATTCACGAGAGGTCGTTCCTGCCTGACAAACTTACTGACGTTCTTCAATAGAACATTTGAGGCAGCTGACAGTGATAAGGAATATGATATTGTTTATTTGGATTTTAGTAAAGCCTTCGACAGAGTACCTCACAAGAGACTCCCCTTTGTAGGGCAAGGGGCCCTAAAATTAGAAATTCGAACTCAACTCCCTATGGTCGATAGAGTAACTCAATATAAGGTCAATGAGCCTATATAAATGGAATTCTGATGGTTAGTTTTCAAGCAACTGCAAATCTCCGAAGCACGAAAATTTACGCCCTTGCCCGACATAGGGAGTAAAAATCTGAATGTTGCAAACTGTGCAATTATTAATAAAACACCCAATAACTATTTTTTAAATTTATTATACAAACAGACAATATCAAAAACATAAATGGAACTTGTATCAAAACAGTTTGTATGTATTAGAAAAATATAAAAATGAAACAAATAGCAAAAAGGACACATTGCAAAGGGATAAAACTTTCAAGTCCCATATTCCTGAGATTCATGAGGAAGACCAATTATTCTTGTTCCTAATTCATAGTATGGTAGTCCCTGAAACAATTTCTATTACTCTTTATGCACAGATTTACTTTGCATACAGAACACTGAAATGAGGATGTGACATATTTCTTCGAGTTGCTGCAATACTTGCAACTAAACCTTTCTTTTTCTTCAATAATTTCTGCTTTTTGCTGGCCTTTCTTCCTCCTCATCATCACTTGACACCTCTGCATCCAGTGGCAAATATTCATCATCACTATCCAGCAATTCTGGGTCATCTACTTCTGATTCTGAGTCATTGTCCTCCAAAATGCAGACATATTTTGACCTGGTGCTGGAGGGCTCTCCATAAAACAACTTCTCATTGATCTGGAAGGACAATAAAAAACCTTCTGTATAGATCCAGACCACTACAGAATTCATATATACAATAGAATTTTTTTTATAAATATTTATTTTACTGAAATGTACTATGTCACCTCTCGGGCAGCCATGAAAATTTGTGGGCTTCCTTTGTTGCACTTTTTTCAACTGCATGCTACACTCACATTATGCTTCACAGGGACTTTATGTATATATCAAAATATGCCTAAACTATTCATGTATGCACTAAACACAACAATAAGTACTTACCGACATTGTAGGGGGTAAAATCCAAGAGTATATTAGTGACACTGGATGGAAAAAACCCACTCTGGGCGACGCCAAGCCACAAGTGTTTATGTTTTGTTCTCTCAACCAATGGGAAGGCGGCAAACGCCATCACCACTTAGCTGAAGCAACTCAGGGAAGTCTTGTGATTGGTTAGAATTAAAGAACGGGAATCCAGATGCGCGGCGCGTGTAGGATGACACGCGCAAACTTGCACGTGTTTAAGCTAGAAAATTTTAGAGCCTGCCCGATAAAGGGTTAAGAAAAGTGGCAGCTCATGGTATAGGAGGTAAAGTTCTAGCATGGATTGAGGCATGGCTTACCAATAGAAAGCAGAGAGTTACCATTAATGGAGTGAAATCTGAATGGGGATTAGTCACTAGTGGCGTTCCACAAGGGTCAGTTTTAGGCCCTCTCTTGTTCATAATTTACATTAATGACCTTGATGAAGGGATTACTAGTGACATGAGTAAGTTTGCTGATGATACAAAGATAGGCCGTATAATTCACTCTGAGGAGGATATCAATGAACTCCAGGACGATTTGAACAAACTAATGTCTTGGTCTGAGAAATGGCAGATGAAGTTTAATGTGGATAAGTGTAAGGTACTTGCCCTTGGTAATGAAAATAACCCTCGAAGCTATAATCTAGGTGAAGTAGAGCTTGGTCATACAGAATGTGAAAAAGACTTGGGAGTCATGGTAAGCAGAAATCTAAAGCCAAGACAGCAGTGCCTCAGTGTGCGCAACAAGGCCAACAGATTACTTGGATTTATCTCAAGAAGTATAAGTAACAGAAGTCCAAAAGTTATTTTACAGCTCTATACATCACTAGTGAGGCCTCATTTAGATTATGCTGCTCAGTTTTGGTCCCCTTACTACAGGATGGACATAGACTCATTAGAGAACATACAGAGAAGAATGACTAAAATGATTTACTGTGTAAGGAACCTCCCGTATGAAGATAGACTTAAAGCCTTAAATCTCCACTCTCTGGAGAGGCGTAGAATGAGGGGAGATATCATTGAAGTGTGGATGACGGGCATAAACAAGGGAGACATTAATAAAGTACTGAGGGTGTCGAACCAGGTAAGAACCAGGAATAATGGATTTAAGTTGAATAAATTTAGATTTAGAAAGGACATAGGTAAGTACTGGTTTTCTAACAGAGTTGTAGATGCGTGGAACAGTCTTCCCAGTGGGGTGATAGAGGCTTGGACCTTGGGTAGCTTTAAGAAGAGACTGGACAAATATATGAGTGGGAGGGGCTGGGTTTGATTGGTGTTGGGGGTTGCGGGAGTTGTTTCTTGAGTAGCTTTAGGTAGATGTCGTTTTGATAAGGACCTGCCTCGTATGGGCCAGTAGGCCTTCTGCAGTGTGTTAGGTAAGACACATATGCAACAGTTGTGATGAATGGTTTGAAAAACCGACAAGTTGAAGATTGAGACACTTATGCAGCATATGGGAATCTTTATTCAGGAAACGTTTCGCCACGCAGTGGCTTCATCAGTCCAATACAAAGAGGAAGGCGTAAGGAGAGGAGGAGTATGAGGTAATCAGTCCCTCAGCCTGGAGTCGATGTGTTCAGTCCATCAATCTTGTAGATTGATGGACTGAACACATCGACTCCAGGCTGAGGGACTGATTACCTCATACTCCTCCTCTCCTTACGCCTTCCTCTTTGTATTGGACTGATGAAGCCACTGCGTGGCGAAACGTTTCCTGAATAAAGATTCCCATATGCTGCATAAGTGTCTCAATCTTCCACATATGCAACAGTTAGACAACTTTATTCCGAAACGTTTCGCCTACACAGTAGGCTTCTTCAGTCGAATACAGAAAATAGGCAGGAACAGTAGAGATGTGAAGACGATGTAATCAGTCCATCACCCTTGTAGTCGTAGAATTTGAGGTTGTCAGTCCCTCGGCCTGGAGAAGTTCAGTTCCATAGTCAGGAACTATCTGAAGATCAAGCGACAGTGCGGAGACTTAAATACTGTCGGAAGGAGAGGTGTCGCTTGATCTTCAGATAGTTCCTGACTATGGAACTGAACTTCTCCAGGCCGAGGGATGACAACCTCAAATTCTACGACTACAAGGGTGATGGACTGATTACATCGTCTTCACATCTCTACTGTTCCTGCCTATTTTCTGTATTCGACTGAAGAAGCCTACTGTGTAGGCGAAACGTTTCGGAATAAAGTTGTCTAACTGTTGCATATGTGTCTTACCTAACAACCTGTCGGTATTGTATACCATTTTGATATTCATCTTGTCAGACACTGCAACACGTGGCATCTTGGTACAGAAAACACCTTGGACAAGCTTTTCAAGTGAGAAGTGTTGGATCTGAGAGGGACATGACCTTTCAGTGGTTACATTCTCTCTACTACTACTACTACTACTACTACTACTACTACTACTCTGCACCTCTCCTTCCGACAGTATTTAAGTCTCCGCACTGTCGCTTGATCTTCAGATAGTTCCTGACTATGGAACTGAACTTCTCCAGGCCGAGGGACTGACAACCTCAAATTCTACGACTACAAGGGTGATGGACTGATTACATCGTCTTCACATCTCTGTGTGTGTGTGTGTGTGATGAATGGTTTTGAAAACCGACAAGTTGAAGAATTGAGACACTTTTGCAACACATG
>NC_069414.1:68976384-68993884 GCF_026875155.1 Cherax quadricarinatus
TACTATTTACTACTACTACTACTCCCCTCACCTTCCCCTTTCGACAGTATTTAAGTCTCCGCCCTGTCGTTGATTTCGTATTTCCCTGCTATGGAACTGAACTTCTCCGGCCGAGGGACTGACAACCTCAAATTCTCGACTTTAAGGGGTGATGGATGATTACATCGTCTTCACACTTCTGTTCCTGCCTTTTTCTGTATTCATGAAAAAAGCCTACTGTGTAGGCGAAACGTTTGGATAAATTGTCTAACTGTTGCATATGTGTCTTACCTAACAACTGTCGGTATTGTATACCATTTTGATGTTCATACCAAGATTTGCAACGGTTAATTTTTAAACATGTAAAGAAAAAAGGCACAAGTGAAACTAATGGAATTTATTGTGGAAAAGTTCGCTCTCCAGGAGTTTATCAAGCCTTACCATGGAAATGTTGAAAAAGCTCCTGGAGAGCAAAAACGTTCCCAAAATTAAATGTCACATTAGTTGACTTGTGTCCTTTTATTTAAATATTGTGGTAATTCTACCAACTTTATTACATTTATAACTGTCGGTTTCTAAACCCATTCATCAAAAACCCTGTCAGACACTGAAATTTTGGTTTTAAATATTGGGAATTCTTCGCTTGCCTAATTCTTGGGCCGACCCTACTTCCACATGAACAATGTGACATGCCCTATGATGTGCCCCTCTCCTGCCTCGGTTTATAGTGCTTCTCCGCGAATGCCGTATTTATTCAAGTTGAGGGACTGAACACATGACTAAAGGTTGGGGGATGTTTCTATTCTCCCTTTTCTTAAGTTTCTCCTACTTTGGGACTGATGAAGCCACTGTGTGGCAAAAACTTTTTCTCAAAAAAGTTTCCCCAAGGTTGCACTGTGTTTAATTTATCAAAGTCGGTTTTAAACCCTTCATTGCATATATACAGGGTACTTAAAAAAACATTTTAATATTTTTAAAAAATTAATAGCATAAGTACGTGAAAATAATATCAAGTACTATTAAAATTCGAGACATTTTTTTGCATAAAAAATTGTGCCCTTTACAGATTTTTTTTTACCGGGAATGAAGACAAGAAGAGAATTCCTTCACGTTTCTCAAATTGAAAACCAGGTGGAAATTTCTGCTTTGAAACTCAGAAAAATAAAAGAAGCTCTAACTTTTGTCTTTTTATAAAAATTTGTGAGGGCGGCAGAAGGCTGGGCGGTGTGTGTGTGTGGTCACACGATATATTTCAGTTTTCCCGCAGAAATTTTTCAGTAAAAAAAAGAATGGCGTGATGTTGGTGGAGATGGTCTGGATCGTTTAGAAAGCGTGTGTGTTATGTGTTCAGCAGGCCCACCTTGAGTGGTGTTCAGGTGCCTGTGTTAGTATAAATACACATTACATTTCTTCACACAACATGTTGACATTCATGGTGTTAAGTTTTGAAACAATTGGGGAGATTTTGCCATCAACGCGCAGTGCAATTTCTAGCTATCACAAACAGTTTAAAAGAATGTATAAAAAAAATCTTTAGCCTGGTTCCCGCATTGACTAGAAATTTGGCACTGCGCGTGGTAATACCAAACCAGGGCCGGGGTGGCTTGTAAAATTTATCCCAATAGTAATTTTTTTTCCATCATTGGAAAGGGTTTTATGGGGGCCCTAAATTTGACAAGAAGCACTGGTTCTGAGCTTTAAATCTCACATGCCATGAGTTCAAGCTCCATTCTTTATTAATAAATGAATGTGTGTGTGTGTGTGTGTGTATGTGTGTGTGTTTAGAATTCGCAGAACAGGCGAAATATTCACAAACACTAATCTCAAGTCGAAGGAGACTCGAACCTACTCAGTGGTGACCTGTATTCAACTCAGTGGTGACCTGTACTTAACTCTGTGAAGAAGTGTCTTGTGTACTCCGTGGACTGAACCAAGATGCCCTCCATCGAGCAACTTTACCAGCAGCTTAAGGAAGAATTGAGGGTAGCGAAGATGGAGATACGGCGATTGACCGAGGAAAACAAGAGGATTCGTAGTAGTCCTCCTGTTTCGAGTCCTCAGGTCAAGAAGGGATCGCGGTCAGTGGCTGGACAGCAGGGGACGAAGTTGACGATCAAGAACACGAATGGAAAGCCAGAAACGATGAAGAAGAAAGAGACTGCTGTGGAAACTCTTGTGGAAACCTCCAACGCATTCTCGATGCTACCCGGCGAATGTGAGTCGACTACTGGGATCGCCACGACGAACGACAACAAGGAAGGTAAGAATATTGTTGTTGTTGGGGATAGCCAGGTTAGATACATGGATAGGGCATTCTGCTTGAAGGACAGGAGTAGGAGACAGAGGGTTTGCTTCCCTTGGGCTGGGATGGAGGACATTGTTAGCTGGCTTGACAACATCATGAACAGTAATGGGATCAATCCTATTATTTGCCTCAGTGCTGGAGGCAATGATGTAGGCAAGCGTAGAAGTGAGGATTTAGTTAGAAAGTTCAGGACGGCTATACACGTAATTAGGAAGAAGAGGGGGCGCCCTGTTATATGTAGCATTTTGCCAAGAAGAGGTGTTGGTAATGAATGGTTGTCCAGAGCAATTGGTATTAATTGTTGGCTGGATAAACAGTGCAAGGATAATGCAGTACCATTCATTGACAACTGAGACAACTTCTATGGCCGAAATGACATGTATGGCACGGATGGGGTTCACTTATCCAGGGCAGGTGTGGGTTTTCTTGCTAGCTCAGTCGAGGGGGTTGTTAGGACTTTAAACTAGGATTAGTTAGAAGTGTGGGTTTAGAAATGATAAATAATGAGTATGGATATATTGACTTATGCTCTGATATTAAGAACCTTAAAGAGTCGGGATATGACTACTGAGTGTAATATTCAGGGATTTAAGTTGTTCAATGTGGATAGATGTAATGGGAAGGGGGGAGGAGTTGCATTATATGTTCGAGAAAATATTAATTGTTGCATAAAAACGAGTATAAAAATAGATGGAACAGTAACAGAATCTGTTTGGGTAGAGTTTGTGGAGGGTCAAGAAAAACTAGTTCTAGGTGTAATATACCGACCTCCAAGCTTGGATCACGATAGAGGGAGACTTCTTTGGGACGAAATTGTTAGGGTTTCTAGACACAATAACATAGTCATAGTAGGGAACTTTAATTTTAGTCAAATTGACTGGAATTCTTTGACAGGTAATCTAGAGTCTAGTGACTTTATGGAAACAGTTCAGGACTGTTTTCTGAAGCAGTGCGTAACAGAGCCTACCAGGGGTAATAATTTGCTAGACCTAGTCTTGTCAAATAAGGAAACACTCGTAAATAATCTGGAGATCACTGAAGAGCTTGGCGCAAGTGATCACAAATCCATCACTTTTAGCATTAACTGGGAATGCAAGAATAATGATAATAGAGTAAAAATCCCTGATTTTCGTTCTGCCGATTATAATGGACTTAGGGAACATCTGTCTAATCTTGATTGGGGTTATCTAGCTAATGATTATATTGACGATGATCATTCTTATGATTATGAAGAGATCTCCTTTTATGATTGTTTTCTTAATAATGTACACAGTGCCCAGAGTATATACATTCCCCAGAGAGAAATTAGGTCTAATAATAATGATCCAGGAGGCTAAAGCATCTATTAGGGGAGAAAAGGGGAATTTATAGGCGCATCAGAAGAGGAGAGGTTAACCTTACTGACCAATATGTTCAGCTTAAAAGAGAAGTAAAAAAGTAGATTAGAAAGGCTAAACGTGACTATGAAATTAGAGTTGCTAATGAATCAAAGACTAATCCAAAGAGGTTCTTTCAAGTGTATAGGACGAAGGTGAAGGAAAAAGTAGGACCTCTGAAAATTGGGAACGGACAGCAGACGGATAATGATCCGGAAATGAGTTCCTTATTTAATGACTATTTTTTGTCAGTTTTTACACAGGAAGATGTAAATGAGATTCCAGTAATTAACAATTATTTAGTTCCTGATGAATATAAATTAACTAATATTACTGTCACGAGGGACATGGTTATTGAACAGATAGACAAACTGAAGCAAAATAAGTCCCCGGGACCCGATGAGTTGTTTTCCAGGGTACTTAAGGAATGCAAGATGGAGCTTAGTCAGCCATTAACGAGTGTATTCAATGCGTCTATCCTTACCGGTGTTGTGCCAGAGTTGAGGAAGATGGCTAATGTGGTTCCTATATTCAAATCAGGGGATAAGTCTACTCCTTCAAATTACCGTCCAATAAGCCTGACATCTATAGTGGGCAAGATATTAGAATCAATTATAGCTGACATTATCAGAAGTCACCTTGAAGAGCATAATTTGATAAATGAATCTCAGCATGGATTCACGAGAGGTCGTTCCTGCCTGACAAACTTACTGACGTTCTTCAATAGAACATTTGAGGCAGTTGACATTGATGAGGAATATGATATTGTTTATTTGGATTTTAGTAAAGCCTTCGATAGAGTACCTCACAAGAGACTCTTAAGAAAAGTGGCAGCTCATGGTATAGGAGGTAAAGTCCTAGAATGGATTGAGGCATGGCTTACCAATAGAAAGCAGAGAGTTACCATTAATGGAGTGAAATCTGAATGGGGATTAGTCACTAGTGGCGTTCCACAAGGATCAGTTTTAGGCCCTCTCTTGTTCATAATTTACATTGAACATTAAAATGGTATAAAATACCGACAGATTGTTAGGTAAGACACATATGCAACAGTTAGGTATCTTTATTTCGAAACGTTTCGCCTACACAGTAGGCTTCTTCAGTCGAGTACAGAAAAGTTGATAGAAGCAGAAGAGACTTGAAGACGGTGTAATCAGTCCATCACACTTAAAGTTTTGAGGTGGTCAGTCCCTCAGTCTGGAGAGGAGCATTGTTCCGTAGTCTGAAACAATATGGAGTTGAAGTAACGAACGAACGAACGAAAGTTCAGGTAAGATCCCAAATGGGATGGCGGGGAAGGGGGGACAACAAAGATTTTCCTGGAGGGTGTTTTAGTGTAGAAATAGAGCCAGGGTTTAACCCCAGCAGCGAAGGCGACGTGGGACAGAATTGAAAGAGAAATTCAGGCTCTTCTGTTAGGATCCAGGGGGGTGAGCGAGGAGGAGGGAAGCGATTTTTTGGGCTGAGAGGAGTGTAGAACTGGCCATGTCTTAACCCAAAAAAAGGGGCGAACGTGGGTCGAAATGGTCCTGTATAGAAGGTCCTGTCGTGAACCCACGGTTTTTTGTAAAAGGGTTGGAGCGGACATGCAAGGATGAAAAGGTTGTGTTGGTTTGGGGGCTGCGAATGTCTTATCAGGAGAGGGGTTCCAGTAGTATGTCGGTCTCAAGTTTGTTTTTTGTCTGTATGGGTCTTCCAGTACGATTCAACAGGGATGTTAATTGGTTGGAGAGATCGCTTGTGGCGAAGTTTCCCCGACATCAAGCACCCAGCGCAGGCCTTTTTTGGGAACGTTTGCAGTTTAAGAAGTTTTTTTTTGCTGAAAGAGAAAGGGCTAGAGGAGAGTAAGTTATTAGAGGCGTATTGGGGATTTGAGAGGTGTATTTTGGTGGTTGAGGGGATGTTTCGCTTGTAGGGGCCCCGAAAGGGCCCTTACTAGCTTTGATCCCCTTGAGTGAATGTGTCCTGAAAACGAAGAGGAGTAAAGATTAACGCCAAGGACAGTGACAATTGTGGTGGGGATGTAAGTGCGGAAATGCGGGTGCGCTTTCTGAGCTCGAAGGAATGGAGGATCACGTTTCTTGTAGTTAAAATATGTAATGGGGATTTGCTGCATTGGTTTTGATCCTCCATTTTTGTTCCCAATGGTTATCCTTCCCCTCATTTTGTTTTTGTGGTGGTGTATTATATTGGTGAGTGAAAGTTTGAAATGGTTGCATAGGCTATGTGAGGGAGTTGGGATACAGGTGTTGAATGTCATTAGTGTTAAAATGTAGGGGTAGGGGAGAGGACAAAACCCGGGGGTACTCCGGCTTTTTTTGAAGTGTCAGAGTAACCCCTTTGGAATTTGATTCTCATGGTCGGCCCCCTAGGAAGTTGCAGAGGAGTTTACGGAGTGAGAGGCAGTTGAATTGTGAGATTTTGTATAGCCCTTGTGCCAGACAGTGTAAAAGGCTTTTTCAACGTTTTTTGAAACCAGGGCTGTCCTGTTTCTTTGTTTTGTTTTGGGGGGATTAGTTGAAAATGTTTTAAAGGGCACCTTTTGGGGATTGTGTGTTTGAAGCCAAACTGGCCATCAGAAAGTGGGGGAAAGGGTTTTCCCGGTATCTGCAAAGGGCGATGATTGATGATTTTTCAAAGATTTTTCCTAAAGTTTCGGGGAGGCTGATAGGGCATGTTTTAGGTCAAGGTTTTTCCTTTGGGTTTGGAAGGGGGATCAGTAGCAGCTTTAAAGGGGGAAAGGGGAAGTACCAGAGGCAAGGGGGGCATTAGGAGGTTTGTGTAGCAGTAAGATAGAGTCAGGAAGGGGTTTCGGGATAATATGGTTTAGGCGAAGCCCGGGAGCTTGGGAGGAAGGTGTCGGAAGTTTTAATGTCTGGTTGGTGAAAGGAGTTCGAGTTTTGTAAGAGAGTTAGATGTATGGGGCTGTTGGGTTGTTTTTTTGTGTGTGTGCAGTGTTCAGTGTTCTTGTTTATTGTTGAAAAACTTGGGGTGAGGTGGGTGAGCGGGAATATGTTCTCCCAGATGTGTTTAAAGATTTGGGTACGCCTGGGGGGTCTGAGTGTGTGTGTGTTGTGGGTGATGGTTTGAATTTGTTGTGGGAGTTTTTCCCTTGATTTTTTTTGATAATTTCCCAGAAGGTTTTAGTTTTTTTAATACCTGCTTGTCTGTTGTTGTATAGGTGCCCTGATTGTTGTGTCTTGGTCTGGCTGGAAAATATCGTTTTAAGGAAGTGAGATCTAATCGGACTTGATTAAATTATGTTGTTGTGAGGAGGGGTTGTGGTAGCAGAAAATTTGGTTTTTTGTTTGATGACGGTTTGAAGGAATAACGGTGGTTGAGTTTTTTTTGGGTTGCGTTTTGGGCTTTGGTAATGGTGTTTTGGGATGAGATAAGTTGAGTATCGATTAGAGAGGGGTTTTGTTGTTGTACATAGGTGGGGTTTTAATTTTGTCTTGTGTTGTTTGAAAGATCCCAGTCGGTTTTTGTGGGAGAAGGAAGTGGGTTGGAATGAGGATGGGTGGGAGGAGAGTTAAGAGGGGGATGTATCGACCCTGTAATGGGGAGGTGAAATGTGTGTTGAAATAGGAGTGGCTCGGTTTTCCCGAATGATGTCTGGTTTGCCTTGGCCCGGGGGTGTAAAGGTATTGAAAAAACTGGGCCCAAAATGTATTAGGTGTTTATGGTTTTTGAAGTTGAGTAATTGGAGACCAAGTTGGTTGTTATGGGGGTGATGAAAGGCGGTGTGTTTTGGGTTCATGTCAGCTATGGGATGTTGTGTGTTGGGGTGTTTAAAACTAAAGGGAAAGGGCGTGTATGTTGAGAAAAAGTGTTTGGGCGAGCATAGGTGGGACAAAAATAAAGGGGCCGAGGTGGGTGGTATTCTGACTGCAAAACAGTGTTTTGGGGAAAAAAAAGGGGTTTGGGGGAAATTCGTGTTTTTTGTTGGAATAACAAGGACGGCAAAACCCCCTCGTGGGGCATAGGGGGGCTGTGTGCTATAACCTTAATGGCGGATGGTTGAGGGGGCTTTGGGAGGGCGTTTAGCAAACAATACTGCCTCTCTGCTTCAAGTGCTCGCCGTAGGTGTTAATTGTAAAGTAAGAACGTAGTTTAAATGAATACCCCCCAACGTGATTTAAAGGTTTCTATAGCAAAGTTAAAGTCGGGGGGGAGTTTGGATTAAAGCCCCTTTATAGGGTTTTCCCAGGATTGTGTTGTAGGTTTTCGGACCCCTTTTTCCTGGGAAAAGGGAAAGATGGGTCTGTTTTTTGTTCTTGGTCTGCTGTCGAATTTTCATTTTTTTTTATTTTTCTAATATTTACCTATAATTTTTTTTTAGGGTAATATCCAAGGGAAATGGGAAACTTTGGGGAGGGGATAAAGGGTGGGAAACTATGGGAAGGGATGGGAAGTGGAAGCTAAGGTAAGGGAAGGAAATGGAAGCTTTGGAAGGGGGGGGAGGAAGTGGGGGGGGGGGGGGGGGTCAGCGCGTAGGGGGGTTGGTGGGAGGTGTGGAAGATGAAGAGGGGAGGGGAGTAGGAAAACTGGGGGGAGTAGGAAAGTAGGGGGGGGGGGAGGAGGGAGGAGGGAGGTTGTGAGCGAAAGGGGGGGGGGTTTGAGGGGTTGTTGCGGAAAGATTGGTTATATGTGAGAGGGGGAAGTTGTGGTTAAAGAGAGGGGGAGGTGGAGGAATTAGGAGGGTTGTAGGTGAAAAGAATTTTTTGCTGGGGGGTGTTTGATTGGTAAGTGGAGGTAAACCAAACGGGAGTGGGCCCCGCATGGGGGAGGGGAAGGGTTAAAAGGGGGGGGGGGTGGGGGAGGGGGTGAGGGAAGGGGTTGGGGGGAAAAGGGGGTTTTTGTTGAGGGTGGGGAAGCCGTAGGGGGGAATTTGCCTGGGTGTGCCCAGCATTGTTTTGGGGGAGGTTGAAGGGGAAAGGGAGGTGCGGGGAGGGGGAAGTGCAGAGAGGGGTGGGGAAGGATTGAAGGTTGGGGGGGGGTTTTGGGGGGGTTTTTGGGGGAATGCTTTTTTGGCAAAGGCTTGAATTTAAGGTGTGGCCCAAAGGGAGTTGAACAGGGAAGGGGGAGGTTTTTAGGTCTGAAAATTTTTAAAAGTTTTTTTCTGACAATCTTTTTTAAAATTTTTTTTTGGGGAAGGCTGGAGAATTGTTGGGTTTTTTTCATCAAAAGTGTTTTGGGGTGGGAGTCCAAAAAAAAGTGAAACCTGCGTTGAGAAGATTTTGTCTGGTCTCGGTTGAGGTGTACGTTTCGTAAGAATGTCTGTCAAGAAGTAGTTTGAAGCCTGAGTTGGTTTTAAAGACTTTCAGTTGAGGAGCGCCAGTGATCTGGTACAATAAATTTCCAGGACAGATAATGGCATGATCAGATTTAGAGTATTTGAGGTTAAGCGAGAAAGAACTGGGTTTGGAAGAGGTAGACGCAGGGTAGGCCTTAGAGGCAGGAGTAGACAGAGTAGAGGCAGGTGTTGGCAGTAGAGAAGGAGTGGTAAGGGGGAAGGAAGTTTAAGGCATTGAAGGCATCGTGAATTATATGTGTTGAAGTAAGCAAGCAAGCAAGCAAGCAAGCAAGTGCAGGTAAGATCCCAATGGGATGAGCGGGGAAGACGGGACAGACGAAGAATAGCGCTGGAGAGGAGTGTTCTTAGTCGTAGAAATAGAGCCAGGGCTTGACCCAGCAGCTAAGGCGATCGTGGGACAGACTTGGAGAAAAAACGGGAAGAGAGCAAGCTGTGTATGGAACTGAACTTCTCCAGGCTGAGGGACCGACAACCCCAAATTCCACGACCTCAAGGGCGATGGACCGACCACACCGCCCCCACACCTCCCGCCCACCTTCTGTACTGAAGAAGCCTACTGTGTAGGCGAAACGCCCCGGAACAAAGTCGCCCATCTGTTGCCTATATGTCTCACCCACCAGTCTCGTGGTAGGTGAGGTCTTTGAGTCTCGAGAGCTGGAAGTTTCCAGGTCGCAGGAGAGGGCATCAGACATGTGGGAGGTTATTTTAGTAGTTGAGGAGGCAGGTTTGCAGTGGAGCCATTTGCAAACTTCTTGAAGCTGCTCCTGGAGAGGTGGTATAGCGTTGTCTTGTTGGAAAAAAGTGAAACGAAGAGGCTTGATGAACTCAAGAACTTGCGTGAGTGTGAAGTGAAGAGGTGATTCGCAGGCATACTTGACTGTTCCATCACCGAGCCTTTGTATAGTTCAGAGCAGGTCAGGTGTCAGCGTTCGAGGGAGAGGTGTAGAAAGTAAGGTTTTCCCAAGAGGGTGTGCTGGAGTCGTCGCTATCTGCTTCGTCGGGGGATTCGTCAGGAAATTCTTGTTCAATTGTTTCTACAGTGATTGTGTCAAGAGGAGGCTGGGAGTCTAGAGTATTTGCGGTCTGGCTGGTTGTTGGTGGTTGTTGAGAGGTGGCAGTGGTCACTGGGCGTGGTTCAGGAGTGTTTTTTTGGGGCAGAGTTAGGTTTTGGGCCTGAATTGATGTGAAGTTAGCGATGTTTGGGATAATCTTGAGGAAGTCCTGTGATGTTGGCGAGTCAGGAAAAGTTCAATGACGGCATGTTGTTAAGACGGAATAGTTCGTTAATTGTAGTGTTGAATGTGCCTGGGTTTGCTGCATTTGCAAGGTGTGCATACATCATGCAGTACAACACCTTAGAGGGAGCAGCGTCAGGGAGTACAGAAAGGGAATTGCTGGATAGAGATGATTGCTGTGTGGCTTGTAGAATTCTGGTGGTGTCCGACTGGAGTTTTGAAATGGCGGTGTATGTCGGCGATTTGGGACTATTCTTCTTGGTTTCTTCTTTAAATTTTTTTTTCCGACATTACTTCTTTTCGTAGTGGGCATTTAGCTGCAAGGGTATGATGAGTACCTTGCAGTTAAGACATGTTGGAGTGGCATTGGTGGTGGTGCAGGCTTTGAAGTTATGACCTTCTTTTCCACAGCTAGAACAGAACTTTTTGTCTTTAATGGGGCAGTCCTTTGTTGAATGTTGATAAGAGTAACAGTTCCAACAGGGAGAGACATGGGCAAAACGTTCAGGTTCAATGTGGCGTGGATGTATTGGTAATATGAGATAGCTAGTCCATTAGCGAGTGCTTGGGTAGCCATATCTATGTTTGAAAATGTGATTTTGATCATAGATGAGGCATTGGGAATTCGTGTGATGGTGTCTACAGAGGCCCAGGTGTTTTGGTCTTCGATAGAGGGGTTCAGTTCATCCGTTGGAATAGATGTGATTATCTTATCCAATTGTTTACAAAAACTGAACGTTTCGCCAGCAAGGAGGGAGAAGGTGATATGATGAATTGACGGTCCCGTAATGTGTTCATTGCAGTGTCGTCCATAAGTTTAGCTGCTTCATTGTCGTCGGTGCAGACGACAATAAAGGAATCCTTGAGTGAGTGGATCGCTGTGAATTTGAGATGTAGGCAGGTCCTCATAGCGGCAGCAAGTAATAGTTTAGTGGAATCATTTATAACACCACTGGCTGGTTTGATTTTAACACGATGTGCGAACATTGTCGAACAGGTAGAGGTTACCCTCCCCAACGGGAATCGTAGGGAGACTGTTGGAGGACTATGTATCTCTTCTCGGCAGTGTCTTCTCTGGGTGTGTTGAAGATGTTTAATGCCCTCCGTCTGCGTGCACTCATAATCTGCAGCAATGAGTTCCTTGAGGAAGAATGCACTATAATTGAACAAGTATTTTCCAAACTCCACTATCCTCGTCACTTCATCAGAGACTGCAGACGGTGGGCATTAAACATCTTCAACACACCCAGAGAAGACACTGCCGAGAAGAGATACATAGTCCTCCCCACCAACTCCATTGCCAAACATGTTTCCAACATTCTTTTCCAATACATCATTCCAAGTATCTACCTCCACAACACGACCATCAAGGACACCACCATAGTAGACAGGACAAGCCTCCATCCTTGCAGGGGTATACATAATCCCTTGTAATAACTGCAACAAATTATATGTGGGCGAAACATCAAGAGACCTCCAAACACGTATTTCAGAACACCAATATACAAGCAGGACTGACGATACAAGGAATGCCTGTGTACAACATCGCAATTCACACAACCATTTAATTAACTACAGAAACTCAAGACTTATCGCCACAGAAGACAACACTCAATACCGAAGAATCCTGGAATCATCACTTATCTCTATAACCAACAATTTCAACCAGAACAACGGCTTCTATAACATAGCTGAACCACTCGCCAAGAAACTTCTTCATCGCTATCCCACATAAGAACATAGAACACTGCAGAAGGTCTACTCACAACTTGTCCAATATCCCCGCCAAGCTACCCAAGACTCTATAACTCCACCCGGTAGATCATCAGATGCAGCATTCTCCACCTGACCTCAACATTCTGAACAAGACTATAAATACTCCCGTACCTTCCACCCCAGGTAGGCAGCAGGATGAGGTGAGATCACAGTGGGACCTGCCACTAGTGTAAGTAGGTCGTCGTCCAAAGGTTGGGCAAGCGTTGAAGTCTTTGTACCAAGATTCCATGATGTTGCAGTGTCTGACAGATGTGATGAATGGTTTAGAAAACCGACAAGTTGAAGAATTGAGACACTTATGCAACACATGGGAATCTTTATTGTATTGGACTGATGAAGCCACTGTGTGGCGAAACGTTTCTTCAATAAAGATTCCCATGTGTTGCATAAGTGTCTCAATTCTTCAACTTGTCGGTTTTCTAAACCATTCATCACATCTGTCAAACACTGCAACATCATGGAATCTTGGTACAAAGACTTCAACGCTTGCCCAACCTTTGGACGACGACCTACTTACACTAGTGGCAGGTCCCACTGTGATCTCACCTCATCCTGCTTCAACTCATCTCACCGCAGTATATAAGCCACCTCTCTGGCCCTATGCTGCACTTCCTACAAGAGTGATGGACTGAACACATCGATTCCAGGTTGAGGGACTGATTACCTCAAACTTCTACTCTCCTTACCCATTTCTACTTTGTATTGGACTGATGAAGCCACTGTGTGGCGAAACGTTTTCTTCAATAAAGATTCCCATGTGTTGCATAAGTGTCTCAATTCTTCAACTATACATGCTGCTCAAAGAACGTTTATCAGATATAAAGAAATTAGATCAAATAGAAATTACCCAAAATGGATGAATAATAGGCTCAAATATCTACTAGGGCATAAGAAAGGAATTTATAGGCGTATCAAAAGAGGTGAGGGTCATCTTATGAATCAGTATATTGACATTAAGAGGGACATTAAAAAGGGGATAAGAAAAGCTAAAAGGGACTATGAAATTAAGTTGCTAGGGATTCTAAAACTAACCCAAAAAGTTTTTTCCAGGTCTATAGAACAAAAGTTAGAGATAAGATAGGTCCCTTTAAAAATAACTATGGGCACCTTACTGACAAAGAGAATGAATGGTGCTCGATTTTTAATAATTATTTTCTCTCAGTTTTTACACAGGAAGACACTAACAATATTCCAGTAATTAATTTTTATAGTGGGCTAGAAGAAGATAAATTATGTAACATCACAGTCACTAGTGAATGGTTGTGAAGCAGATAGACAGACTGAAGCAAATAAGTCCCCCGGGTCCTGATGAAGTTTTTCAAGGGTTCTTAAGGAATGCAAAATGAACTCTGTGAACCATTAACTAATATTTTTAATTTATCTCTTGAAACAGGTGTAGTGTCTGATATGTGGAAGATGGCTAATGTAATTCCTATTTTTAAAACAGGGGACAAGTCGTTACCTTCAAATTACCGCCCAATAAGCCTGACCTCAATTGTAGGCAAATTACTAGAGTCAATTATAGCTGAGGTTATAAGAAGCCATCTCGATAAGCATAGCTTATTAATGATACTCAGCATGGATTCACAAGAGGCCGGTCTTGTCTAACTAATCTATTAACTGCATACTCCAGTATGGGCCTGACGTAGATGGTATACAGAGTCTTAAACGAATCCTTACTGAGGTATCGGAACGCTATCCGTAGGTTTGCCAGGCGCCCGTATGCTGCAGCAGTTACCTGATTGATGTGCGCCTCAGGAGATATGCTCGGTGTTATACTCACCCCCAGATCTTTTTCCTTGAGTGAGGTTTGCAGTCTTTGGCCATCTAAACTATATTGTGTCTGCGGTCTTCTTTGCCCTTCCCCAATCTTTATGACTTTGCATTTGGCAGGGTTAAATTCAAGAAGCCAGTTGCTGGACCAGGCTTGTAGCCTGTCCAGGTCTCTTTGTAGTCCTGCCTGATCCTCGTCCGATTTGATTCTTCTCATTAACTTCACATCATCTGCAAACAAGGACACTTCTGAGTCTATCCCTTCCGTTATGTCGTTCACATATACCAAGAACAGCACAGGTCCTAGGACTGACCCCTGTGGAACCCCGCTTGTCACAGGCGCCCACTCTGACACCTCGTCGCGTACCATGACTCGTTGTTGCCTCCCTGTCAGATATTCTCTGATCCATTGCAGTGCCTTTCCTGTTATGTGTGCCTGGTCCTCTAGCTTTTGCAGTAACCTCTTGTGAGGAACTGTGTCGAAGGCCTTCTTGCAGTCCAAAAATATGCAGTCGATCCACCCCTCTCTCTCTTGTCTTACTTCTGTCACCTTGTCATAAAAACTCTAGTAGGTTTGTGACACAGGATTTTCCTTCCCTGAAACCGTGCTGGTTGTCAAATATACACTTGTTTCTTTCCAGGTGCCCCACCACTCTCCTCCTGATGATCTTCTCCATGACCTTGCATACTACACACGTTAGTGATACAGGTCTGTAGTTTAGTGCCTCATGTCTGTCTCCCTTTTTAAAAATTGGGACTACATTTGCCATTTTCCATACCTCAGGGAGTTGTCCAGTTTCAAATGATGTGTTGAAGATCTTTGTTAATGGCTCACACAATATTTCTGCTCCCTCATTAAGGACCCACGGAGAGATGTTGTCTGGTCCCACCGCCTTTGAGGTGTCAAGTTCGCATAGCAGCTTCTTCACCTCCTCCTTGGTTATATGTACCTCATCCAGCACTTGCTGGTGTGCCCCCCCCTGTTCTGATTTCTTGGAGTCCTACTGGTTTCCACTGTAAATACCTCTTTAAATCTTGTGTTGAGCTCCTGACAAACCTCTCGGTCGTTTCTTGTGAATTCCCCATCACCCTTCCTCAGTCTGATTACCTGGTCCTTAACTGTTGTTTTCCTCCTGATGTGGCTGTACAACAGCTTCGGGTCAGTCTTTACTTTTGATGCTATGTCATTTTCATATTGTCTCTGAGCCTCCCTTCTTATCTGTGCATATTCGTTTCTGGCTCTTCGGCTGATTTCTTTATTTTCCTGAGTTCTCTGTCTTCTGTACCTTTTCCATTCTCTAGTACACCTAGTTTTTGCCTCCCTACACCTTTGGATGAACCAAGGACTCGTTCTCCTTCTTCCCATTATTTCTGTTTCCCTTGGGAACAAACCTCTCCTCTGCCTCCTTGCATTTTGTTGCTACATAGTCCATCATTTCTTGTACTGGTTTTCCTGTCAGTTCCCTCTCCCACTGAATGTCTTGAAGGAAGTTCCTCATGCCTGAGTAGTTCCCCCTTTTGTAGTTTGGTTTTTCCCAGCCTATTCCTGCTACTCTCTCCACTTGGAGCTCAACTATGTAGTCGAAGCACAGAACCACATGATCACTAGCTCCCAGGGGCCTTTCATACATGATACTCTCGATGTCCGAACTACTCATGGTGAATACAAGGTCCAACCTTGCTGATATCCTCTCCTCTCTCTCTGGTAGTGTCTCTAACATGTTGATGCATGAGTTTTTCCAGTACCACATCCATCATCTTGGCTCTCCATGTTTCGGGACCCCCATGGGGCTCCAGGTTTTCCCAGTCAATCTCCTTGTGATTGAAATCACCCATAACTAGTAACTTTGCTCCCCCCATGTGTGCTCTCCTGGCCACCTCGGCTAGTGTGTCGATCATTGCTCTGTTGCTCTCATCGTATTCTTCTCTTGGCCTCCTGCAGTTCTGTGGTGGGTTGTACATTACTGCAATTTTCACCTTACGTCCCTCAGACTGGATTGTTCCTACTAAGTAGTCCCTTTCGCCCGTGCCATCCATTCCTTCCATTTTCTCAAAACCCCACTGGTTTTTAATGAGCAGTGCAACTCCTCCTCCCCCTCTCCTCCCTCTGTCTTTCCTGAGGATTTGATATCCGGATGGAAAGATTGAATCTGTTATTATTCTGGTGAGTTTTGTTTCTGTGGGTGCTATTATGTCTGGGGATGTCTGATTCTTTCGTGCCACTCCTCATACTTGTTTGTTATTCCATCTGCATTTGTATACCACACCTTCAACTTCTTTTCTAAGACTGTGGTCTGGGAGGTATATTGGGGTTGGGAAAGTGGGAGACCTGGTAAGGAACTATGGGTGTTGCTGTGGGGGTGGAGTTTGTAATGTAGTGGGTGGGGGCATTGGATGTGGCATGGGTGTTTTGATTTAGAGTGTTTGGTTGCACTGGGGTTGACCTGGTTGGGAGGCTTCTATAGGAAGTTGTGAGGGAGGCTGTATTTGATCTTCTTCCTGGGTCTGGGATCTCCTGTCTGTCTTCTCCATCCTCTCTCTTTCCTCCTTTCGCCTTTGTATCATCTCTCTCAGTTTCGCCTTTCTTCTTGTGTTCTGTCGCGGTCGAGATACACCTTCCTGTATGCCGTCATGTCCCTTAATCGTGCTTTCTCCTGCAGGATCCTGGTCCGAGTCGCTTCTGCCTTGAAGGTCACTCCACTGGCCGGTTCTTTTTTTACAAACCCCCCTGTTCTCCGAAAATTTCCTGCTGGGTCATATCGTTTCTCCTATTGCTTTCATGATGCTTTCAATTGTTTTTTTTCCCTTGTTTTCTTGCTTCATATGTTTCCCCTTCGACTTCCTGGAGCCCATACACAAAGACTGACCTCACCTTTCATTCTCCCACTGCATATCCCTGTGTATCCCCTCATTTAATTTGGTTTCCTCCACTGCAGCTTTCCTTTCATCAGTTTCACTGGCTAATGTACTTGGGCTCAGTGGCCTGTCATTTTCCCTTCTCGCTTTCCTTGGGCTCTGTTGTTGTCTGTTAGGGCCTCCACATAAAGCTTAGCTCTTTCATTTGCTACAGTCTCCTCTGGTAGAGCTTCTCCATGCAGTTGTGCCCCTTCTTTCCCTACAGTCCCCTTATTTGTGGCTGAGGTAGCAGTCTCTGTTGTCAATCCCAAAATGTTCTTTAGTTCTTTAGGCTGTTTCAGATTTTTCAATTCCTCTTCTAAACTCTGTATCCTAGCTTCTGCTGCTTTGACATGCACCTCCCACTTCCTGCTTTCCATATCTATCCTCTCTTCCATTCTCATGCTAAGTTCTTCTAGTTTCTTTTCCCATTCATGATCCCTTTTTATGAGCTCTGCTGCCCAATGTGTGTGTGTGTGTGTGTGTGTGTGTGTGTGTGTGTACTCACCTAGTTGTACTCACCTAGTTGAGGTTGCGGGGGTCGAGTCCGAGCTCCTGGCCCCGCCTCTTCACTGATCGCTACTAGGTCACTCTCCCTGAGCCGTGAGCTTTATCATACCTCTGCTTAAAGCTATGTATGGATCCTGCCTCCACTACATCGCTTCCCAAACTATTCCACTTACTGACTACTCTGTGGCTGAAGAAAATACTTCCTAACATCCCTGTGATTCATCTGTGTCTTCAGCTTCCAACTGTGTCCCCTTGTTACTGTGTCCAATCTCTGGAACATCCTGTCATTGTCCACCTTGTCAATTCCTCTCAGTATTTTGTATGTCGTTATCAT
>NC_069414.1:68998884-69017737 GCF_026875155.1 Cherax quadricarinatus
GATTTTCTCAAGGACTTTACCAGTGACTTCAAGTAATGAGACAGGTCTTTAGTTCTTTGGTTTATGTTTGTCTTTATTGGGTTTTGCAATAAATATTATCCTTGCTGACTTAAGAGCCACTAGAAAGTGTCCCGAGGTCAAGATGGCATTAATGATATTTACCAGAGGCACTTTGCAATTTCTAGGTAAGAACTTGTTTCACTGTTATGCCTGAGAGGCCAGGGGCTTTATTACGCATTCTGCCGGTAACTTGACTCATCTCCCTGAGTGTGACTGGTCTTGTAAGGGGGCGTTCATCTTCAAGAGTAGATGTATCGGTTAAATTTAGTGGTTGGAGGTCAGCTCGGTAGTTGTCTCTCCATTCATTGATCCACTGGTAATGGTTATTATTATATCTTCTACTGTCATTGTGTGAGAGAATTTTCCCCCACATATCACCCATCAGATTGGCTTGGTCTTGTGGGTCATAAAGTTTTATATCAACTTCCTCATCATCGTCAGTGGTGAAGAAATGTATTAGATAATGGGTAACCTTGTGCTTTGCTCATAGAAGCTGGCAGATCTTGCTCCAGAACTTTTCAGGATGACGTTTGTACTGATTAGCTAGAAGAACAAGATATTTCCATAATTCACTTTTGTGTTGTGTGATCATGGTAATTAAGGCCCATCATAACCTCTGCAGCACAGCCCTTGTGGGCTGACTTGTTTGATGGTGTTTTCTATATTATGTTTGATAATTTTTCATGCAATCCCTAATTTTCCTGTTTGGTTTATATTGTTGATTGATCCTTGATGTAGTTAATTGGCAAGTTGCATGAGTGGCCTCTATGATTCGTCCGTGGAAGGAGCTGATTGCTTCGTCAATTGAAGTTGAAGGCTGATTCTCAAGCGAAACAGTATTGCCATTGAATAGGTAGTCCCTAAAGGAGTCAAATCCTAAAGTTTTTAGGTTGGGTTTCGGAGGAGTGGGTATTGTAAAAGGGAATGCTTCGAGTGTTATTATAAGAGAGATGTGGTCTGATCCTACATTTCCACCAGCTGAGATTCTGCACTGGAATAGGACACAATCTCTGTTGGTCAAAATTATGTCAGGTGTTTCGTTTGAGATCCTACATGTGACAAAGAATGTTCCTTGCAATGATAGATTTCTTGCTGTCTTCATATTAAATAGCTGTTTTTCCTTTAAGTCACTCAGCGGATTTCCGGCTCCGCAGTTGAAGAGTGCGGGGTGATGGGCATTAAAAATCTCCTGCCAGGATTGTAGGAATATTTCTACTCAGTATCTGGTGTAGGGGAATGGACTTTATATATGCTTATCTAGGTGGAAAATATCCAGTTCCTACTATTAACTGACCATTTGAGGTTGTCAGTTCTATTGCTACAATGTTTTCCTCATCAATGTGGATGTTACGAAATGCATAGCCTAGCATCACTAGAACTGCCACACCACTAAAGGGCCCTTTCGATTTCTCGACAGTATAGTAACCACGTATCTTTATGTGTTGGTCTGCTTTCGCAGCTGTTTCATTCACAAGGATGATGTCAGGGTTGTGATTATGTAGTTCTACTTCAAGGAGGTATCGGTTGTTAAAGAAATGTTGAATATTAAGTTGTAAAATCGTAATCCCCATTATTTCGAGAAGTTTCCGCTTTTGATGCGTACACAGAGTTGGTGTCTGAGATTATATCTGCAAGTGAGTGCAAGCTCTCCCTACGCAATTCATTAAAGGAGGAGTGTAGTTCTCAGTGGTTTTCTGTGTACTGAGTATTTCCTCTTCTGCACTACTGCTTGTGATACTAACAAGCTTCAGATTCATCATCTGACTACTGAAGTATGTCATACCCAGCTTGAGGCGGCATATTCACAACACTTACTATAGGAGACAGTGGGGCTCCATGTGGAATGTTAGTCCACTTGGAGTATCCTTGGAAACTACTTGTACTTATGGGTGAGCTTCAATAGTGGTACACTGTGCACCAGTGTCTTACGCAAGTTCAGGGGAAGGCATTAACACATTGGTCTGAATTGTTGTTTGAAGTGAGAGTTGACGTGTTCGAGGGGATTCTTAGTAGAGATTGATAAGTTTATTATCTCTTGGTAAATTGCCTATCTTATGAGAATATTTAACTTCATTTAAAATGACAAACGAGTTAAATTTATTGACTTTCGTGAGACGCAAAGTCTGATCGTTACTAAGATCCTTGTATGCTTTGATAAATCGTACTGGGCAGATGGGAAGCATAGGACGGAGTAAGGTACCATAGACCATCCTTTTACAGATATTAAACGCATCAGGCGTCAGGTCGCCACGTTTTTCCAACGTATTATACAACTTAGGTTGTGGGATCGAAACTTAATTCAAACCCTAGAGCCGCTTGTTGATCACTACTTAAATCTTTGCTAGAGAAGTCAATAACAATTTCCGGGTTCGCATGTATGGTCTAGCCACTCTGTGCTATATGATTATTTAGTTTCCTAGTATGAGTGTGCTCAGTGTTCCGCCTCATCCTTCTCAGCTCGCCATATATATGATCAGGTAGACAGAATTCTTTTACAAGATCCTCTCAAGCTGGCATAACTACCTACCTGATTATATTTATGGCGAGCTTAAAAGGATGAGGCAGAACACTGAGCGCACTCATACTAGGAAAATAATGGTCTTATATAGGATTTTCTTATTAACTTGTCTAGCAAAGAATTAAGTAGCGACCAGCTGGTTAAGGTGAAGGTGGTAGTGTTAGATTTTTTTTTCTAGAGAGGGTCCGGATTGTTCTTGGTGGTCAGAGTGGATGGAACATAAGAACATAAGAACATAAGAAAGGAGGAACACTGCAGGAGGCCTGCTGGCCCATACTAGGCAGGTCCTTTACAATTCATCCCACTAACAAAACATTTGACCAACCCAATTTTCAATGCCACCCAAGAAATAAGCTCTGATGTGAAAGTCCCACTCAAATCCAACCCCTCCCACTCATGTACTTATCCAACCTAGATTTGAAACTACCCAAAGTCCCAGCCTCAATAACCCAACTAGGTAGACTGTTCCACTCATCAACTACCCTATTTCCAAACCAATACTTTCCTATGTCCTTTCTAAATCTAAACTTATCTAATTTAAATCCATTACTGCGGGTTCTCTCTTGGAGAGACATCCTCAAGACCTTATTAATATCCCCTTTATTAATACCTATCTTCCACTTATACACTTCGATCAGGTCTTCCCTCATTCTTTGTCTAACAAGTGAATGTAACTTAAGAGTCTTCAATCTTTCTTCATAAGGAAGATTTCTAATGCTATGTATTAATTTAGTCATCCTAAAGCTGAATGTTTTCTAACGAATTTATGTCCATTTTGTAATACGGAGACCAGAACTGAGCTGCATAATCTAGGTGAGGCCTTACTAATATGTATAAAGCTGCAGTATGACCTCTGGACTTCTGTTGCTTACACTTCTTGATATAATTCCCAGTAATCTATTTGCCTTATTACGTACGCTTAGGCATTGCTGTCTTGGTTTAAGGTTGCTGCTCACCATAACCCCCAAGTCCTTTTCGCAATCTGTATGGCTAAGTTCTACATTATTTAACTTATAAGTACTAGGGTTATGGGCACTCCCAAGCTTCAGAACCTTGCATTTATCTACATTGAACTGCATCTGCCACTTTTCTGACCAAGAATAGAGTTTGTTTAAATCCTCCTGAAGTTCCATAACATCTACGTTTGAATCAATTATCCTACCTATCTTTGTGTCATCGGCGAATTTGCTCATATCACTAGTAATTCCCTCATCAAGATCATTGATATATATTATAAACAACAACGGGCCCAAGACTGATCCCTGTGGAACGCCACTTGTTACAGAACCCCACTCGGATTTAACCCCATTTATGGACACTCTCTGCTTCCTGTCTGTGAGCCATGACTCGATCCACGAGAGCACTTTTCCCCCAATGCCATGAGCTGTCACTTTCTTTAACAGTCTATGGTGCGGAACTCTATCAAAAGCATTACTAAAATCTACGTAAATAATATCAAATTCTTTATTGTGGTCAACAGCCTCAAAAGCTTTACTGTAGAAAGTTAATAAATTAGTTAGACAAGACCGGCCTCTTGTGAATCCATGCAGAGTATCATTAATCAAGCTATGCTTATCGAGATGGCTTCTTATAATCTCAGCTATAATTGACTCTAGTAATTTGCCTACAATTGAGGTCAGGCTTATTGGGCGGTAATTTGACGGTAACGACTTGTCCCCTGTTTTAAAAATAGGAGTTACATTAGCCATCTTCCACATATCAAACACTACACCTGTTTGATGAGACAAATTAAAAATATTAGTTAATGGTTCACAGAGTTCCATTTTGCATTCCTTTAGAACCCTTGAAAAAACCTCATCAGGACCCGGCGACTTATTTTGCTTCAGTCTGTCTATCTGCTTCACAACCATCTCACTAGTGACTGTGATGTTACATAATTTATCTTCTTCTAGCCCACTGTAAAAATTAATTACTGGAATATTGTTAGTGTCTTCCTGTGTAAAAACTGAGAGAAAATAATTATTTAAAATCAAGCACATTTCATTCTCTTTGTCAGTAAGGTGCCCATAGTTATTTTTAAGGGGACCTATCTTATCTCTAACTTTTGTTCTATAGATCTGGAAAAAACTTTTTGGGTTAGTTTTAGAATCCCTAGCAACTTTAATTTCATACTCCCTTTTAGCTTTCTTATCCCCTTTTTAATGTCCCTCTTAATGTCAATATACTGATTCATAAGATGACCCTCACCTCTTTTGATACGCCTATAAAATTCCTTTCTTATGCCTAGTAGATATTGAGCCTATTATTCATCCATTTTGGGTCATTTCTATTTGATCTAATTTCTTTATATGGGATAAACGCTCTTTGAGCAGCATGTATAGTGTTCAGAAAACTGTCATATTGATAGCTCTCTTCGTTACCCCAGTCAACAGATGATAAGTGTTCTCTAAGCCCATCGTAATCTGCTAAGCGAAAATCTGGGACTGTTACTGAGTTATCGCTACTATCGTACTTCCATTCAATGCTAAATGTAATTGATTTGTGGTCGCTAGCACCCAGTTCCTCTGAAATTTCTAAATTATTAACAAGGGATTCATTGTTTGCCATAACTAAGTCAAGCAGGTTATTTCCCCTTGTAGGTTCTGTCACAAACTGCTTCAAAAAACAATCCTGAAATACTTCTAAGAAGTCGTATGATTCTAAATTCCAGTCAAGAAATTCCAATCAACATAACTAAAGTTAAAGTCTCCTAGAATTACTACATTATCGTGCCTTGTGGCCTTAACAATTTCCTCCCATAGTAGTTTCCCTTGGTCCCTATCTAAGTTTGGGGGACGGTATATCACTCCTAAAATCAGTTTTTCATGCCCCTCTGAAAATTCTATCCAAACAGACTCTGTATGTGTTACTTCAGACTTAATACCCGTTTTTATGCAACAGTTCAAGCGATCTCGGACATACAATGCCACCCACCCCCCCCTCCCAATACTTCTATCTTCTTGGAACAATTTAAAACCCTGAATATGACATTCCGCAGGCATGTCCCGACTTTTTGAATTAAACCACGTCTCAGTTAAGGCAAATACATCAATGTTACCTACACTAGCAACTAATCTCAACTCGTCCATCTTATTCCTAGCACTACGGCAATTAGCATAATAAACATTGAAAGACTCTCCTTTCTCTTTACCCTTCCTGCTCATTTCTATTTTTCTACTAAACCTATTACTGTCCTTATCACCCAAGGTCCCTGGCTTTTCAATATCTATCTCGTTCTTATTATTACTAGTTCCCCTAGAACTCGTAATATTACTACACTGGAACTTCACTGTTTTCCTGCCAAAACCCATACCACTAACTATTCCTAGTTTAAAGTCCTAACTGCTCCCTCCACTGCAGTTGCCAGTGCTCCCACCCCACACCTAGATAAGTGAACCCCATCCCTAGCATACATGTCATTTCTGCCATAGAAGAGGTCCCAGTTGTCAATGAATGTTACCGCATTTTCCTTACAGTATTTGTCCAGCCAGCAATTGACACCAATTGCCCTGGACAACCATTCACTTCCAACTCCCCTCCTTGGCAAAATACCACATATGACAGGTTTCCCACCCTTCTAATTATTTTTATTGCTGACCTATACCTGCTAATCAGGTCCTCACTCCTACGTCTGCCAACATCGTTGCCTCCAGCACTGAGACAGATAATAGGATTGCTCCCATTACCTCTCATGATGTCATCCAGACGGCTAACAATATCCTCCATGCCAGCCCCAGGAAAGCAAACTCTCTGTCTCCTACTCCTGTCCTTCAAGCAGAACGCCCTATCCATATACCTAACTTGGCTATCCCCAACAACAACAATATTCGTACCTTCCTTAATGTCTTTCGTCGTGACGTTCCCAGTATTCGACTCACATTCGTCGGGTAGCACTGAGAATGTATTGGATGTTTCCACAACAGTTTCCACGGCAGTCTCTTTCTTCTTCATCGTTTCTACCTTTCCATTCGTCTTCTTGATCGTCAACTTTTTTCCCTGCTGTCCAGCCACTGACCAGTTTCCCTTCTTGACCTGAGGACTCAAAACAGGAGGACTACTCCGAATCTTTTTGTTTTCCTCGGTCAGTCGCCGAATTTCCATATTCGCCAACCTCAAATCTTCCTTAAGCTGTTGGTAAAGTTGCTCGATGGAGGGCATCTTGCTTCAATTCTAGAGAGCGCGCAAACAGGTCTTCACAGAGCCAAGTACACGTCAACACTGCGCAAAAGCCAACTCAATCAGGAGCTACTGCGCAGCACGTCCGCACGGCCCAATAGCGATGCGAACACTCGAACGTAGGGTTGCATTGATTTCTAAGTTGAACGGAAGTGCGAACCGGAGGTTGAGATGAGTTTTGTTTGGACCTTGGCAGAGTGTAACTCTGGAGATATCTCTACTGTTATCTCCGTTCGCTCTTCTAATTTCTGTGGTTCTTGGTGTTTTACTCTTTTCCTCAGCTGTTTCCTATCCTTGTAGATTACATCAGGCTCCAGCTGTTTTATGTCTCAAAATATTGTGGCTTGACATGTATTACACAAGAGTCAGTCTGAGTGGTCATCGATTGCCAATGGAGTTCTTTCCGAATCCCCAAAAATTTGTTATCGGTTATTTCTCGAGTTTCATGATTTACTTTCAATAAGAGAACTACTCTCTTTTCTTCCCTTTATTCCCTAATGAAGGATGTAGATTATCACTGAGTGTTCCCTTCCACTTTTCCCAATAAATTGTTTCGCCTGTTATGATCTTCTGTATTCCTCCTCTTATCATGTCGTGTTCGTCCAAATCTAAGAACATTTTTTTTTTATAAAGTCATTATTCTACTCACTACCTAATTTTTCACCCTTTACAATCTACGTTATTGTTGCTACATCTCTCTTCCTTCCCTTCATTCAGTATGGTTCATCCTGTAGCTAATTTACATTCTCCTCTTGATTCTGGATTCTTTCTTCTGGTGTTATTGACTTTTTCCTCTGACTCTGCGATTTTCTTCCATCTTTTGCAACTTTCCTAAATTTCTTCACTTACTGCGATAAGTCTGCCAAATCCTTTCCCACTCTCTTCTGCAACCAGTTCGAAATTAGCTCTTGCAATATCTACAATCTCCCACATAATCCTTTTTAACTGTACTTTGGTTTTCCAATATCATTAATTTCAAATTTCTCCCTGTCAGGCAATAAGGACTCGCTATGATTGTAGCTCAGACTGATGAATGAAAAATCGCCAGTTCTTACTCAGGACTGTATTTTGAGACCAGCCAAGTCTGTACAGGTCACTGAGCTGAGCCCAACCCTGAGAGTACACAGATTATTAGCATATGTGTGTTTTGTGTGTGTGCGTGTGTGTGTGTGTGTGTGTGTGTGTGTGTGTGTGTGTGTGTGTGTGTGTGTGTGTGTGTGTGTGTGTGTGTGTGTGTGTGTGTGTATGTGTGTGTGCGTGTGTGTATGTGTGTACTCACCTATATGTGGTTGCAGGGGTCTAGTCATAGTTCCGGCCCCGCCTCTTCAATGATTGCTACTTGGTCCTCTCTCTCCCTGCTTTATGAGTTTTATCAAACCTCGTCTTAAAACTATGTATGGTTCCTGCCTCCGCTACGTCACTTTCCAGACTATTCCACTCCCTGACAACTCTATGACTGAAGAAATACTTCCTAACATCCTTGTGACTCATCTGAGTCTTCAATTTCCAATTATGACCCCTTGTTTCTGTGCTCCATCTCTGCAGCATCCTGTCTTGGTCCACCTTGTCATTTCCTCGTAGTATTTTATATGTCGCTATCATATCTCCTCTAGCCTTCCTGTCCACCAGTGTCGTGAGGCTGATTTCCTTTAACCTTTCTTCGTAGGACATTCCCCTTAGCTCTGGGACTAGTCTTGTTGCAAACCTTTGCACTTTCTCTATTTTCGTGACGTACTTGACCAGTTGTGGGTTCCAAACTGGTGCTGCATACTCTAATATGAGCCTGACGTAAACGTTGTACAGAGTCTTGAACGATTCCTTAATATGTGTGCGAGTGTGTGTGTGTGTGTGTGTATACGAGGAACCACGCACCGCCAGCAACACTTTCCTCACGGGTAAAGAGATGACACTTTTAAGGCAAAATATCACAATATAAAACTGTTGAGATATATTTAATTTCCCGTAACCCATCACAATATTCCTCCACCACGCAGCTGAGGAAAGTAAGAATGAGTCAGATAGCGAAATATTTATGTCCGTGCTGCAAGTGACTTAGTGGAAGATTGAGACACTTATGCAGCATATGGGAATCTTTATTCAGGAAACGTTTCGCCACACAGTGGCTTCATCAGTCCATTACAAAGAGGAAGGCGTAAGGAGAGGAGGAGTATGAGGTAATCAGTCCCTCAGCCTGGAGTCGATGTGTTCAGTCCATCAATCTTGTAGAGTGATGGACTGAACACATCGACTCCAGGCTGAGGGACTGATTACCTCATACTCCTCCTCTCCTTACGCCTTCCTCTTTGTAATGGACTGATGAAGCCACTGTGTGGCGAAACGTTTCCTGAATAAAGATTCCCATATGCTGCATAAGTGTCTCAATCTTCAACTTGTCGGTTTTTCAAACCATTCATCACACACACAAAGTGACTTAGTACACTCTAGCTGCATAGAACAGGTGCATAGTATGTTGCTGCTGCCTAGGGATGCTCTTAGGTACAATATTCATGTTTATAGCAGGCTTGAATCGAAGCTTTATAACTAGTGACTACCTACATTACGTAAGTGGTACCCAGGACATGCCGAGATAGGAAGAACAAAAGGTACAATACCGTGATTGGAAGAATACACAACCTGCACGTAGGAGAGAGAAGCTTACGACGATTTTTCGGTCTACCTTGGACAAGCCAGTATTGGCTCCCTCACTCTTGTGTATTAGTGTGACTTTGTAAATGGTCCAAGTAGGACTGATGGGTTGTCGTAAGCTTCTCTCTGCTATGTGCGAGTTATTTGTATAATGCCTAGATATGCCTTAAACAAGTACATGGAATCTTTTACCTACCTCTCCAGTAGGAGCCTGTAGCAGATACATGGTATCATCCTGTAGGAGAATGTAGCAGATACATGGTATTATCCTGTAGGAGCCAGTAGAAGATACATGGCATCATTCTGTAGAAGCCTGTAGCAGATACATGGTATCATCCCGTAGGAGCCTGTGGCAGATGCATGGTATCCTGTAGGAGCCTGTAGCAGATACATGGTATCATCCTGTAGCAGCCTGTAGCAGATACACGGTATCATCCTGTAGGAGCATGTAGAAGATACATGGTATCATCCAGTAAGAGCCTGTAGGTGATACATGATATCATCCTGTAGGAGCCTGTAGCAGATACATGGTATCATCCTGTAGGAGCTCGTTGCAGATACATGGTATCATCATGTAGGAGCCTGTATCAGATACATGATATCATCACGTAGGAGCCTGTAGCAGATACATGATATCATCCTGTAATAGCCTCTAATAGATATATGGTATCATCCTGAAGGAGCCTGTAGCAGATACATGATACCATCCTGTAGGAACCTGTAGAAGATACATGGTATTATCCTGTAGGAGCCTGTAGCAGATACATGGCATCATTCTGAAGAAGCCTGTAGTAGATACATGGTATCTTCCTGTAGGAACCTGTAGCAGATACATGGTATCATCCCGTAAGAGCCTCTGGCAGATGCATGGTATCCTGTAGCAGCCTGTAGCAGATACATGATGTCATTCCGAAGAAGCCTGTAGCAGATACATGCTATCATCCTGCAGGAGCCTTGTTCAAATACATGGAATCATCCTGTAGGAGCCTGTAGCAGATACATGGTATCATCCTGTAGAAGACTGCAGCAGATACATGGTATCTTTCTGTAGGAGCCTGTAGCAGATACATGGTATCATCCTGAAGGAGTCTGTAGCAGATTCAAGGTATCATCCTATAGGAGCCTGTAGCAGATACATGGTATCATCCAGTAGGAGCCTGTAGAAGATACATGATATCATCCTGTAGGAGCCTGTAGTAGATACATGGAATCATCCTGTTGCAGCCTGTAGCAAATACATGTTATCATCCTGTAGGAGCCTGTAGCAGATACATGGTATCATCCTGTATCAGATACATGGTATCATCCTGTAAGAGCCTGTAGCAGGTACATGGTATCATCCTGTAATAGCCTGTAGCAGATGCATGCAATCATCCTGTAGGAACCTGTAGCAGACACATGGTATCATCCTGTAGGAGCCTGTAGCAGATACTTGATATCATCCTGTAGGAGCCTGTACTAGATACATGGCATCATCTGTTGGAGCCTGTAGCAGATACATGGTATCATCCTGTAAGAGCCTGTAGCAGAAACATGGTATCATCCTGTAGGAGCCTGTAGCAGATACACGGTATCATCATGTAGGAATCTGTAGCAGATACATAGTATCATCCTGTAGGAGCTTGTAGCAGACATATGGTATCATTCTGCAGGAGTCTGTAGCAGATGCATGGTATCTTCCTGTAGGAGCGTGTAGCAGATACATGGTATAATCCTGCAGGAGCCTGTAGCAGATACATGGTATCATCCAGCAGGAGCATGTAGCAGATACATGGCATCATCCTGTAGGAGCCTGTGGCAGATACATGGTATCATCCTGTAGGAGCCTGTAGCAGATACATGATATCTACTTGTAGAAACCTGTAGCAAATACATGGTGTCATCCTGTAGGAGCCTGTAGCAGTTACATTGTATCATCCTGTAGGAGCCTGTAGCAGATATATGGCATCATCCTGTAGGAACCTGTAGCATATATATTGTATCATCCTGTAGGAGCCTGTAGCAGAAACATGGCATCATCCTGTAGGAGCCTGCAGCAGATACATGGTATCATCCCGAAGGAGCCTGTAGCAGATACATGCTATCATCCTGCAGGAGCCTTGTTCAAATACATGGTATCATCCTGTAGGAGCCTGTAGCAGATACATGGTATCATCCTGTAGGAGCCTGTAGCAGATACATGGTATCATCCTGTAGGAGCCTGTAGCAGATACATGGTATCATCCCGAAGGAGCCTGTAGCAGATACATGCTATCATCCTGCAGGAGCCTTGTTCAAATACATGGTATCATCCTGTAGGAGCCTGTAGCAGATACATGGTATCATCCTGTAGGAGCCTGTAGCAGATACATGGTATCATCCTGTAGGAGCCTGTAGCAGATACATGGTATCATCCTGAAGGATCCTGTAGCAGATACATGGTATCATCCAGTAGGAGCCTGTAGCAGATACATGGCATCATCCTGTAGGAGCCTGCAGCAGATACATGGTATCATCCCGAAGGAGCCTGTAGCAGATACATGCTATCATCCTGCAGGAGCCTTGTTCAAATACATGGAATCATCCTGTAGGAGCCTGTAGCAGATACATGGTATCATCCTGTAGAAGACTGCAGCAGATACATGGTATCTTTCTGTAGGAGCCTGTAGCAGATACATGGTATCATCCTGAAGGAGTCTGTAGCAGATTCAAGGTATCATCCTATAGGAGCCTGTAGCAGATACATGGTATCATCCAGTAGGAGCCTGTAGAAGATACATGATATCATCCTGTAGGAGCCTGTAGTAGATACATGGAATCATCCTGTTGCAGCCTGTAGCAAATACATGTTATCATCCTGTAGGAGCCTGTAGCAGATACATGGTATCATCCTGTATCAGATACATGGTATCATCCTGTAAGAGCCTGTAGCAGGTACATGGTATCATCCTGTAATAGCCTGTAGCAGATGCATGCAATCATCCTGTAGGAACCTGTAGCAGACACATGGTATCATCCTGTAGGAGCCTGTAGCAGATACTTGATATCATCCTGTAGGAGCCTGTACTAGATACATGGCATCATCTGTTGGAGCCTGTAGCAGATACATGGTATCATCCTGTAAGAGCCTGTAGCAGAAACATGGTATCATCCTGTAGGAGCCTGTAGCAGATACACGGTATCATCATGTAGGAATCTGTAGCAGATACATAGTATCATCCTGTAGGAGCTTGTAGCAGACATATGGTATCATTCTGCAGGAGTCTGTAGCAGATGCATGGTATCTTCCTGTAGGAGCGTGTAGCAGATACATGGTATAATCCTGCAGGAGCCTGTAGCAGATACATGGTATCATCCAGCAGGAGCATGTAGCAGATACATGGCATCATCCTGTAGGAGCCTGTGGCAGATACATGGTATCATCCTGTAGGAGCCTGTAGCAGATACATGATATCTACTTGTAGAAACCTGTAGCAAATACATGGTGTCATCCTGTAGGAGCCTGTAGCAGTTACATTGTATCATCCTGTAGGAGCCTGTAGCAGATATATGGCATCATCCTGTAGGAACCTGTAGCATATATATTGTATCATCCTGTAGGAGCCTGTAGCAGAAACATGGCATCATCCTGTATGAACCTGTAGCAGATACATGGTATCATCCTGTAGGAGCCTGTGGCAGATACATGATATCATACCGTAGGAGCCTGTAGCAGATACATGGTATCATCCTGTAGGAGCCTGTAGCAGAAACATGGCATCATCCTGTAGGAACCTGTAGCAGATACATGGTATCATCCTGTAGGAGCATGTGGCAGATACATGGTATCATCCTCTAGGAGCCTGTAGCAGATACATGGTATCATCCTGTAGAAGCCTGTAGCAGATGCATGGTGTCATCCTGTAAGAGCCTTTAGCAGTTACATGGTATCATCCTGTAGGAGCCTGTAGCAGATATATGGTGTCATCCTGTAGGAGCCTGTAGCAAATACATAGTATCATCCTGTAGGAGCCTGTAGCAGATACGTGGAATCATCCTGTAGGAGCCTGTAGCAGATACATGGTATCATCCTGTAGGAGCCTGTAGCAGATACATGGCATCATCCTGTAGGAGCCTGTAGCAGATACATGGTATCATCCTGTAGGAGCCTGTAGCAGATACATGGTATCATCCTGTAGGAGCCTGTAGCAGATACATGGTATCATCATGTAGGAGTCTGTAGCAGATACATGGTACCGTCCTGTAGGAGCCTGTAGCAGATTCACTGTGACAGATGCAGTGGTGACCTGTACTTAACTCAGTGGTGACCTGTACTTAACTCTGTGAAGAAGTGTCTTGTGTGCTCCCGTGGACTGAACCAAGATGCCCTCCATCGAGCAACTTTACCAGCAACTTAAGGAAGAATTGAGGGCAGCGAAGATGGAGATACGGCGATTGACCGAGGAAAACAAGAGGATTCGTAGTAGTCCTCCTGTTTCGAGTCCTCAGGTCAAGAAGGGATCGTGGTCAGTGGCTGGACAGCAGGGGACGACGAAGTTGACGATCAAGAAGACGAATGGAAAGCCAGAAACGATGAAGAAGAAAGAGACTGCTGTGGAAACTCCGTGGAAACCTCCAACGCATTCTCGATGCTACCCGACGAATGTGAGTCGACTACAGGGATCGTCACGACGAACGACAGCAAGGAAGGTAAGAATATTGTTGTTGTTGGGGATAGCCAGGTTAGATACATGGATAGGGCATTCTGCTTGAAGGACAGGAGTAGGAGACAGAGGGTATGCTTTCCTGGGGCTGGGATGGAGGACATCGTTAGCCGGCTTGACAACATCATGAACGGTAATGGGATCAATCCTATTATTTGCCTCAGTGCTGGAGGCAATGATGTAGGCAAGTGTAGAAGTGAGGATTTAGTTAGAAAGTTCAGGACAGCTATAGGGGGGGGCGCCCTGTCATATGTGGCATTTTGCCAGGAAGAGGTGTTGGTAATGAATGGTTGTCCACAGCAATTGGTATTAATTGTTGGCTGGATATACACTGTAAGGATAATGCAGTACCATTCATTGACAACTTGGACAACTTCTATGGCCGAAATGACATGTATGCAAGGGATGGGGTTCACTTATCCAGGGCAGGTGTGGGTTTTCTTGCTAACTCAGTTGAGGGGGTTGTTAGGACTTTAAACTAGGATTAGTTAGAGGTATGGGTTTAGAAATGATAAATAATGGGTATGGATATATTGACTTGTGCTCTGATATTAAGAATCTTAATAGTTACTGTCATGGAGTAACTCTGGGTAATGATAATTTCAGAAATTGTGTAAAAACAAAGATGAATAGGAAAAATGTGCAGAAGAAAAAACATATGATGGTATTTTATGCTAAAAGTCGAAGTGCAAGAAATAAAATTAATGAACTACGTTTGGGAGCATGTGCTGGGAACTTTGATATCATTGCATTAACTGAAATGTGGTATGAGTCGGGATATGACTGCTGAGTGTAATATTCAGGGATTTAAGTTGTTCGATGTGGATAGATGTAATGGGAAGGGGGGAGGAGTTGCATTGTATGTTCGAGAAAATATTAATTGTTGCATAAAAACAGGTATAAAAATAGATGGAGCAGTAACAGAATCTGTTTGGGTAGAGTTCGTGGAGGGTCAAGAAAAACTAATTCTAGGTGTAATATACCGACCTCCAGGCTTGGATCACGATAGAGGGAGACTTCTTTGGGACGAAATTGTAAGGGCTTCTCGACACAGTAACATAGTTATAGTAGGGGATTTTAACTTTAGTCAAATTGACTGGAATTCTTTGACAGGTAATCTAGAGTCCAGTGACTTTATGGAAACAGTTCAGGACTGTTTTCTGAAACAGCGCGTAACTGAGCCTACCAGGGGTAATAATTTGCTAGACCTAGTCTTGTCAAATAAGGAAACACTCGTTAATAATGTGGAGATCACTGAAGAGCTTGGCGCAAGTGATCACAAATCCATCACTTTTAGCATTATTTGGAAATGCAAGAATAATGATAATAAAGTAAAAATCCCTGATTTTCGTTCTGCCGATTATAATGGACTTAGGGAACATCTGTCTAATCTTGATTGGGGTTATCTAGCTAATGATTTTATTGACGATAATCATACTTATGAATATGAAGGGATCTGCTTTTATGATTGTTTTCTTAATAATGTACACAGTGCCCAGAGTATATACATTCCCCAGAGAGAAAATTAGGTCTAATAATAAAAGATCCCCAAAAGGGTTAACAGGAGGCTAAAGCATCTATTAGGGGAGAAAATGGGAATTTATAGGCGCATCAGAAGAGGGGAGGTTAACCTTACTGACCAATATGTTCAGCTTAAAAGAGAAGTAAAAAAGGCGATTAGAAAGGCTAAACGTGACTATGAAATTAGAGTTGCTAATGAATCAAAGACTAATCCAAAGGGGTTCTTTCAAGTGTATAGGACGAAGGTGAAGGAAAAAGTAGGACCTCTGAAAACTGGGAATGGACAGCTGACGGATAATGAACTGGAAATGTGATCCTTATTTAATGACTATTTTTTGTCAGTTTTTACACAGGAAGATGTAAATGAGATTCCATTAATTAACAATTATTTAGTTACTGAAGAATTTAAGTTAACTAATATTACTGTCACGAGGGACATTGTTATTAAACAGATAGACAAACTGAAACAAAATAAGTCCCCGGGACCCGATGAGTTGTTTTCAAGGGTACTTAAGGAATGCAAGATGGAGCTTAGTCAGCCATTAACGAGTGTATTCAATGCGTCCATCCTTACCAGTGTTGTGCCAGAGTTGTGGAAGATGGCTAATGTGGTTCCTATATTCAAATCAGGGGATAAGTCCACTCCTTCAAATTACCGTCCAATAAGCCTGACATCTATAGTGGGCAAGTTATTAGAATCAATTATAGCTGACATTATCAGAAGTCACCTTGAAGAGCATAACTTGATAAATGAATCTCAGCATGTATTGAACATTAAAATGGTATAAAATACCGACAGGTTGTTAGGTAAGACACATATGCAACAGTTAGGTATCTTTATTTCGAAACGTTTCGCCTACACAGTAGGCTTCTTCAGTCGAGTACAGAAAAGTTGATAGAAGCAGAAATACTTGAAGACGATGTAATCAGTCCATCACCCTTAAAGTTTTGAGGTGGTCAGTCCCTCAGTCTGGAGAAGAGCATTGTTCCATGGTATGAAACAATATGGAGATGAAGTGACAGGATGGAGCCTAATATAGCGCCAAGAGGTGAGACGTAGGTCACTAGGAGAGGTAAAAACTCAGATGTTGGGAGGACAGGTCCCTCTCAAATCGAGCCGTTCTCATTAGTAGAGGGTGTCGAAGTTGATTGTAGGTCTGTACCAAGATACCCTTGTGTTGCAGTGTCAGACAGATTGAACATTAAATGGTATAAAATACCGACAGGTTGTAGGTAAGACACATATGCAACAGTTAGGTATCTTTATTTCGAAACGTTTCGCCTACACAGTAGGCTTCTTCAGTCGAGTACAGAAAAGTTGATAGAAGCAGAAGATACTTGAAGACGATGTAATCAGTCCATCACCCTTAAAGTTTTGAGGTGGTCAGTCCCTCAGTCTGGAGAAGAGCATTGTTCCATGGTATGAAACAATATGGAGATGAAGTGACAGGATGGAGCCTAATATAGCGCCAAGAGGTGAGACGTAGGTCACTAGGAGAGGTAAAAACTCAGATGTTGGGAGGACAGGTCCCTCTCAAATCGAGCCGTTGTCACTAGTAGAGGTTGTCGAAGTTGATTGTAGGTCTGTACCAAGATACCCTTGTGTTGCAGTGTCAGACAGATTGAACATTAAAATGGTATAAAATACCGACAGGTTGTTAGGTAAGACACATATGCAACAGTTAGGTATCTTTATTTCGAAACTTCATCTCCATATTGTTTCATACCATGGAACAATGCTCTTCTCCAGACTGAGGGACTGACAACCTCAAAACTTTAAGGGTGATGGACTGATTACATCGTCTTCAAGTATCTTCTGCTTCTATCAACTTTTCTGTACTCGACTGAAGAAGCCTACTGTGTAGGCGAAACGTTTCGAAATAAAGATACCTAACTGTTGCATATGTGTCTTACCTAACAACCTGTCGGTATTTTATACCATTTTAATGTTCAATCTGTCTGACACTGCAACACAAGGGTATCTTGGTACAGACCTACAATCAACTTCGACAACCTCTACTAGTGAGAACGGCTCGATTTGAGAGGGACCTGTCCTCCCAACATCTGAGTTTTTACCTCTCCAAGTGACCTACGTCTCACCTATTGGCGCTATATTAGGCTCCATCCTGTCACTTCATCTCCATATTGTTTCATACCATGGAACAATGCTCTTCTCCAGACTGAGGGACTGACCACCTCAAAACTTTAAGGGTGATGGACTGATTACATCGTCTTCAAGTATCTTCTGCTTCTATCAACTTTTCTGTACTCGACTGAAGAAGCCTACTGTGTAGGCGAAACGTTTCGAAATAAAGATACCTAACTGTTGCATATGTGTCTTACCTAACAACCTGTCGGTATTTTATACCATTTTAATGTTCAATCTGACACTGCAACACAAGGGTATCTTGGTACAGACCTACAGTCAACTTCGACAACCTCTACTAGTGAGAACGGCTCGATTTGAGAGGGACCTGTCCTCCCAACATCTGAGTTTTTACCTCTCCTAGTGACCTACGTCTCACCTTGGACAAGCTTTTCAAGTGAGAAGTGTTGGATCTGAGAGGGACATGACCTCTCAGTGGCTACATTCTCACTACTACTACTACTACTACTACTACTACTACTCTGCACCTCTCCTTCCGACAGTATTTAAGTCTCCGCACTGTCGCTTGATCTTCAGATAGTTCCTGACTATGGAACTGAACTTCTCCAGGCCGAGGGACTGACAACCTCAAATTCTACGACTACAAGGGTGATGGACTGATTACATCGTCTTCACATCTCTACTGTTCCTGCCTACTTTCTGTATTCGACTGAAGAAGCCTACTGTGTAGGCGAAACGTTTCGGAATAAAGTTGTCTAACTGTTGCATATGTGTCTTACCTAACAACCTGTCGGTATTGTATACCATTTTGATGTTCATGGTATCATCCTGAAAGAGCCTGTAGCAGATATATGGTATCATCCTGTAGGAGCCTGAAGCAGATACATGGTATCATCCCGTAGGAGCCTGTTAAATACATGGTATCGTCCTGTAGCAGCCTGTAGCAGATAGATGGCATCATTCTGTAGGAGCCTTTAGCAGATACATGATATCATCCCGTAGGAGCCTGTGGTAGATGCATGGCATCATCCTGTAGGAGCCTCTAGCAGATAAATGATGTCATTCTGTAGAAGCCTGTAAAAGACACATGGTATCATCCTGTAGGAGCCTGTAGCAGATACATGGTACTATCCGTAGAGCCTG
>NC_069414.1:69018237-69035737 GCF_026875155.1 Cherax quadricarinatus
TGGTTCAAGATTTTTTACGAGGAACAAAAACACTCACACCTTGACTATGCTCCATTTATTTGACTTGCTTGCCCTCCTTCCCTCAATCTCGTCTACCAAGTCTTGACAGAATAGTGAAAAGAGCAAGAGACTCATCTTTCGCCTCGATCTGCCCACGATACATCTGACATTTCAGGAGAGCTTTCAACACAGGAGGGATGCACAAGTACCACACTTGGCAAAACTCCGAGGACAGCGAAAAGTGAGCTTCAGCACAACAAGACGGGCAGCAAAGAGCAACTTCACTCTGTTAGGTAAGACACATATGCAACAGTTAGGTATCTTTGCACAGACCTGCAATCAACTTCGACAACTTCCACTAATGAGAGGGGCTGGATTTGAGAGGGACCTGACCTGTCAACATCTGAGTTCTTACCTCTCCTAGTGGCCTACGTCTCACCTCTTGGCGCTATAAAAAGCTCCATCCTGTCACTTCTTCTCCATATTGTTTCATACTATGGAACAATGCTCTTCTCCAGACTGAGGGACTGACCACCTCTAAACTTTAAGGGTGATGGACTGATTACATCGTCTTCAAGTATCTTCTGCTTCTATCAACTTTTCTGTACTTGACTGAAAAAGCCTACTGTGTAGGCGAAACGTTTCATAATAAAGATACCTAAATGTTGCATATGTGTCTTACCTAACAACCTGTCGGTATTTTATACCATTTTAATGTTCAATCTGTCAGACACTGCAACACAAGGGTATCTTGGTACAGACCTGCAATCAACTTCGACAACTTCCACTAATGAGAGGGGCTGGATTTGAGAGGGACCTGACCTCTCAACATCTGAGTTCTTACCTCTCCTAGTGGCCTACGTCTCACCTCTTGGCGCTATAAAAAGCTCCATCCTGTCACTTCTTCTCCATATTGTTTCATACTATGGAACAATGCTCTTCTCCAGACTGAGGGACTGACCACCTCAAAACTTTTAGGGTGATGGACTGATTACATCGTCTTCAAGTATCTTCTGCTTCTATCAACTTTTCTGTACTTGACTGAAGAAGCCTACTGTGTAGGCGAAACGTTTCATAATAAAGATACCTAAATGTTGCATATGTGTCTTACCTAACAACCAGTCGGTATTTTATACCATTTTAATGTTCAATCTGTCAGACACTGCAACACAAGGGTATCTTGGTACAGACCTGCAATCAACTTCGACAACTTCCACTAATGAGAGGGGCTGGATTTGAGAGGGACCTGACCTGTCAACATCTGAGTTCTTACCTCTCCTAGTGGCCTACGTCTCACCTCTTGGCGCTATAAAAAGCTCCATCCTGTCACTTCTCTCCAATTGTTTCATACTATGGAACAATGCTCTTCTCCAGACTGAGGGACTGACCACCTCAAAACTTTAAGGGTGATGGACTGATTACATCGTCTTCAAGTATCTTCTGCTTCTATCAACTTTTCTGTACTTGACTGAAGAAGCCTACTGTGTAGGCGAAACGTTTCATAATAAAGATACCTAACTGTTGCATATGTGTCTTACCTAACAACCTGTCGGTATTTTATACCATTTTAATGTTCAACTTCACTCTGGCTGTACACTTCTCCAGAACATCACTTGACTTGAGTCTGGAACATGTTCTTACTGCTTAATGACATCTCAGAAATAAAGTTGACCAAATGAAAATGCTGGTCCCCTGATGACTCCATATTCATTCCGTTCCTGATTTGAATGTCTCTTAACAATATGTAGGTAACAGCTCTTAGCTTGTAAATAAAGTAGGAACCCTTAACCTAACCTTGTAAAACCCTGAGTAAAAAGAGAGAGATAAAGACAGAGATAATTTGTATTCGCCTATTTGTACTCACCTATTCGCGGTTGCAGGGGCCGAGACTCAGCTCCTGGCCCCACCTCTTCACTGATCGCTACTAGGTCCTCTCTTTTCCCCTGTTTCATGAGCTTTATATCCCCCTCGTCTTAAAGCTATGTTGACCCCTGCTTCCACTACATCCTCGCCAGGCTATTCCACTTCCTGAAACTCTACCGAAAAAAACCCCTTCCTAACACCCTTCGACTCACGAGGCTTGAATTTCCCAAATTGTGACCCCTTTTTTTGTGCCCCATCTCTGGAACTTTGTTTTTTCCCTCCTATAAATTTCCCCTCGCAGTATTTTATATGTCGTTTTTCAGGTCTCTTTTCCCTCCTGTCCTCCAGGTCTTTAGGCCAATTTTTTTTCCCCTTTCCCCCCTCGTAGGCATACCCCTTTCCCCGGACTAGTCTTGTTGCAAACCTTTGCACTTTTCTCTAATTCCTGACGTGCTTGATGGGGAGGGTTTCCCCAAACTGTACCGATACTCCCAAGGGGGCCTGACGTACATGTATCATCTTGAACGATTCCTTACGAGGTTCGGAACATATTCTCGGTTTTGCCAGGCGCCCTTTGTTGCAGCAGTTTTTTGTTGATTGCCCTCGGAGTGTGTCGGTATTAACTCACCCCAAAAGATCCTTTTCCTTATAAGGTTGCAGTCTTGGGCCCCCCAAAGCCTGTAACTGTCTGCAGTCTTTTTTTCCCTTTTTTTCGATCTTCATACTTTGATTTTGGGGGGGTTTTTAAATTCAGGGCCGTTCAAACCGGCCCTTGCCCCGTCAGGTCCCTTTGAGTCGGTCGATTTTCATCCGATTTAATTCTCCTCTTTAATTTCTACGCCGAAATCAGGGACACTTCTAAGCAATCCCTTCCGGCATGTCTTCAAAATCTACCAGAAAAAATACCGGTCCGGGGGATGACCCCTGTGGAACCCCGTGTCCACCCCCACTCTGACCCCTTTGTCAGTACCTGAACATTTTTTGCCTCTTGATCCATGCAGTCCTTTCCCTGTTTTTGTGCCTGTCCTCCGCTTTTGCACTAATCCTTGTGTGAACTGGTGAAAGCCTTCTTGCAGTCCAAAAAATGCAGTCTACCCACCCTTTTCTCTCTGTGTCTGTGGCCTGTGAACTCACCATTTTTGTTGCAGGGGGTTTCGTTTCACAGCTCCGGGCCCCGCCTTCGCTAGTCACACTGGTCAACTCTCTCCCTCCTCAAAGACCCTTTTCGTACCTCTTCTTAAAACATGTAGGATCCTGCCTCCATACCCCATTCTCCAGATGTTCAACTTCCTAACAACTCAAAGGCTGAAGAAATATTTCCTAACCCCAAAATGACTCATCTGTGGTGTGTGTGTGTTGTTGGGGGGATTCGAGTGAGCATTATAATCGATATTATTTAATAGTGCTACACAATATAACATTTCTTCAGAAAAATGACTTTTTTAGGCAAAAGAAATTATTTAATTTCCCGTAACCCATCACAATTTTCCCCACCCGTAGCGAGGAAAGTAAAAATGAGTCAGATAGCGAAATATTTTATGTCCGGGCAAGTGACTATACACTCTAGCTGCCTAAAACAGGTCACGGTATTCTGTACTGCCTAGGTCAAAATTTAATTTTTTCCCTTTTACAGCAGCTTAGAATAAAAACACTAACCCGTAGCGCCTACCTGTACAGGGTACAAAGACAACATTTTTAAAAATCCCTTTAAGGATTTCGGGGTACCTTACAGACCATGTGCAACTCGGGGTTTTTTTTATTAAGGAAACGTTTGGGCCACACAGGGGCTACATCAGTCCATACACAGGAAAAACATGAAGAACAGGGGGAAAGGGGAAATCGTCCCCAACCTTGAGTCGATGTGGTCAGCCCCTCAATCTTGAATACAATACGCATATGAGCGGAAAAGCGCTTATAAACCTAGGCAGGAGGAGCATTGTAGTTGTGTCACATTTGCCCAATGTGGAAGTAGGTCGCCCCCAAAAGGGAAATTCTCGCTTGCCAAACCCCTTTGGGGCACGACCTACTTCCACTTGGGGCAAATGTCCCCCACCAAAACTGCTGCCCTCTCCTGCCTACGGTTTTAACCTTCTCCGCTCATACCGTATTGTATCAAGATTGATGGACTGACCAATCGACCAAGGGGTTGGGGACGATTTACCTCATTCCCTCCTGTTCTTCAATTTTCCCCTGTTAGGGATATGTAGCCACTTGTGGCGAAACGTTTCCAAAAAAGATCCCCAAGAGTTGCCTGTTTTAATTTAAAAAGCCGGCTCTGTGAACCATTCATCTTCAATGGTATTTACATCTGGCTAGATTTATCAGAGAAGGTTTACTGTCCCTAAAAGCCGTCAAGAGCCAATCATGGGCTTGTGGCTGCTTGAAAAGGGTTTCGCAGAGTTGCATCCCCCGAAAACTGTATTAGTTTTTTCTTTAAAAGATATGTGGTCCCTTGTGTCTTTTTGGGGCGGTACTCAGTTCCAAAACTTCTTAAAACGGGTAAACTGTCCCCGTATTGCCAGAAAACGTGAAGTCATTAACACAGCGCCTTCTTTTACTTTAGTGTCAGTCAAGTAAAGTTATGTATGAGAAAAAAAAAAAAGTGCAGGATTTACGGAAACAAGGGTTAAATTTCCTTAAAGGAAATTTCGAACCTAAAATTTTTTTTTAAAATGTTGTAGTGAAAAGAAATTTGTCTTTAAAAAGAAGCAATATGAAAGCAGAAGAAAATGCTGAAAGGTTTGGGAAGTGGAGAACACAAAATTAATCCGTTTTTATACTTGCAGAGAAAAAAGTTAATGAGGTACGGGAGAAAATTTTTGGGATAGCTTGGGAATGGGTTTTTTTTTGAAAAGGCCTGCCCTGTATAATCATAGGCCTTCTCAGTGTTCCTCCATTCTTATGTTCTTATTTAAAAAAAAAAAAAAATCCTATTTCCCGCAAGTAACGGCTCCACTGACCTTCGGAATTCTCTTTCTGGATAAACCCTTCTAGAAAAAACCGAATTTTTTGATTCCTTCACGATCAACACTTAAAATGCCTTTTACCACCCAAAAATCGGAAAGGGAGATTGAAAGAAAAAAAATTTCCCCAAGATCTCGTCGAATTTATTAAATTAGGTTTCGGACATTCGCTAGAAGATGCATATTGTGGCAAAAAATTCATTTTTAAAAAAAATTTGTACAGGAACTAAATCAAGAAGAGTTTTGTTTGTGATAAAATTTGGAAAAAACACACGCCTTTCAATAAGCAAATGCTTATTGGGTTTTGGGTTGCCTTTAAAGGGTTTTGGGGCACAAAAAAGAAAACTGAGACACAGTGCAACTCGGGATACTTTTTTTTAAACGTTTCGCCACCCAGTAATTTTACAATACAGACTCAGAACTTTGTATCCGTTCAGTACAAAACAAAACAAATTTTAAAGCGGGAAAACCCCCTCATCAAAAATTTAAGGCTTTTGATTGATTTCCTTGATTTCAGTTTTTTGAATCGAAACTTAACTTACCAGGATCAGCAAGAGGCAGACATCATTTAAAAAAATCAGAAAGCGGAAAAAAATTCCCATTTTTTTGCCAGCACCATTAGCTGTCACATCAGAAACTTTGTGTAAAAGTTTTTTCGCTAAACCAGACTCCATAATTCCTTTCCCCCTCTTCAGAAAATTTAAAAAAAAATCTTTTTTTTGAATTCATCCAAGGACAATTTTTGGTGCAACCCTTCCTCGAGGAGAACAGCATTATTTATAGTTTCTAAAAAAACAAGAAAACAATCCAGAAAAAGTCGTCTAACAGTTTCGAAAAGATCAGACTGTTAACACAATATTTCCCCCCCAAAAACCACCAGCAGAACACGTGGTGGAAAATTGGGGGTGAAGAAGCATGTGGTGGAAATTGGGGTGAAGAAGCTGCTCGGGAAAATTTGGGGGGTAGAACACGCTGGTGAACTTGGGGGTGAAGAAGCACTGCTGGTGGGAAAATTGGGGGTGATAAAGCACGCTGCGGAATATTTTGGGGGGGGATAGAACACTGCGCTGAATATTGGGGGTGATAGAAGCACTGTGGTGAATTTGGGGGATAGAAGCACTGCTGCGGAATAATGGGGGGGGATAGAAGCACTGGCTGGGTGGAAAATTGGGGGGGAAGAACCTGTGGTGGGAAAATTGGGGGTAAGAACAGCTGCTGGAAAATTTTGGGGGGAAGAAACACTGCTGCTGGAATATTGGGGGTGAAAAACACTGGGTGGGGAAAATTGGGGTGATAGAAGCACTCTGGTGGAAATTTGGGGTGAAGAAGCACTGCTGCTGGAATATTGGGGGGAAAAAGCACTGTGGTGGAATTTGGGGGTGATAGAAGCACTCTCGGAATTTGGGGGGGGATAAAGCCTGCTGCGGAATATTGGGGGATAGAAGCCGCTGCGGAATATTGGGGGGATGAAGCACTGCTGGTGGAAAATTGGGGGGGGTAAAGCACTACTGTTGGGAAAATTGGGCTGATAGAAGCACTGTGGTGAAAATGGGGTGAAGAAGCACTGTGGGAATATTGGGGGGATAGAACACTGCCCGGGGGAAATTGGGGGGAAAAGAAGCCTGCTGCTGAATATTGGGGGGGGAAGAACCTGCGGGAATTGGGGGGATAGAAGCACTGCTGGGAAATTTGGGGGGGTTTAGAACACTGCGCGGAATATTTTGGGGTGAAAAAAGCCTGCTGCTGGAATATTGGGGGGAAGAACACGCTGCTGGAATTTGGGGGGGATAGAAGCACTGCTGTGGGAAAATTGGGGTGAAGAAGCATGCTGCTGGGAAAATTGGGGGTGTAGAAGCACTGCTGGGGGAAAAAGGGGGTTATAGAAACGCTGTGGGAAAATGGGGGGGATAGAAGCACTGCTGGTGGGGAAAAATTTTGGGGGGGATAGAACCGGGTGGGGGAAAATTTTGGGGTCATAGAAGCACTGCGGGGAATATTGGGGGGGTAGAAAACACGCGCTAGAATATTGGGGTGATAGAACCACTCTGGGGAAATTTGGGGTTTATAGAACACTGCGGGGTGGGGAAAATTGGGGGTGAAGAAAGCACTGCTGCTGGAAATTGGGGGTGAAGAACACGCGGGAATTTGGGGGTGATAAAGCACGCTGCGGAATAATTTGGGGGGAAGAAGCACTGCTCTGGAATATTGGGGGGGATAGAAGCACTGCTGGTGGAATATTTGGGGGGGATTGAAGCACTGTGGTGGGGAAAATTGGGGGGTTTTAAAGCAATGCTGCTGGGGGTATTGGGGGGGGAAGAAGCACGCTGTGGAATATTGGGGGGTGAACATGCTGCTGGAAATTGGGGGGGATGAAGCACTGCTGCTGGGAAAATTGGGGGTGTAGAACACGCCTGGAATATGGGGGGGGATAGAAGCACGCTGCGGGAAATGGGGGTGAAGAACACTCGCTTTAATATTGGGGTGATTGAAGCCTGTGGTGGAATATTGGGGGGGATAAAGCACTGCTTTGGGGGGAATATTGGGGGTGATAGAAGCACTGCTGGTGGAATATTGGGGGTGATAGAAGCACTGCTGGTGGAATATTGGGGGTGATAGAAGCACTGCTGGTGGAATATTGGGGGTGATAGAAACACTGCTGGTAGAATACTGTGGGTGATAGAAGCACTGCTGGTGGAATATTGGGTGTGATAGAAGCACTGCTGGTGGAATATTGGGGGTGATAGAAGCACTGCTGGTGGAATATTGGGGTGATAGAAGCACTGCTGGTAGAATAATGGGGGTGATAGAAGCACTGTGGTGGAATATTGGGGTGATAGAAGCACTGCTGGTGGAATATTGGGGGAGATAGAAGCACTGCTGGTGGAATATTGGGGGTGAAGAAGCACGCTGGTGGAATATTGGGGGTGATAGAAGCACTGCTGGTGAATATTGGGGGTGCTGGAAGCACTACTGGTGGAGATACTGGGGGTGAAGAAGCATGCTGGCGGAATATTGGGGGTGATAGAAGCACTGCTGGTGGAATATTGGGGGTGATAGAAGCACTGCTGGTGGAATATTAGGTGATAGAAGCACAGCTGGTGGAATATTGGGGGTGATAGAAGCACTGCTGGTGGAATATTGGGGGTGATAGAAGCATGCTGGGAATATGGGGTGAAGAAGCACATCTGGTGGAATATTGGGGGTGATAGAAGCACTGTGGAGGAATAATTGGGGGTGATAGAAGTCACTGCTGGTGGAATATTGGGGGTGATAGAAGCAACTGCTGGTGGATATTGGTGGTGAATGAAGCACTTGCTGGTGAATATTGGGGTATAGAAGCACTGCTGGTGGAATATTTGGGTTGATTGAAGCACTGCTGTGGAATATTTTGGGGTGATAGAAGCACTGTTTGTGGAATATTGGGGGTTGTAGAAGCACTGCTGGTGAATATTGGGGTATAGAAACTGCGTGGAATATTGTGGTAAGAGACACTGCTGTAGAATACTGGGGTGATTGAAGCACTGCTGGTGAATATTGGGGGTGAATAGAAGCACTGCTGGTGGAATATTGGGGGTGATAGAAGCATGCTGTTGGAATACTGGGGTGATAGAAGCACTGCTGTGTGGAATATTGGGGGTGATAGAAGCACTGCTGGTGGAATATTGGGGGTGATAGAACCATGCTGGTGGAATATTGGGGTGATAAGAAGCACTGCTGTTGGAATATTGGAGGTGATAGAAGCACTGCTGGTGGAATATTGGGGTGATTGAAGCACTGTTGTGGATAAGGTTTGAAGAAGCACTGCTGGTGGAAATTGGGGGTGATTTGAAGCAGCTGGTGGAATATTGGGTATAGAAGCACTGCGGTAGAAATGGGGTGATAGAATCACTGCTGGTGGAATATTGGAGGTGATAGAAGCACTGCTGGTGGAAAATTGGGGGTAGAAGCACTGCTGGTGGAATATTGGGGGTGATAGAAGCACTGCTGGTGGAATATTGGGGGTGATAGAAGCACTGCTGGTGGAATATTGGGGGTGATAGAAGCACTGCTGGTGGAATATTGGGGGATAGAACAAATGCTGGGTGGAATATTGGGGTGATAAGAAGCACAGCTGGTGGGAAAATTGGGGGTGATAGAAGCAACTGCTGGGGGAATATTGGGGGTGATAGAAGCATGCTGGTGGAATATTGGGGGTGATAAAGCACTGTGGTGGAATATTGGAGGTGATAGAAGCACTGCTGGTGGAATATTGGGGGTGATAGAAGCACTGTTGGTGGAATATTGGGGGTGATAGAAGCACTGCTGGTGGAACATTGGGGTGATAGAAGCACTGCTGGTGGAATATTGGGGTGATAGAAGCACTGCTGGTAGAATAATGGGGGTGATAGAAGCACTGCTGGTGGAATATTGGAGGTGATAGAAGCACTGCTGGTGGAATATTGGGGGTGATAGAAGCACTTCTGGTAGAATACTGTGGGTGATAGAAGCACTGCTGGTGGAATATTGGGGGGGATAGAAGCACTGCTGGTGGAATAATTGGGGGGTGATAGAAGCACGCTGGAGGAATAATTGGGGTGATAGAAGCCTGATGGTAGAATAATGGGGGTGATAGAAGCACTGCTGGTTTGGGAATATTGGAGGTGATAGAAGCACTGCTGGGGGAATATTTGGGGGGGATAGAAGCACTGTGGTGGAATATTTGGGGGTGATAGAAGCACTGCTGGTGGAATACTGGGGGGGATAGAAGCACTGCTGGGGGAATATTGGGGGTGATAGAAGCACTGCTGGTGGAATAATTGGGGTGGGTAGAAGCACTGCTGGTGGAATATTGGTGGTGATAGAAGCACTGCTGGGGGAATATTGGGGGGATAGAAGCACTGCTGGTGGAATATTAGGGGGATAGAAGCACGCTGGTGGGAAAATTGGGGGTGATAGAAGCACTGCTGGTGGAATATTGGGGGTGATAGAAAAACATTGCTGGTGGAATAATTGGGGGTGGTAAAGCACAGCTGGTGGAATATTGGGGTGATAGAAGCACTGCTGGTGGAATATTGGGGGTGATAGAAGCATGCTGGTGGAATTTTCTGGGGGTTATAGAAAGGGCGCTGGTGGAATATTGGGGGTGATAGAAGCACTGGGTGGTGGAATATTGGGGGGGGATAGAAGCACTTTCTGGGGAATATTGGGGGTGATAGAAGCACTGCTGGTGGAATATTGGAGGTGATAGAAGCACTGCTGGTGGAATATTAAGGTGGTGGGTAGGGGGAAACAACGTTGGTGGAATATTGGGGGTGATAGAAGCACTGCTGTTGGAACATTGGGGGTGATAGAAGCGCTGCTGGTGGAATATTGGGGTGATAGAAGCACTGCTGGTAGAATAATGGGGGTGATAGAAGCACTGCTGGTCGAATACTGGGAGTGACAGAAGCGCTGCTGGTGGAATACTGGGGGTGACAGAAGTACTGCTGGTGGAATAATGGGGGTGACAGAAGCATTGCTGGTGAATTATGGGGGTTGTAGATTTATTGTAAGGCAAGGAGAATTAAAACTTAAAGATTTTTGTGACAGTTCTAAATCCATTTAATGAGGGAATGGAACAAGCGAAATCAGAGAAAAAGAGTCATAATTCCAAAACTTTGAGCAGTAATTACTGGTCTCCATCAAATCAATGCAGTATTTATTAGATTCTGACCAAAGCTGCTCTTACACTCTTATCAAGTCTTCCATGACTCAGTGTAAGGAAGACAATCCGTTTTTTGAGATGACTGACAAAACAACAGTAGCATCATTATTTGATCCTCGCTTCAGATTGGATTACCTTCCATCTGAAGAAAAAAAAGAAAACAAGTGGTTCGATACCTCAGGATCCTTAACGAAAAAAAATTAATAATACCGTGACTGGAATAATACATCAATATTTTGCACATAGGAAAAGGAAGGTTACGACGAAGTTTTGGTACGACTTGGCCCATTTACGAGTTTGACTTGTAAATGGTCCAAGTCGACCGAAACGTCGCCTTAAACTTCTTTCACCTACGTGAGGGTTATTTGTGTATCAGGATTCCTCTTGCAAACGAAGCTGAGATTAAGGAAACAGGTTGTAAAATGGTCCTAAAAGTTGAATAATCTGAGTCTAAGCCAAATCTACCCAAGAGGCTCCACCTTCTGTTTCGTTCGTGACTTCTTCAGTGGGAGAAGCAGAAATCATCCACTGATGAACTAGAACAGGTTTAAAAAAAGTAAAAAATAAGTGCTTTTAACCTAACTGTGGTTCACTCGACATAGAACCCTTGGTTCTATCGAAGGGATTCTCCTATATCGATAATCCCAACAAAGACACCAGCTAGAGCTCCTATATCGATAATCCCAACAAAGACACCAGCTAGAGCTCCTATATCGAAATCCCAACAAAGACACCAGCTAGAGCTCCTATATCGATAATCCCAACAAAGACACCAGCTAGAGCTCCTATATCGATAATCCCAACAAAGACACCAGCTAGAGCTCCTATATCGATAATCCCAACAAAGACACCAGCTAGAGCTCCTATATCGATAATCCCAACAAAGACACCAGCAGAGCCCATATCGATAATCCCAAAAAGACACCATAAGCTCCTTAACGATAATCCCAAAAAAGACACCAGCAGAGCCCCATACGATAATCCCAACAAAGACACCCAAAAGAGCCCTATATGATAATCCCCAAAAAAGACCCCAAAATAGAGCTCCTAACGAAACCCAACAAAGACACCAGCTAGACCCATACGATAACCCAAAAAAACACCACAGAGCTCCTTATCGATAATCCCAAAAACACCACTAGACTCCATTCGATAATCCCAACAAAACACCAGATAGAGCTCCTATACGATAATCCCAACAAGACACCAAAGAGCCCTATAAAAGATAACCCAAAAAGACACCACTAGACTCCTATTCGAAATCCCAACAAAGACACCCTAAGCTCCTATATCGAAATCCCAAAAAACACCAGATAGAGCTCCCAATCGATAATCCCAACAAAACACCAGATGATCTCCTATATCGATAACCCAACAAAGACACCACTAGAGCTCCTATACGATAATCCCAACAAAAAACCAGCTAGATCCATATCGATAACCCAACAAAGACACCAGCTAAGCCCAATGATAACCCAACAAAAACAAACCCGAAAAGCTCCTATATCGATAATCCCCAAAGACACCACGAGCTCCTATACGAAATCCCAACAAAACACCAGATAAGCTCCTAATCGATAATCCCCCCAAAAAAGACACCCCTAGACTCCATAAAACGTAATCCCCAAAAAACACCACTGAGCTCCTAAACGATAATCCCAACAAAGACACCACTAGAGCTCCTATAAAACGATAATCCCAACAAAACACCACTAGAGCTCCTATAAACGATAATCCCAACAAAACACCACTAGAGTCCATTGATAATCCCAACAAAGACACCACAAAAGCGCATACGATAACCCAACAAAACACCCAATAACTCCTATACGATAAATTTCCCCAAAAAAAGACACCAGCTAGAGCCCATACGAAACCAACAAAGACACCACTAAGCTCCCATATCGAAATCCCAACAAAAACACCAGATAGAGCCCTATATCGATAAACCCAACAAAGACACCAGCAGACCCATATGAAAATCCCCCAAAAAAACACCACTGAGCTCCTATACGATAAAACCCAAAAAAGACACCACTAGACCCTAAACGATAAAACCCCAAAAAGACACCACTAGAGCTCCTATATCGATAAACCCAACAAAAGACACCACTAGAGCTCCTATATCGATAATCCCAACAAAAACACCACAAAACTCCAATCGTAACCCAACAAAGACACCAGCTAAGCTCCTATATCGATAAACCCAACAAAGACACCCCTAGAGCTCCTATACGAAATCCCCCAAAAAGACACCAGCAAGCTCCTATATCGAAATCCCCCAAAAAAGACACCAGCTAAGCTGCTATATCGTAATCCCCCAAAAAAGACACCAGAAGACCCTATATCGAAACCCAACAAAGACACCACTAGAGCCCTAATCGATAACCCAACAAAGACACCACTAGAGCCCTAATCGATAAGCCCAAAAAGACACCCCAAGCCCTATTCGAAATCCCAACAAAACCCCAGCAGGCTCCTATCGATAATCCCAACAAAAACACCAGCTAGAGCGCTAATCGAAATCCCAAAAAAACACCAGATAGAGCCCTATTCGATATCCCAAACAAAGACACCACTAAGCCCTATATCGAAAAACCCAACAAAGACACCACAGAGCCCTAAAATCGATAATCCCAACAAAGACACCCCTAGAGCTCCTATATCAAACCCCCCCAAAGACACCACTAAGCTCCATACGAAATCCCAACAAAACACCCCTAAGCTCCCAATCGATAATCCCAACAAAGACACCAGCTAGAGCTCCTATATCGAAATCCCAACAAAGACACCACAGGCCCTATATCGTAACCCAACAAAAAAAACCACAAAAAGGGTCCTATACGTAATCCAACAAAACACCCCGCAGAGTCCTAACGATAAACCCCCCCAAAAACACCCCTAACTCCTATTCGAAATCCCAACAAAACAAACCCGCTAAGCCCAAAATCGATAATCCCCCAAAAAAGACACCAGCTAGACTCCTACATCGATAATCCAACAAAGACACCAGCTAGAGCTGCAAAATCATAAAACCCAACAAAGAACCAGATAAGCTCCTATATCGATAACCCAACAAAGACACCCCTAGAGCTCCAAAATCGATAATCCCAAAAAAACAACCACAAGCCCATATCGATAATCCCAACAAAGACACCACTAGAGCTCCTATACGAAATCCCAACAAAAACACCAGCTAAGCTCCTATATCGATAATCCCAACAAAGACACCCGCTAGAGCTCCTAAAATCGTAATCCCAACAAAAACACCCGCTAAGCCCATATCTGATAATCCCAACAAAGACACCAGCTAGAGCTCCTATATCGAAACCCAAAAAAGCACCAGTGAGCTCCCATACATAATCCCCAAAAAAGACACCACAAAGCTCCTAACGATAATCCCAACAAAACACCCCGCTAGAGCCCTAACGAAAATCCCCAAAAAAGACACCAGCTAGAGCCCAATCGATAATCCCAACAAAGACAAACCCGCTAAGCTCCTATATCGATAATCCCAACAAAGAAAACCAGCTAAGCCCTATATCTAACCCAACAAAGACAAACCCCTAGAGCCCATTCATAACCAAAAAGAACCCCAAGGTTTAGTAAAAAAAGGGAAACAGGCTCCATTATAATAAAAAAAACAATTTGATCCTATACATAAACCCGAAACTAGAGGTTTTCCAAAATTTTTAAAAACCCAACAAAAACCCATGGCGCTTTTGTAACCCCAACGACACCTGGCCCTTTGTTTCCCCCAAAAACACCCCCAATAAATTTCCCCCAAAAAACCGAATCCTTTTATTAACGCCCCCTTGAAAAGAAAAACAAAGCCCCCCTAATCCTTTTGATATAACGTTGAAAGGGAAAATTTTTAAATTTAAAAAAAAACTAGAATGTAATTTTAATTGGGATATTCTTGAACATATTATGAGGGAAATCTTGGTATTATCATTTTTTTTGATATATCTTGAAGAATTTTTAGAATTTTTTATGGAAACATGGGAGGGGGTTTTTAATCTTGGACGTTTTTTTGGAAGGCCCCAATTCATGGAAAGTTACTTTAGAAATACTTTAGTTTTTTTGAGTTTTTCGTTTTAAAAATTTTCTTGTAGAAATTATCTTGAAGGTATTATCTTGAAGGTATTATCTTGAAGGCCTTATCTGGAGGTATTATCTTGAAGATATATCTTAAAGATATTATCTTGTAGATATTATCTTGAAGGTATTATCTTGAAGGTATTATCTTGAAGGTATTATCTTGAGGTATTATCTTGAAGATATTATCTTGAAGGTATTATCTTGAAGATATTATCTTGAAGGTATTATGTTGATGATATTATCTTAAAGATATTATCTTGTAGATATTATCTTGAAGGTATTATCTTGAAGGTATTATCTTGAAGGCCTTATCTTGGAGGTATTATCTTGAAGATATTATCTTAAATATATTATCTTGTAGATATTATCTTGAAGGTATTATCTTGAAGGTATTATCTTGAAGGCCTTATCTTGGAGGTTTTAAATCTTGAAGATATTATCTTAAAGATATTATCTTGTAGATATTATCTTGAAGGTATTATGTTGATGATATTATCTTGAAGATATTATCTTGAAGATATTATCTTGTAGATATTATCTTGAAGGTATTATGTTGATGATATTATCTTGAAGATATTATCTTGAAGGTATTATCTTGAAGATATTATCTTGAAGGTATTATCTTGAAGATATTATCTTGAAGGTATTATGTTGAAGGTATTATCTTGAAGGCCTTATCTTGGAGGTATTATCTTGAAGATATTATCTTGAAGGTATTATCTTGTAGATATTATCTTAAAGATATTATCTTGAAGGTATTATCTTGAAGGTATTATCTTGAAGGTATTATCTTTAAGGTACTATTTTGAAGATATTATCCTGAAGATATTTTCTTGTCGGTATTATCTTGAAGGCATTATCTTGATGGTATTATCTTGAAGATATTATCTTGAAGGTATTATCTTGAAGATATTATCTTGAAGGTATTCTCTTGGGATACTTGTGGTATACTCATGGTATTATCTAGGGAAATTCGTTGTATACTCATGGTATTACCTTAAGTTACTCGTTGTATATAAAAAAATCTCTTATATACAAAGGTTTATCAAGGAAGTTTCATTGTATAATCAAGGTATCTTCGAGGCGTCTTTCATGGGTGTTTGTTATCTCATACATTTTATCCTAAAGAAATCTTTAAATGCATTATAATTTCCCTTAAATTTCCAAAGTCGGGATATAAACATCAAAGTTCTTAGGAAAAAATTAGCAAAAAACTTTGTTGTTTCAAGCATTAATTAGAACTTTTCTATCTGACAATCACTGGAGATTTGGGGTCCCAGTTTGCAGCACTTCCTGTGGACACCTGGCAAATTCCTCCTCCAAGTCTGAACTGAACTTTACACAACTTTAATATTAAATATCCCAAGCAGAATTATTTAGTGATAGCCACTTCCTGCTCTGACTCGCTAGGTCTCTCTATTTCTCTCTCTCTCTCTCTCTCTCTCTCTCTCTCTCTCTCTCTCTCTCTCTCTCTCTCTCTCTCTCTCTCACACACACACACACACACTTTACAGAGGGTCTTATAAGGTTAGGTTAAGGGCTCCTAACTTTATTTACAAGCTAAAAGTTGTTACTTACATCAGCTCATTTAAAAGATTTTTTATTTTTATGAGACATACATATGAAGAACAGGATGAAGTTGGAGCCCTCGTGGAGCTAGCATTTTCATTTGATCAACTGACTGTTTTTCGTTGATATCATTATGCTGTACGAACATGTTCCAGACTCGAGTCATCCTATGAATAAAATGATTCAAATGAAGTGATGTTCTGGAGAAGAGTACAATCAGAGTGAAGTTGCTGCTTGTTGCCCGTCTTGTGGTGTAGAAGCTCCCTTCTCGCTGTCCTTGGTGTAGAACCAAATGGTGTATTTTAAAAATGTTGGCCTCGTACATAACAGTAAGGCCTCCCACTTCCCTCCTGTGTTGAAGGCTCTGCTGAAATGGCAAATCAATCAAGGATGGGTCCAGGCGAGAGATGAGGCGTCTTTCTCCGTTCTCTGCTTTGTCAAGGAGTCACAGATGAGATAGAGGGCAGGCAAGCCAAGAAAGTGAAGCATACTCAAGTTATGAGCGTATTCGTGCCTCGTACAGAAACTTGCATCCTCTACCGCAGAGCAGGTGTGAGAAGCGTCTAAGTGCTGTAAGTTTCCTGGCCGTCAAGTTTGCAAGATTTACAGTGTAGTTCCTCTTGGTCAGTTTGGAGTCAAATTTCACTCCAATGGTAATCAACTTCGTCCCCAGGTACCAACACTCCCACATCATGGTGCCTAGAGACCATCATTATTTGTGTTTTCTCAGGAGCAAATGTTACCTGCCATTGGTTCCCCATGCTGATATAGCTGTTACCTGGTTATTAATGTAACTTAGAGCAGTTGACATTTCTTCCCTATGATAAATAAATGTCAAAGTGCAATCATCTGCACATGCATGTGATTCTAGGATGAGGTGAAGGTTATTGAAGTAGACATTCCCTAACAATGGCCCAAGCACACATCCCTGTGGATCAATTTGCCTCAGTGTTACTGACTGTGTCCAACTAAAAACTATACTTAGAGATCTATCTTGAAGGTAATCACTGAGGAGACACAGTGTAGAGCCTGCAATTCCCAGTGCTTGCAGTTTTGCCGAAAATCCATGGTGCCAAACACGGTCGAAAGCACCAGCAATGTCCAGTGCTACTACAAAGCTGACTTTGAAGTCATCCAGTAATTAGTGCCACTTAGTGGAGAGGTTTAACAACAGATCAGCCTCAGAGTAATCTTTTCTGAAGCCTTACTGACGATCACAAAGAAGTGAATGGTAGTCGAAAAATTCTGTCGTTCGCCGTGATTGCCAGTGATTGACAGGAGTGACACTGGTCTGTAGTTGCTAATTTCCGCTCTGCTCTTC
>NC_069414.1:69041070-69074897 GCF_026875155.1 Cherax quadricarinatus
ATATATTTATAAAATTATAAAATATATATATATTATTATATAATATATATTATTATATATATATATATATAAATAATATATATATATAATTATATATATATAATATAAATATACTATAATAATATAATTATATATATATCATATATATAATAATATATATATATATAATATATATATATATTATTATATATATATTATGTCGTGCCGAATAGTAAAAACTGGTCAATTAGCAAGAACTGATTTAAAAAATTAAGTGCTTTCTAAAAATTTTCTCTTTTATGTTTATAGATATATTTTTTCATTAATGTTGATGTAAAAATTTCTAATTTTGCACCAAAAGGAACTTAGAAAATTTACCTAACCTTATTATAACAATCGCAATTTATTTTAGCCTAACCCAACTAAATATATTTTAGATTTGTTTACAATAATTTAATATTAAACAAACACAGTGAATATATATTTTTTTCGTTAGGTCAGATGATTTGCCGAAATTATATGCATACACAAATTTTCACTTGTCCATATGGCAAGATGAACGTTGCTATTTAAGCCAAGATCGCAAGTTCTGCCTATTCGGCACGACATATATATATAATATATATATATATATAAATATATATATATATATATATATATATAATATATATATATATATAATATATATATATATATATATATATATATTATATATATATATTATATATATATAATATATATATAGGAAATTTTAGTAAAAGTATAAATTAAATATAAATTGAATATTCCGAACGAAACTTGTTTGTGATTCAAGATTCGTTCAATATGATAAATAGTTATCAATTATTTTTTTAAGAGAATGAAGGAGAGGGGGTTAAATCTCTACAATTTTCCCAATAACTGATCTTTAATATTTTCATTAATTTTTGAAAACCGGTCAACATTTTTCAAAATCTTGTGTTTCGTTTTTCCTTCTGAAGATTAACTGTCAGAAAACAGTAAACTCATTTTTCACAGTCTATGACGACAAACTTTTTCCACTCAACTTTCCGACGAAGCAAAAACATCTCATAACCTTAGACATTATTACTGATTATTTAATGTAATCGTTTGGAGCGTTACAATATATTGCCTGAAATCTGTGGTATTGTTACATTACGTTTCCTGTAATCAATAGTACCAGCGCAGATTATTTCCTACAAACTTTCTCATTGTTGTAATTTCTTTCATATAATCTGTGGCATTTTTACAACATTTCTTCATATAAACTGTGATTTTGTTGAACTGCGTTTAATATTATTATCTATGGTATTTTTCGTAGAACATTTTCGATATTCTCTGCCATTGTTACAGTTAATGTTCTATAATTGATGACATCTTCATTGAACTTCATATTGTTTTGAGTGGCCTTTTTGAAGATTTGGTTGATGTCCGGTTGATGTCCGCAGTGTCTTCGATGGAGGTCACTGTCATGGTAATGCGAGTGTGTCCCCAGACTCTGAGCTTGTTACCATCTGCAGCTCATAAGACTGCCATCCCCACGAGCCCATTTGAGGCGGGGTAGATGGCAGACCAGAGGCCTAGCTTCTCTCTACGAGCCCCGTGAGGGCGGGGAATGTGGCTAGGCCTGGGGACAGTTGGTCCCAAAGATGAGGAGGTACTGTACCTCCTCCCATGGGAGACTTAAGTCTCGAGACACTCCCCAGATAGGGAGCCAAGGCCGGGTCACCACTACTTGGAAAAGACCCGGGCCGGGAGAATACCGGCGAATAAAAAAAAAAAAAAAAAAAAAAAAAATGCGAGTGTCATCCGCAAAGGAAGACACGGAGCTATGGCTTACATCTCTGTCTATGTCAGATATGAAGATGAGGAATAGAATGGGAGAGAGTATTGTGCCTTGTGGAACAGAGCTTTTTACCGTAGTTGCCTCACACTTTGTTTACTTTTACTCTTTGTGTTCTATTTGTCAGGAAGTTATAGATCCATCTACCAACTTTTCCTGTTATTCCTTTATCACGCATTTTGTGCTCTATTACACCATGGCCACACTTGTCGAAGGCTTTTGCAAAGTCTGTGTATACTACCAGTGAATTTTAGAATGATATATGCATACATACATACATTTATATATATTCATTTATTAATAAAACAGACTATTCTTGTCCCATACCAGTGCTGCTTCAGGCCGCACTGGTAGGTAACTCGACTGAAGAAGCCTACTGTGTAGACGACGATTCGGAATAAACTTACGCAACTGTTGTACAAGTGCCTTATCAGTTTGTCGGTATTGTTTACCATACATTCGTTTCGTCGTAGGAGGAGAATCGCTGTTTACAGCGAGTGACATCAGTCTGCTTTCATTAAAAATATTTGTTATTGATTATGTAATGAATATAATAACCACAAAATACAGGATTAACAAGTACAAAGAAAAATATGTTAGAGTATTATCTTAGCACAGAATAAATCTTTGTGTGAGTGTGTCTGGGTGCGTACACTGAAGTTTTGATTTACCAGTCTATGACTGGGTGATAAGATGATCCGGCTGTTGGAATTTTTTGTATCATACAGGTATATTTATTGTTGTTATGATAATCATTATACACAAATAACCCGCACACAGGAGAGAGAAGCTTACCAAGACGCTTCGGCTCAACTTGCACCATTTACAAATTTACTTTGTAAATGGTCAAAGTCGGACCAAAATGTCGTCATAAGCCTCTCTCTCCTATGTGCGGGTTATTTGTATATTGTTCCAGTCACGGTATTGTGCATTTTTGTTCTATAAGATGATAATAAATCCGTTAATGGGAAGTAATAAACTCTCAGAGGAAATGTTAAAAGAGATCTATACGTGATATTAATTGTTTTTCACTTAATAGGGAGGATGTTTTTTTGTAATGGTGGTGGGGAAGGAACTATGAATAATGTGTCAGGTATAACTATGTTTAGTACATCTCTCGTACATGACAGTTTTTGTAACATGATGTATACACCGTGAGGTGTATATCTACGAGAGCATACACTAATTCATATTGAGTAGGCCAAAGAATTTTTGACATGAAGTGAACAGGTGACCATCAGCTTTAATGAGCATGGTTGATAGGTATGGTGACAGAGACAATAAAAGTGCTTGGAATTCTGACTGCGATGTCAGAAATGCGCAGACATCACAATAACGTTACTCCTATCAGTCCTTACTTCAGAGAACTGGCACTGTCCTTCCCAGCCTCAGGAATCAAGTCCGGCTAACCAGTTACCGTGATTCCCTTCGTAAGAGTTACGTTGTTCACACTCTAGATGCACTTGTCTCTTTTAACTCCTTTCTTAACGCGTTCATACAAATCTGTTGAAGTTCAAAAGTGGGCCATCTCCAAATTGGAGGCAGACATAAAAAGAAAGCTGGCTTCAGGTAGATTGGGCTCCAAAACCTGGTGGTCCTTGGTCAAGGACAGACATGGTTATCTGCCTGATGAACTTTCTCCGCCTCTAAATCGATAGGATGGGACCAACTCTTCTAGTAGTCAGGAAAAAGCTGACCACTTTTCCGAGCACTTTGTTGCCAATATGCAAATTCCACATCTAGCGAGGGACCCTACTTGCATAGCTACAAGAACGGTGTTGAAGCTGTTGGTGATAATAAGACAGGAGGAAGTGTATCTTCTTGATTCGCTGGACCATGAAAAAAGCTGTGGGCCCAGACAAGTTGAGTCCAAGATTGCTGGGTAGATATGCAGACCAGCTAGCAGCACCTCTAACTTGCGTCTATCAGCACTGCCTAGCACAGTGTAAATGGCCTTCTATGTACAAAGAGTAGTTCCTGTTCACGACAAGAAGAGCAGAGCGGAAATTAGCAACTACAGACCAGTGTCACTCCTGTCAATCACTGGCAATCACGGCGAACGACAGAATTTTTCGACTACCATTCACTTCTTTGTGATCGTCAGTAAGGCTTCAGAAAAGATTACTCTGCTGCTGATCTGTTGTTAAACCTCTCCACTAAGTGGCACTAATTACTGAATGACTTCAAAGTCAGCTTTGTAGTAGCACTGGACATTGCTGGTGCTTTCGACCGTGTTTGGCACCATGGATTTTCGGCAAAACTGCAAGCACTGTGAATTGCAGGCTCTACACTGTGTCTCCTCAGTGATTACCTTCAAGATAGATCTCTAAGTATAGTTTTTAGTTGGACACAGTCAGTAACACTGAGGCAAATTGATCCACAGGTATGTGTGCTTGGGCCATTCTTAGGGAATGTCTACTTCAATAACCTTCACCTCATCCTAGAATCACATGCATATGCAGATGATTGCACTTTGACATTTATTTATCATAGGGAAGAAATGTCAACTGCTCTAAGTTACATTAATAACCAGGTAACAGCTATATCAGCATGGGGAACCGATGGCAGGTAACATTTGCTCCTGAGAAAACACAAATAATGATGGTCTCTAGGCACCATGATGGGGAAGTGTTGGTACCTGGGGACGAAGTTATTACCATTGGAGTGAAATTTGACTCCAAACTGACCAAGAGGAACTACACTGTAAATCTTGCAAACTTGACGGCCAGGAAACTTACAGCACTTAGACGCTTCTCACACCTGCTCTGCGGTAGAGGATGCAAGTTTCTGTACGAGGCACGAATACGCTCATAACTTGAGTATGCTTCACTTTCTTGGCTTGCCTGCCCTCTGTCTCATCTGTGACTCCTTGACAAAGTAGAGAACGGAGAAAGACGCCTCATCTCTCGCCTGGACCCATCCTTGATTGATTTGCCATTTCGGCAGAGCCTTCAACACAGGAGGGAAGTGGGAGGCCTTACTGTTATGTACGAGGCCAACATTTTTAAAATACACCATTTGGTTCTACACCAAGGACAGCGAGAAGGGAGCTTCTACACCACAAGACGGGCAACAAGCAGCAACTTCACTCTGATTGTACTCTTCTCCAGAACATCACTTCATTTGAGATCATTTATTCATAGGATGACTCGAGTCTGGAACATGTTCGTACAGCATAATAATATCAACGAAAAACAGTCAGTTGATCAAATGAAAATGCTGGCTCCACGAGGGCTCCAACTTCATCCTGTTCTTCATATGTATGTCTCATAAAAATAAAAAATCTTTTAAATCAGCTGATGTAAGTAACAACTTTTAGCTTGTAAATAAAGTTAGGAGCCCTTAACCTAACCTTATAAGACCCTCTGTAAAGTGTGTGTGTGTGTGTGTGTGTGTGTGTGTATGTGTGTGTGTGTGTGTGTGTGAGAGAGAGAGAGAGAGAGAGAGAGAGAGAGAGAGAGAGAGAAATAGAGAGACCTGGCGAGTCAGAGCAGGAAGTGGCTATCACTAAATAATTCTGCTTGGGATATTTAATATGCAAGTTGTGTAAAGTTCAGTTCAGACTTGGAGGAGGAATTTGCCAGGTGTCCACAGGAAGTGCTGCAAACTGGGACCCCAAATCTCCAGTGATTGTCAGATAGAAAAGTTCTAATTAATGCTTGAAACAACAAAGATTTTGCTAATTTTTTCCTAAGAACTTTGATGTTTATATCCCGACTTTGGAAATTTAAAGGAAATTATAATGCATTTAAAGATTTCTTTAGGATAAAAAGTATGAGATAACAAACACCCATGAAAGACGCCTCGAAGATACCTTGATTATACAATGAAACTTCCTTGATAAACCTTTGTATATAAGAGATTTTTTTATATACAACGAGTAACTTAAGGTAATACCATGAGTATACCACAAGTATCCCAAGAGAATACCTTCAAGATAATATCTTCAAGATAATACCTTCAAGATAATATCTACAAGATAATACCATCAAGATAATACCTTCAAGATAATATCGTCAAGAAAATATCTTCAGGATAATATCTTCAAAATAGTACCTTAAAGATAATACCTCCAAGATAAGGCCTTCAAGATAATACCTTCAAGATAATACCTCCAAGATAAGGCCTTCAAGATAATACCTTCAAGATAATACCTTCAAGATAATATCTACAAGATAATATCTTTAAGATAATATCTTCAAGATAATACCTCCAAGATAAGGCCTTCAAGATAATACCTTCAAGATAATACCTCCAAGATAAGGCCTTCAAGATAATACCTTGAAGATAATACCTCCAAGATAAGGCCTTCAAGATAATACCTTCAAGATAATACCTCCAAGATAAGGCCCTCAAGATAATACCTTCAAGATAATATCTACAAGATAATATCTTTAAGATAATATCTTCAAGATAATACCTCCAAGATAAGGCCTTCAAGATAATATCTTCAAGATAATATCTACAACGTAATACCCTCAAAAGGAAACTGGACAAGTATCTTCATCAGGTGCCAGATCAATCAGGCTGTATTGGATATGTGGGGCTGTGGACCACCAACAGCAACAGCCTGGTTGACCAGACTAGCACCAGACGAGCCTGGCCCATGGCCTGGCTCCGGGAGTAAAAAAATCTCTCGATACTCATCAAAGATATATCGAAGGTATAAATGTATGAGGATACCAATGATTTCCCGTCATAATAACCTAAGATTGCCAAGAATATCCCAATATACCATAACATTACCTAGTGTTTTCTTTTATGGTAAGTTAAGAATGGTATCCTTTCTCTAGCTGGTGTCTTTGTTGGGATTATCGATATAGGAGCTCTAGCTGGTGTCTTTGTTGGGATTATCGATATAGGAGCTCTAGCTGGTGTCTTTGTTGGGATTATCGATATAGGAGCTCTAGCTGGTGTCTTTGTTGGGATTATCGATATAGGAGCTCTAGCTGGTGTCTTTGTTGGGATTATCGATATAGGAGCTCTAGCTGGTGTCTTTGTTGGGATTATCGATATAGGAGCTCTAGCTGGTGTCTTTGTTGGGATTATCGATATAGGAGCTCTAGCTGGTGTCTTTGTTGGGATTATCGATATAGGAGCTCTAGCTGGTGTCTTTGTTGGGATTATCGATATAGGAGCTCTAGCTGGTGTCTTTGTTGGGATTATGGATATAGGAGCTCTAGCTGGTGTCTTTGTTGGATTATCGATATAGGAGCTCTAGCTGGTGTCTTTGTTGGGATTATGGATATAGGAGCTCTAGCTGGTGTCTTTGTTGGGATTATCGATATAGCTCTAGCTGGTGTCTTTGTTGGGATTATTGATATAGGAGCTCTAGCTGGTGTCTTTGTTGGGATTATCGATATAGGAGCTCTAGCTGGTGTTTTTGTTGGGATTATCGATATAGGAGCTCTAGCTGGTGTCTTTGTTGGGATTATGGATATAGGAGCTCTAGCTGGTGTCTTTGTTGGGATTATCGATATAGGAGCTCTAGCTGGTGTCTTTGTTGGGATTATCGATATAGGAGCTCTAGCTGGTGTCTTTGTTGGGATTATCGATATAGGAGCTCTAGCTGGTGTCTTTGTTGGGATTATCGATATAGGAGCTCTAGCTGGTGTCTTTGTTGGGATTATCGATATAGGAGCTCTAGCTGGTATCTTTGTTGGGATTATCGATATAGGAGCTCTAGCTGGTGTCTTTGTTGGGATTATCGATATAGGAGCACTAGCTGGTGTCTTTGTTGGGATTATCGATATAGGAGCTCTAGCTGGTGTCTTTGTTGGGATTATCGATATAGGAGCTCTAGCTGGTGTCTTTGTTGGGATTATCGATATAGGAGCTCTAGCTGGTGTCTTTGTTGTGATTATCGATATAGGAGCTCTAGCTGGTGTCTTTGTTGGGATTATCGATATAGGAGCACTAGCTGGTGTCTTTGTTGGGATTATCGATATAGGAGCTCTAGCTGGTGTCTTTGTTGGGATTATCGATATAGGAGCTCTAGCTGGTGTCTTTGTTGGGATTATCGATATAGGAGCTCTAGCTGGTGTCTTTGTTGGGATTATCGATATAGGAGCTCTAGCTGGTGTCTTTGTTGGGATTATCGATATAGGAGCTCTAGCTGGTGTCTTTGTTGGGATTATCGATATAGGAGCACTAGCTGGTGTCTTTGTTGGGATTATCGATATAGGAGCTCTAGCTGGTGTCTTTGTTGGGATTATCGATATAGGAGCTCTAGCTGGTGTCTTTGTTGGGATTATCGATATAGGAGCTCTAGCTAGTGTCTTTGTTGGATTATCGATATAGGAGCTCTAGCTAGTGTCTTTGTTGGGATTATCGATATAGGAGCTCTAGCTAGTGTCTTTGTTGGGATTATCGATATAGGAGCTCTAGCTGGTGTCTTTGTTGGGATTATCGATATAGGAGCTCTAGCTAGTGTCTTTGTTGGGATTATCGATATAGGAGCTCTAGCTGGTGTCTTTGTTGGGATTATCGATATAGGAGCTCTAGCTGGTGTCTTTGTTGGATTATCGATATAGGAGCTCTAGCTGGTGTCTTTGTTGGGATTATCGATATAGGAGAATCCCTTCGATAGAACCAAGGGTTCTATGTCGAGTGAACCACAGTTAGGTTAAAAGGACTTATTTTTTACTTTTTTTAAACCTGTTCTAGTTCACCAGTGGATGATTTCTGCTTCTCCCACTGAAGAAGTCACGAACGAAACAGAAGGTGGAGCCTCTTGGGTAGATTTGGCTTAGACTCAGATTATTCAACTTTTAGGACCATTTTACAACCTGTTTCCTTAATCTCAGCTTCGTTTGCAAGAGGAATCCTGATACACAAATAACCCTCACGTAGGTGAAAGAAGTTTAAGGCGATGTTTCGGTCGACTTGGACCATTTACAAGTCAAACTCGTAAATGGGCCAAGTCGTTCCAAAACTTCGTCGTAACCTTCCTTTTCCTATGTGCAAAATATTGATGTATTATTCCAGTCACGGTATTATTAATTTTTTTTTCGTTAAGGATCCTGAGGTATCGAACCACTTGTTTTCTTTTTTTTCTTCTGATGGAAGGTAATCCAATCTGAAGCGAGGATCAAATAATGATGCTACTGTTGTTTTGTCAGTCATCTCAAAAAACGGATTGTCTTCCTTTCACTGAGTCATGGAAGACTTGATAAGAGTGTAAGAGCAGCTTTGGTCAGAATCTAATAAATACTGCATTGATTTGCTGGAGACCAGTAATTACTGCTCAAAGTTTTGGAATTATGACTCTTTTTCTCTGATTTCGCTTGTTCCATTCCCTCATTAAATGGATTTAGAACTGTCACAAAATCTTTAAGTTTAAATTCTCTCTGCCTTACAGTAAATCTACAACCCCCATTATTCACCAGCAGTGCTTCTGTCACCCCCATTATTCCACCAGCAGTACTTCTGTCACCCCCAGTATTCCACCAGCAGTGCTTCTGTCATCCCATTATTCTACCAGCATTGGTTCTGTCACCCCATTAATCCACAATCAGTGCTTCTGTCACCTCCATTATTCCACCAGCAGTGCATCTGTCACCACCATTATTCCACTAGCAGTGCTTCTGTAACCCTCAGCATTCCACCAGCAGTGCTTCTGTCACCCCCAGTATTCCACAAGCAGTGCTTCTGTCACCCCCAGTATTCCACCAGCAGTGCTTTTGTCACCACCAGTATTCCACCAGCAGTGATTCTGTCACTCCCAGCATTCCACCAGCAGTGCTTGTGTCACTACCAGTATTCGACCAGCAGTGCTTCTGTCACCTCCATTATTATACCAACAGTGCTTCTATCATCCCCATTATTTTATCAGAAGTGCTTCTGTCATCTCCATTGTTCCAGCAGCAGTGCTTCTGTCACTCCCATTATTCCACCAGCAGTGATTCTATCACCCCCGTTATTCCACCAGCAGTGCTTCTATCACTTCCATTTTCCAACAGCAGTGCTTCTGTCACCCCCATTATTTCACCAGCAGTGCTTCTGTCACCCCCATTATTCCACCAGCAGTGGTTTTATCACGCACATTATTCCACCAGTAGTGCTTCTATCACCCCAATATTCCACCAGCAGTACTTCTGTCACCCCCAGTATTCCACCAGCAGTGCTTCTGTCACCCCCAGTATTCCACCAGCAGCGCTTCTGTCACTCCCAGTATTCGACCAGCAGTGCATCTGTCACCCCCATCACTCCAGCAGCAGTGCTTCTGTCACCCCCAGTATTCCACCAGCAGCGCTTCTGTCACTCCCAGTATTCGACCAGCAGTGCATCTGTCACCCCCATCATTCCACCAGCAGTGCTTCTGTCACCCCCAGTATTCCACCAGCAGTGATTCTGTCACTCCCAGTATTCGACCAGCTGTGCTTCTGTCACCCCATCATTCCACCAGCAGTGCTTCTGTCACCCCCAGTATTCCACCAGCAGTGATTCTGTCACCCCCAGTATTCCACAACAGTGCTTCTATCACCCCCAATATTCCACCAGCAGTGCTTCTATCACCCCCAATATTCCACCAACAGTGCTTCTATCACCCCCAATATTCCACCAGCAGTGCTTCTATCACCCCAATATTCCACCAGCAGTGCTTCTATCACCCCCAATATTCCACCAGCAGTGCTTCTATCACCCCCAATATTCCACCAACAGTGCTTCTATCACCCCAATATTCCACCAGCAGTGCTTCTATCACCCCCATATTCCACCAGCAGTGCTTCTATCACCCCAATATTCCACCAGCAGTGCTTCTATCACCCCCAATATTCACCAACAGTGCTTCTATCACCCCCAATATTCCCCCAGCAGTGCTTCTATCACCCCCAATATTCCCCCAGCAGTGCTTCTATCACCCCCCAATATTCCAGCAGCAGTGCTTCTATCACCCCCAATATTCCACCAGCAGTGCTTCTATCACCCCCAATATTCCACCAGCAGTGCTTCTATCACCCCCAATATTCCAGCAGCAGTGCTTCTATCACCCCCAATATTCCAGCAGCAGTGCTTCTATCACCCCCAATATTCCAGCAGCAGTGCTTCTATCACCCCCCAATATTCCACCAGCAGTGCTTCTATCACCCCCCAATATTCCAGCAGCAGTGCTTCTATCACCCCCCCAATATTCCACCAGCAGTGCTACTATCACCCCCAATATTCCACCAGCAGTGCTACTATCACCCCCCCAATATTCCACCAGCAGTGCTACTATCACCCCCCAATATTCCAGCAGCAGTGCTTCTATCACCCCCAATATTCCAGCAGCAGTGCTTCTATCACCCCCAATATTCCACCAGCAGTGCTTCTATCACCCCCAATATTCCACCAGCAGTGCTTCTATCACCCCCCAATATTCCAGCAGCAGTGCTACTATCACCCCCAATATTCCAGCAGCAGTGCTTCTATCACCCCCAATATTCCACCAGCAGTGCTTCTATCACCCCCAATATTCCACCAGCAGTGCTTCTCCTGGTGGAATTTTGGGGAATATTGCTGTTAACATGTACTGATCTTTTCAGAACTGACTTGACGACTTTTATCTGTGATTGTTCTATCTTGTTATGTTTAGAAACTATAAATTAATGTTGTTCTCCTCGAGGAATGGTGCACCAGAAATTGTCCTTAGGACTGAATTCACAAAAAGATATTTTTTTAAATTTCTGAAGATGGAAAGGAATTATGGACCTCTGGATTAGCGAGAACAACTTTTACACAAAGTTTCTGAGTGTGAGCAGCTAATAGGTGCTGGCAAAAAAATGAGAACTTTTTCCGCTTTCATGATTTGTTTAATGATGTCTGCCTCTTGCTGATCCTGGAAGGAAGATGCACATCAAAAGCCTTAATTATTGATGAGGTATTGTCTGCTTAAACTTTGTTTATTTTGTACAAGAACGGTATACAATGTTCTAGAGTCCTTATTGGTAAAGTCACTGGATGGCGAAACGTTTACAATAAAGATATCCAGATGTTGCACATGTGTCTCAGTTTTCTTTATTTTGCCCATGATTCCTTAACGGTCAACCAACACCTAATAAGCATTTGCTATGTTGAAGGCAGTGTGTCTTTTTCCAAATATATCACAAACAAGAACTCTTCTTGACTTCAGTTCCTAGTACAAATTTATAAAGTGAATTTTTGCCACAAGTAATGACATCTTCTAGCGACTGGTCCGAAACTCTAATTTCAGATAAATTCGACGAGATCTTGGAATTTTTCTTTCTTTGCAATCTCCATCTTTCTCGTATGTGCTGGTAAAAGTGCATTTCTAAGTGTTGATCGTGAAGGAATCACAAAATTCGGTTCTGTTTCTAGAAGTTGATCCCAGAAAGTAGAAATCTCCAGAAGAGTCAGTGGCAGCCAGTTGCTTGCTATGGAACTCAGGAGCTTTTTTTTTTTTAACATAAGAACATAAGAATGGAGGAACACTGCAGAAGGCCTACTGACCTATGCAGGGCAGGTCCTTATCAAAAATACCGATTCCCGAAGCTATCCAACAATTTACTCCCGTACCTCATTAACTGTCTTTCTCTGCAAGTATAAAAACACGGATTAATTTTGTGTTCTCTCACTTCCAACTCTTTCAGTCATTTTCTTCTGCTTATCATATTGCTTCTCTTTTAAATGCTCAGCAAATTTCTTTTCACTACAACATTTTAAATGAAGTTATGAGGTTCGAAGTTGCCTTTAAGGAAGCTTTAACCTTGTTTCCGTAACTCCTGCACTTTGTTTCTCTCACTACATAACTTTACTTGACTGACACTAAAGTACTACAGAAGGCGCTGTGTTAATGATACTTCCACTGTAGTTTCTGGCAACTACAGGGTACAGTTTACCTGTTTTAAGAAGCTTCTGGATACTGAGTACCTGCCCAAGACAGACACAGAGTACCACATATCTTCTACAGAGAAACTGAATACAGATTATCGGGGTATGCAACTCTGCGAACCTTCTCAACGCAGCCACAAGCAACCATGTATTGGCTCTTGACGGCTTCAGGGTACAGTAAACCTTCTCTAGATAACTCTAGCCAGATGTAAGGTACCATTGAAGATGAATGGTTCACAGAGCCGAGACGTTGATAAATTAGACACATGTGCAACTCTTGGGTATCTTTATTAAGGAAACGTTTCGCCACACAGTGGCTACATCAGTCCATACACAGGAGAAACTTGAAGAACAGGAGGAGAATGAGGTAATCAGTCCCTCAACCTTGAGTCGATGTGGTCAGTCCATCAATCTTGAATACAATACGGCATATGAGCGGAGAAGCAGCTTATAAACCGTAGGCAGGAGAGGTGCAGCAGTTGTAGGTTGTGTCACATTTGCCCAATGTGGAAGTAGGTCGTGCCCAAGGGAATTCTTCGCTTGCCTAACCCTTGGGCACGACTTACTTCCACATTGGGCAAATGTGACTCCACCTACAACTGCTGCACCTCTCCTGCCTACGGTTTATAAGCTGCTTCTCCGCTCATATGCCGTATTGTATTCAAGATTGATGGACTGACCACATCGACTCAAGGTTGAGGGACTGATTACCTCATTCTCCTCCTGTTCTTCATGTTTCTCCTGTGTATGGACTGATGTAGCCACTGTGTGGCGAAACGTTTCCTTAATAAAGATACCCAAGAGTTGCACGTGTCTAGTAAGGTACCATGTACCTCCTTAAGGCATTTCTAAACATGTATGTACTTTGTACCGTGTACATGGTCTAGGCAGCTACAGGGTATAGTGTTTTTATTCTAAGCTGCTGTAAAGAGGTACATATAATTAAATATTTGACCTAGGCAATTACAGAATACCAGTGCACCTGTTCTAGGCAGCTAGAGTGTACTAAGTCACTTGCAGCACGGGACATAAATATTTCGCTATCTGACTCATTCTTACTTTCCTCAGCTACGTGGTGGCGGAAAATTGTGATGGGTTACGGGAAATTAAATATATTTCTTTTGCCATAAAAATGTCAACTTTTTCCTGAGAGAAGTGTTACTGATTGTGTAGCACTATTAATATAATATCGATTATAATGCTCACTCGAATCCCCCTCCACACACACACACACACACACACAGATGAGTCATAGGGATGTTAGGAAATATTTCTTCAGCCTTAGAGTTGTTAGGAAGTTGAACACTCTGGAGAATGGGGTAGTGGAGGCAGGATCCATACATAGTTTTAAGAAGAGGTACGAAAGGCTCTTTGAGGAGGGAGAGAGTTGACCTAGTAGTGACTAGCGAAGAGGCGGGGCCAGGAGCTGTGAATCGACCCCTGCAACAATAAATAGGTGAGTACACAGGCACACAGACACACGAGAGAAAAGGGTGGGTAGACTGCATTTTTTTGGACTGCAAGAAGGCTTTCGACACAGTTCCACACAAGAGATTAGTGCAAAAGCTGGAGGACCAGGCACAAATAACAGGAAAGGCACTGCAATGGATCAGAGAATACCTCACAGAGAGGCAACAATGTGTCATGGTACGTTACAAGGTGTCAGAGTGGGCGCCTGTGACGAGCGGGGTTCCACAGGGGTCAGTCCCAGGACCGGTATTGTTTCTGGTAGATGTGAATGACATGCCGGAAGGGATAGACTTAGACGTGTCCCTGATTGCAGACGATGAGAAGTTAATGAGGAGAATTAAATCGGATGAGAATCAGACACGACTACAAAGGGACCTAGACAGGCTGCAAGCCTGGTCTAGCAACTGGCTCCTGGAATTTAAACCCACCAAATGCAAAGTCATGAAGATCGAAAAAGGGCAAAGAAGACTGCAGACAGAGTACAGGCTAGGGGGCCAAAGACTGCAACCTTACTCAAGGAAAAGGATCTTGGGGTGAGTATAATACCGAGCACATCTCCTGAGGCGCACATCAATCAGATAACTGCTGCAACATATGGGCGCCTGGCAAACCTGAGAATAGTGTTCCGATACCTCAGTAAGGAATCAGTCAAGACTGCATACCATGTACGTCAGGCCCATATAGGAGTATGCGGTACTAGTTTGGAACCCACTCCTGATCAAGCACGTCAAGGAATTAGAGAAAGTGCAAAGGTTTGCAACAAGACTAGTCCCGGTGATAAGGGGTATGTCCTACGAGGAGAGGGTAAAGGAAATTGGCCTAACGACACTGGAGGACAGGAGGGAAAGAGAGACATGATAACGACATATAAAATACTGCGAGGAATTGATAAGGTAGCCAAAGACAATGTTCCAGAGATGGGACACAAAAACAAGGGGTCACAATTGGAAGTTCAAGCCTCAGATGAGTCAGAGGGATGTTAGGAAGCATTTCTTCAGGCATAGAGTTGTCAGGAAGTGGAATAGCCTGGCGAGTGATGTAGTGGAAGCAGGAATCATACATAGCTTTAAGACGAGGTATGATAAAGCTCATGTAGCAGGGAGAGAGAGGACCTAGTAGCGATCAGTGAAGAGGTGGGGCCAGGAGCTGAGTCTCGGCCCCTGCAACCGCGAATAGGTGAGTACAAATAGGCGAATACAAATTATCTCTGTCTTTATCTCTCTCTTTTTACTCAGGGTTTTACAAGGTTAGGTTAAGGGTTTCTACTTTATTTACAAGCTAAGAGCTGTTACCTACATCAGCTCATGTTAAAGCCTTTATATTGTTAAGAGACATTCAAATCAGGAACGGAATGAATATGGAGTCATCAGGGGACCAGCATTTTCATTTGGTCAACTTTATTTCTGAGATGTCATTAAGCAGTAAGAACATGTTCCAGACTCAAGTCAAGTGATGTTCTGGAGAAGTGTACAGCCAGAGTGAAGTTGCTCTTTGCTGCCCGTCTTGTTGTGCTGAAGCTCACTTTTCGCTGTCCTCGGAGTTTTGCCAAGTGTGGTACTTGTGCATCCCTCCTGTGTTGAAAGCTCTCCTGAAATGTCAGATGTATCGTGGGCAGATCGAGGCGAAAGATGAGTCTCTTGCTCTTTTCACTATTCTGTCAAGACTTGGTAGACGAGATTGAGGGAAGGAGGGCAGGCAAGTCAAATAAATGGAGCATAGTCAAGGTGTGAGTGTTTTTGTTCCTCGTACAAAATCTTGCAACCTCTACTGTCGAACAGATGCAAGATACGACTAAGTGCTGTAATCTTCTATCTATCTCTTTTTCTCTTTTTCTCTCACTCTGTTTCTGTGAAGAGATGTCGGAATAGAAAAGAAGGAAAATATGCAAGGATCAATATTAGGCCCAGTAGTGTTTCTGATATATGTAAGTTATATATGAGAAGAGTTTGCATCAGATTGTATTCCTTTTAGCTGAGTATTTCAAAACAATGAGGAGAATAAAAAACGATGAGGACAAGAAAAGTCCACAAAAGGATTGAGACAAACTGCAAGATAATAATTATAAGTAAACACACCACAGTGAAAAGAGGGAATAAAACCTGAGCGCATTCATGTTGGTGTGAGATGTTGTCACCTTCTCTGACTGAGGTGTTGTCTCCTTCACTGAGTGAGGTGTTGTCTCCTTCTCTGAGTGAGGTGTTGTCTCCTTCTTTGACTGAGGTGTTGTCTCCTTCTCTGACTGAGGTGTTGTCTCCTTCTCTGAGTGAGGTGTTGTCTCCTTCTTTGACTGAGGTGTTGTCTCCTTCTCTGAGTGAGGTGTTGTCTCCTTCTCTGAGTGAGGTGTTGACTCCTTCTCTGAGTGAGGTGTTGTCTCCTTCTTTGACTGAGGTGTTGTCTCCTTCTCTGAGTGAGGTGTTGTCTCCTTCTCTGAGTGAGGTGTTGTCTCCTTCTTTGACTGAGGTGTTGTCTCCTTCTCTGACTGAGGTGTTGTCAACTTCTCTGTGTGAGGTGTTGTCACCTTCTCTGACTGAGGTGTTGTCAACTTCTCTGTGTGAGGTGTTGTCTCCTTCTCTGAGTGAGGTGCTCTCACCTTCTCTGAGGGAAGTGTTGTCATCTTCTCTGAGTGAGGTGTTGTCACCTTCTCTGAGGGAAGTGTTGTCATCTTCTCTGAGTGAGGTGTTGTCACCTTCTCTGAGGGAAGTGTTGTCAACTTCTCTGTGTGAGGTGTTGTCAACTTCTCTGTGTGAGGTGTTGTAAACTTCTCTGTGTGAGGTGTTGTCTCCTTCTCTGAGTGAGGTGCTCTCACCTTCTCTGAGTGAGGTGTTGTCACCTCTGAATGAGCTGTTGTCACGTTCTCTGAGTGAGGTGTTGTCACGTTCTCTGAGTGAGGTGTTGCCTCCTTATCTGAGTGAGGTGTTGTCTCCTTCTCTGAGTGAGGTGTTGTCTCCTTATCTGAGTGAGGTGTTGTCACCTTCTCTGAGGGAAGTGTTGTCTCCTTCTCTGAGTGAGGTGTTGCCTCCTTATCTGAGTGAGGTGTTGTCTCCTTCTCTGAGTGAGGTGTTGTCTCCTTATCTGAGTGAGGTGTTGTCTCCTTCTCTGAGTGAGGTGTTGTCTCCTTCTCTGAGTGAGGTGTTGTCACCTTCTCTGAGTGAGGTGTTGTCTTCTTCTCTGAGTGAGGTGTTGTCTCCTTCTCTGAGTGAGGTGTTGTCACCTTATCTGAGTGAGGTGTTGTCACCTTCTCTGAGTGAGGTGTTGTCTTCTTCTCTGAGTGAGGTGTTGTCTCCTTCTCTTAGTGAGGTGTTGTCACCTTCTCTGAGTGAGGTGTTGTCTCCTTCTCTGAGTGAGGTGTTGTCTCCTTATCTGAGTGAGGTGTTGTCTCCTTATCTGAGTGAGGTGTTGTCTCCTTCTCTGAGTGAGGTGTTGTCTCCTTCTCTGAGTGAGGTGTTGTCACCTTCTCTTAGTGAGGTGTTGTTACCTTCTCTGAGTGAGGTGTTGTCTCCTTCTCTGAGTGAGGTGTTGTCACCTTCTCTGAGTGAGGTGTTGTCTCCTTCTCTAAGTGAGGTGTCACCTTCTCTGAGTGAGGTGTTGTCTTCTTCTCTGAGTGAGGTGTTGTCACCTTCTCTGAGTGAGGTGTTGTCTTCTTCTCTGAGTGAGGTGTTGTCTCCTTCTCTGAGTGAGGTGTTGTCACCTTATCTGAGTGAGGTGTTGTCACCTTCTCTGAGTGAGGTGTTGTCTCCTTCTCTGAGTGAGGTGTTGTCACCTTCTCTGAGTGAGGTGTTGTCTTCTTCTCTGAGTGAGGTGTTGTCTCCTTCTCTGAGTGAGGTGTTGTCACCTTCTCTGAGTGAGGTGTTGTCTCCTTCTCTGAGTGAGGTGTTGTCTCCTTATCTGAGTGAGGTGTTGTCTCCTTATCTGAGTGAGGTGTTGTCATCTTCTCTGAGTGAGGTGTTGCCTCCTTCTCTGAGTGGGGTGTTGTCACCTTCTCTGAGTGAGGTGTTGTCACCTTCTCTGAGTGAGGTGTTGTCTCCTTCTCTTGGTGAGGTGTTGTCTCATTATCTGAGTGAGGTGTTGTCTCCTTATCTGAGTGAGGTGTTGTCTCCTTCTCTGAGTGAGGTGTTGTCTCCTTCTCTGGGTGAGGTGTTGTCTCATTATCTGAGTGAGGTGTTGTCTCCTTATCTGAGTGAGGTGTTGTCTCCTTCTCTGAGTGAGGTGTTGTCTCCTTCTCTGAGTGAGGTGTTGTCTCCTTCTCTGAGTGAGGTGTTGTCTCCTTATCTGAGTGAGGTGTTGTCATCTTCTCTGAGTGAGGTGTTGCCTCCTTCTCTGAGTGGGGTGTTGTCACCTTCTCTGAGTGAGGTGTTGTCACCTTCTCTGAGTGAGGTGTTGCCTCCTTATCTGAGTGGGGTATTGTCACCTTCTGTGAGTGAGGTGTTGTCACCTTCTCTGAGTGAGGTGTTGCCTCCTTATCTGAGTGAGGTGTTGTCTCCTTCTCTGAGTGAGGTGTTGTCTCCTTCTCTGAGTGGGGTGTTGTCACCTTCTCTGAGTGAGGTGTTGTCATCTTCTCTGAGTGAGGTGTTGTCATCTTCTCTGAGGGAAGTGTTGTCTCCTTCTCTGAGTGAGGTGTTGTCACCTTCTCTGAGTGGGGTGTTGTCTCCTTCTCTGAGTGGGGTGTTGTCACCTTCTCTGAGTGAGGTATTGTCTCCTTATCTGAGTGGGTTGTTGTCACCTTCTCTGAGTGAGGTGTTGTCTCCTTCTCTGAGTGGGGTGTTGTCACCTTCTCTGAGTGAGGTGTTGTCTCCTTCTCTGAGTGGGGTGTTGTCACCTTCTCTGAGTGAGGTGTTGTCTCCTTATCTGAGTGAGGTGTTGTCTCCTTATCTGAGTGGGGTGTTGTCACCTTCTCTGAGTGAGGTGTTGTCTCCTTCTCTGAGTGGGGTGTTGTCACCTTCTCTGAGTGAGGTGTTGTCTCCTTCTCTGAGTGGGGTGTTGTCACCTTCTCTGAGTGAGGTGTTGTCTCCTTATCTGAGTGGGTTGTTGTCACCTTCTCTGAGTGAGGTGTTGTCTCCTTCTCTGAGTGGGGTGTTGTCACCTTCTCTGAGTGAGGTGTTGTCTCCTTATCTGAGTGAGGTGTTGTCTCCTTATCTGAGTGGGGTGTTGTCACCTTCTCTGAGTGAGGTGTTTTCTTCTTATCTGAGTGGGGTGTTGTTACCTTCTCTGAGTGAGGTGTTGTCTCCTCTGAGTGGGGTGTTGTCTCCTTCTCTGAGTGGGGTGTTGTCTCCTTCTCTGAGTGGGGTGTTGTCACCTTCTCTGAGTGAGGTGTTGTCTCCTTCTCTGAGTGAGGTGTTGTCACCTTATCTGAGTGAGGTGTTGTCTCCTTCTCTGAGTGGGGTGTTGTCACCTTCTCTGAGTGAGGTGTTGTCACCTTATCTGAGTGAGGTGTTGTCATCTTCTCTGAGGGAGGTGCTGTCACCTTCTCTGAGAGGTGTTGTCACCTTCTCTGAGTGAGGTGTTGTCATCTTCTCTGAGTGAGGTGTTGTCATCTTCTCTGAGTGAGGTGTTGTCACCTTTCCTGAGTGAGGTGTTGCCACCTTCTCTGAGGAAAGTGTTGTCATCTTCTCTGAGTGAGGTGCTGTCACCTTCTCTGAGTGAGGTGTTGTCACCTTCTCTGAGTGAGGTGTTGTCATCTTCTCTGAGGGAGGTGTTGTCTCCTTCTCTGAGTGAGGTGTTGTCTCCTTCTCTGAGTGAGGTTTTGCCTCCTTATCTGAGTGAGGTGTTGTCACCTTCTCTGAGGGAAGTGTTGTCATCTTCTCTGAGTGAGGTGTTGTCACCTTCTCTGAGTGAGGTTTTGCCTCCTTATCTGAGTGAGGTGTTGTCACCTTCTCTGAGTGAGGTGTTGTCATCTTCTCTGAGGGAAGTGTTGTCTCCTTCTCTGAGTGAGGTGTTGTCTCCTTCTCTGAGTGGGGTGTTGTCACCTTCTCTGAGGGAAGTGTTGTCATCTTCTCTGAGTGAGGTGTTGTCAACTTCTCTGTGTGAGGTGTTGTCTCCTTCTCTGAGTGAGGTGCTCTCACCTTCTCTGAGTGAGGTGTTGTCACCTCTGAATGAGCTGTTGTCACCTTCTCTGAGTGAGGTGTTGTCAACTTCTCTGTGTGAGGTGTTGTCTCCTTCTCTGAGTGAGGTGCTCTCACCTTCTCTGAGTGAGGTGTTGTCACCTCTGAATGAGCTGTTGTCACCTTCTCTGAGTGAGGTGTTGTCACCTTCTCTGAGTGAGGTGTTGTCACCTTCTGTGGGTGAGGTGTTGTCACCTTCCATGAGTGAGGTGTTGTCTCCTTCTCTGAGGGAGGTGTTGTCTTCTTCTCTGAGGGAGGTGCTGTCACCTTCTCTGAGTGAGGTGTTGTCACCTTCTCTGAGTGAGGTGTTGTCATCTTCTCCGAGGGAGGTGTTTTCACCTTCCCTGAGTGAGGTGTTGTCACCTTCTCTGAGTGAGGTGTTGTCACCTTCTCTGAATGAGGTGTTGTCACCTTCTCTGAGTGAGGTGTTGTCACCTTCTCTGAGTGAGGTGTTGTCATCTTCTCTGAGTGAGGTGTTGTCACGTTTCATGAGTGAGGTGTTGTCATCTTCCCTGAATGAGCTGTTGTCACCTTCTCTGAGTGAGGTGTTGTCACCTTCTCTGAGTGAGGTGTTGTCACCACTGAGTGATGTGTTATCTGCTTCTCTGAGTGAGGTGTTGTCATCTCTGAGTGAGGTGTTATCACCTTCTCTGAGTGAGGTGTTGCCACCTCTGAGTGAGGTGTTGTCACCTTCTCTGAGTGAGGTGTTGTCATCTCTGAGTGAGGTGTTATCACCTTCTCTGAGTGAAGTGTTGTCACCTTCTCTGAGTGAGGTGTTGCCACCTCTGAGTGAGGTGTTGTCACCTTCTCTGAGTGAGGTGTTGCCACCTCTGAGTGAGGTGTTATCTCCTTCTCTGAGTGAAGTGTTGTCACCTTCTCTGAATGAGGTGTTGTCTCCTTTTCTGAGTGAGGTGTTGTCACGTTCTCTGAGTGAAGTGTTGTCACCTTCTCTGAGTGAGGTGTTGTCATCTCTGAGTGAGGTGTTATCACCTTCTCTGAGTGAGGTGTTGCCACCTCTGAGTGAGGTGTTATCTCCTTCTCTGAGTGAAGTGTTGTCACCTTCTCTGAATGAGGTGTTGTCTCCTTTTCTGAGTGAGGTGTTGTCACGTTCTCTGAGTGAAGTGTTGTCACCTTCTCTGAGTGAGGTGTTGTCACTTTCTCTGAATGAGGTTCTGTCACCTTTCCTGAGTGAGGTGTTGTCACCTTCTCTGAGTGAGGTGTTGTCACCTTCTCTGAGTGAGGTGTTGTCACCTTCTCTGATTGAGGTGTTATCGCCTTCTGTGAGTGAGGTGTTGTCACGTTTCCTGAGTGAGGTGTTGTCACCTTCCGTGAGTGAGGTGTTGTCACGTTTCCTGAGTGAGGTCTTGTCACCTTCTCTGAGCGTGGTGTTATCACCTTCCTTGAGTGAGATGTTGTCACCTTCTGTAAGTGAGGTGTTGTCACCTTCTGTAAGTGAGGTGTTGTTCCCGTCTCTGAGTGAGGTGTTGTCACCTTCTCTGAGTGAGGTGTTGTCACCTTCCCTGAGTGAGATGTTGTCACCTTCTGTAAGTGAGGTGTTGTTACCGTCTCTGAGTGAGGTGTCACCTCAGTGTTTGACATTTTAAACTTTGCTTCTCCTGCCTCTTCTTCCTATTCCTCTGAAGATTCGTGCATAAGCACATGATAGCGTTCAGGTTACAGTTCCTACTTTTTCACAGTGGTATTTTTACATATTTGCAATCACGCGTTTTGTTATGATTTCCTCCATAAGTAAGATAAATGTTTTTTAAATTCAACCCTAGAAGAGGCATGATTCTGAAAAATTAAGAAAGAATAGTTAAGTGGATGAATTAGACACATGCAACATATGAGTATCTTCAGATACATGTTGCACATATACACATCTAACCCGCACATAGGAGACAAATTTATGACGGCGTTTCAGTCCTACTTGGATTATCAACAAGTCATCACGTGCGGGTTATTTGTGTATTGGTTAAGTCACGGTATTGTGTCTTTCTGTTGCACATGTGTCTAATTCATTATCTTGTACTGAATGCCATTCATATTCAAGAATCAATAAGAACGGAAAGTAAGTACAGACTTAGAAGACAGAGGTGTACAAACTTAACCCTTGGAGAATGACCTAAGATTAAGCCTAATGCTGCGCTGGTCCGGATAATCCTCCTTGTCCGTGCTGTCGACGGACAACTTTGGAAGCTGATGTGACAGGTAGCGGAGCAGAGTAGCGGCAAAGTGCGGCTGACAGCAGGAAGTTTATTGAGATGACTCTACACCAGGCTGAGCCTGCCGTGGGAGCCAGGGCTAGGTCCTAGGATGAGAGAGAAGAGAACGGAGAGGAGGTCAGGTATAAGAACATAAGAATATAAGAACATAAGAACATAAGAACGAACGAACACTGCAGAAGGCCTACTGGCCCATGCGAGGCAAGTCCAAGTCTCCTACCGGCTTAAGCCAACGCACCCAACCTAGTCAGGTCAGGTCACGATGGAAATAAATGGTATAAAATACCGACACAATGGCAATATAAACACAAATGCAGTATAATGTGATCCTTTATTGACTACGTTTCGCCCACACAGTGGGCTTTTTCAAGTCACAAACAGAACTACCTGGGGTGGAAGGAACGCGAGTATTTATAGTCCGGCTGAGGTCAGGTGAAGAATGCTGCATCTGATGATGTACCGAGTTGGGTTGTAGAGTCTAAAAACTTGGGTAGCTTGGAAAGGAGACTGGACAAGTTTGTGAGCAGACCTTCTACAGTGTTCTTATGTGGGATAGCGATGAAGAAGTTTCTTGGCAAGTGGTTCAGCTATGTTATAGAAGCCACTATTCTGGTTGAAGTTGTCGGATAGTCCTCAGCCGGACTATAAATACTCGCGTTCCTTCCACCCCAGGTAGTTCTGTTTGTGACTTGAAAAAGCCCACTGTGTGGGCGAAACGTAGTCAATAAAGGATCACATTATACTGCATTTGTGTTTATATTGCCAGGTCAGGTCACATTGACTTAAGGGAGGAACACGGCAACCGACCTGGTAGCACAAGCTATCAGGTCCAACTCACACCCACCCACATCCACTCATGTATTTATCCAACCTATTTTTAAAGCTACACAACGTTGTGGCCTCTATAACTGTACTCGGGAGTTTGTTCCACTCATCCACAACTCTATTACCAAACCAGTACTTTCCTATATCCTTCCTGAATCTGAATTTTTCCAACTTAAAACCATTGCTGCGAGTCCTGTCTAGGCTAGATATTTTCAGCACACTATTTACATCCCCTTTATTTATTCCTGTCTTCCATTTATACACCTCAATCATATCCCCCCTAAATCTAAGTCTTTCTAGAGAGTGCAGATTCAGGGCCCTTAGTCTATCCTCATAGGGAAGGTTTCTGATACATGGGATCAACTTTGTCATCCTCCTTTGTACATTTTCCAGAGAATTTATATCCATCCTGTAATACGGTGACCAAAACTGTGTAGCATAATTTAAATGAGGCCTAACCAAGGATGTATAGAGTTGAAGAACAACCTGAGGACTCCTATTATTTATGCTTCTTGATATGAAGCCAAGGATTCTATTAGCTTTATTGCGAACACTTATGCACTGTTGTACTGGTTTCAGATTACTGCTAACCAGAACTCCTAAATCTTTTTCGCAATCCGTAATATTAAGATCTACATTATTTAGTTTATATGTGGCATGGTTATTGTCCTGTCCAACATTTAGAACTTTGCATTTGTCTATATTAAACTGCATCTGCCACTTCTCCGACCACTGCATCAGTCTATTCAAATCTTCCTGGAGTGCTCGAATGTCCTCGTCAGAATGAATTCGACGGCCTATTTTGGTGTCATCGGCAAACTTGCCGATGTCGCTCTTTATGCCCTCATCTATGTCGTTTATGTAGATTGTGAACAGCAGGGGGCCCAACACTGACCCCTGTGGAACACCGCTCGTAACGCTTCCCCACTCTGATTTCTCCCCATTTATGCAAACTCTCTGCTGCTATTTGTCAACCATGCCTCTATCCAGGAAAATAATTCTCCTCCTATTCCATGTGCTTTAATTTTCCTCAATAGTCTCTGATGTGGGACCCTGTCAAAAGCCTTACTGAAGTCCATATACACAATATCATATTCATTACCATGATCTACCTCCTCAAATACCTTAGTGAAAAAAGTTAATAAATTCGTAAGGCAGGAACGCCCCTTTGTAAAACCATGCTGAGATTCGTTGATTAATTTATGCTTTTCAAGGTGGCTACGAACTGCCTCGGCAATTATTGATTCCATAAATTTTCCCACTATGGAGGTTAGGCTTATTGGTCTATAGTTCGAAGCTAAGGACCTGTCACCTGTTTTGAAAATAGGTATCACATTTGCCATTTTCCACTTATCTGGCAACATGCCGTTTGTAGTGATATGTTGAAAAGATTAGCCAAAGGTGTGCTAAGCTCCTCTTTACATTCCTTTAGAACCCTTGCATACAGTTCATCAGGGCCTGGGGATTTGTTAGGTTTTAATTTATTATTTGCCTAAGGACCATGTCACTCGTGACCCTAATCGTGCACAGTTTATTCTCGTCCTGTTCTGCATAATTTATCATTACTGGAATATCGCTGGTATCTCCTGTGTAAAAACTGAGAGGAAGTATGTGTTAAAAATTCTACACATTTCCTTATCACTGTCAGTGAGTTGACCCGAGGAACTTTTGAGTGGGCCTATCTTGTCCCTGATCTTACTTCTGTATACCTGAAAGAATCCTTTTGGGTTAGTCTTCGATTCTCTTGCAACTTTAACCTCATAATCTCTTTTTGCTTTTCTAATTCCCTTTTTTATTTCTCTCTTTAACTGAATATATCGATTTCTTAATTGCCCCTCTCCTCTTTTGATTTGCTCTATATATGCCTCTCTTTTGACCAATCAGATATTTTAATCTATTGTTCATCCATTTAGGATCATTTTTGTTTGATCTGATTTCCCTATTTGGAACATAATTTGACTGAGCAGCTAGAACTTGCCTGGAAGCATCATATCGGCAACCAATCACCACCTACCTGACCCTTAGTCAGGTCATTCCAGTTCAGCCCACCTAAGTAATTTTTCAGTCCTATGAAATCAGCCAAGCGAAAGTCAGGGACGGAGACTTGATTGCCATTATTAGGGGAATTCCATGATATATTAAAACTGAGTGATTTGTGATCACTTCCCCCAAGCTCTCATTAACCTCAAGATTATTAATTAGTGTTTCCCTACTGGCAAAGAACCAAGTCAAGGAGGTTATTTCCCCTAGTAGGCTCTCTGTCACAAACTGTTTTAAAAAACAATCCTGGATCGTATCAAGAAAGTCACCTGACTCTAAATTTCCTGTCAAATTGCTCCAGTCAGTCTGTCTATAGTTGAAATCTCCCATTAGCACAACATTTTCGTATGTAGATGCCTTACGAATTTCGTCCCATAGAAGTTTACTGCACTCCCTATCAAGATTTGGGGCCCTGTAAATCACACCCAAAATTAGTTTTTCTCGGCCCTCGAGAAGCTGTAACAAACAGATTCAGTGGCTGATGCTTCTAATTTAATATCTTGTCTAACACAAACAATTTAAATTGTCTCTGACATACATCGCTACTCCACCACCTTTCCTGTTGACCTGTCAGTGTGGAATAATTTATAGCCTTGTATATGACATTCAGAGGGCATCTCTCTATCTTTCAGATTGAGCCAGGTCTCTGTTATAGCAATAATATCTATGTTTCCTGCACTTGCAATTAATCTTAGCTCATCTATCTTATTTCTTACACTCCTGCTATTAGTATAGTAAACTTAAGGGAGCTAGTCCCTTGCTGCCCTCTGCTGTCCCCCTTTGTTTGCTGACCTGATCTATTGTCTTTATTTATAACTTCATGCTGAATGCCTTTTATACATTTACTGTTTCCAACCTAGTGTTGCAACCTGTTGTTTCCCCACACCACCCATACCTCTATCTTTCATCAGTTTAAAGTCATAGGCATTTCACCAATGGCCTTCTCAATCGAGTCTGCAAGTGCTACCACCCCTGCCCAGAGAGATGTACCCATCCCTTGCATTACATATCATGTTTGCCATAAAAGTTGTTCAGTTGTCAATGAATGGGATTGCCAAGTTCCTTGCAGTATCTGTCTAGCCAGCAATTTACCCAATTGCCCTAGACAACCATTCATTTCCTACTCCCTTCTAGGCAAGATGCTACATATGATTGGGATCCCTCCCTTAGACTTAATGAAATCTATAGCTGACCTGTACTTATCTAGCAGCTCTTCTCTCCTACCCTTCCCAATATCATTTCCACCAGCACTGAGACAGATAATGGGCTTGTTCCCATTACCTGACATGATATTTCCAGCCTGTTGACTATGTCCCCAACCAGCTCCAGGGAAGCACACTCTATCTCTCATCTTCTTATTCCTATTACAAAAAGCACGGTCAATATATCTTACTGAGAGTCACCAACCACAAGAATGCGCTTACCTCCATTAGCAGGGGCAGTAGTACCCTTACCTTCACTGGCCACTGAAGTACATTCATCCTGAAGAACAGAGAAGCGATTTCCTACCTTCAGATCTTCACTCTTAACTTTCCTTACTCTGATGCGCCTCCCATTACTGTGAACCACTCGCCGCTTGTAGCAGGTGCTGGGCTGCACCTCACTGCTGGTAGCCGTTTGCTACCTCCCCAACTACAGCCTCCTCACAGCGAGAGACAGACTGCACCTCACTGCTAGAAGCCTCATTCCCCACAACTCCAGCCACCTCACACTCTCTCCCAGACCCATTGAGGTGGACCTTCAGCCTCCTAATCTCCTCCTGGAGAAGCAAGACCTCCTCCTTCAACTCTCCAACCTCAATTTTTAAAACACTGCAGAAGCAAGCCATGCTTTGTAACCGTCCACGCTAATCCCCAAAGCAGCTCAGGGTCTGTGACCCTGTGAAGTAACATTGTAGCAGGCCTACTAGCGTATGCGAGGCAGGTCCAATTCACTTACCGGCTTTAGCCAATGCTTTAAGGTAGTCAGGTCAGGTCCCATTTACCAAGGAAGAAGCACGGCAACTGACCTAGTAACACAAGCTGGTCAGGTCTAACTCTCACCCACCTACACCCACGCATGTATTTATCTAACCTATTTTCAAAACTACACAACGTCTTAGCTTCTATGACGGTACTCGGGAGTTTGCTCCACTCATCCACAACTCTATTACCAAACCAGTGCTTTCCTATATCCTTCCTGAATCTGAATTTTTCCAACTATAAACCATTGCTGCAAGTCTTGTCTATGGTATTTTTTGCATGCTATTTACATCCCCTTTATTAATTCCTGCTTTCCATTTATACACCTCAGTCATGTCCCCTCCCCCCCCTAATTTTACGCCTTTCTAGAGAGTGCAGATTCAGGGCCCTCAGCCTATCCTCATATGGAAGATATTTGATATATGGGATCAACTGTGTCATCCTCCTTTGTACGTTTTCCAATGCATTTATATCCATTCTGTAATACGGTGACCAGAACTGTGCAGCATAATCTAAATGAGGCCTAACCAAGGATATATAGAGTTGAAGAACACCCTGAGGACTTCTATTAATCATACTTCTTAATATGAAGCCAAGGATTCTGTTAGCTTTATTGCGAACACTTATGCACTGTTATCTTGGTTTCAGATTACTGCTAACCAGAACTCCTAAATCCTTTTCGCAATTAGTAATATTAAGATGTACATTATTTAATTTATATGTGGCATGGTTATTGTCCTGTCCAACAATAGGAACTTTGGAAATAAATGGTATCAAATACCGACACAGTGGAAATATAAACACATATGCAGTATAATGTGATCCTTTATTGACAACGTTTCACCCACACTGTGGGCTTTTTCAAGTCACACACAGATCTACCTGGGGTGGAAGGTACGGGAGTATTTATAGTCATGTTCAGAATGTTGAGGTCAGGTGGAGAATGCTGCATCTGATGATCTACCTGATGGAGTTATAAAGTCTTGGGGAGCTTGGCAGGGGTATTGGACAAGTTGTGAGTAGACCTTCTGCAGTGTTCTATGTTCTTATGTGGGATAGCGACGAAGAAGTTTCTTGGCGAGTGGTTCAGCTATGTTATAGAAGCCGTTGTTCTGGTTGAAATTGTTGGTTATAGAGATAAGCGATGATTCCAGGATTCTTCGGTATTGAGTGTTGTTTTCTGTGGCGATAAGTCTTGAGTTTCTGTAGTTAATGAAATGGTTGTGTGAATTGCGATGTTGTACACAGGCATTCCTTATATCGTCAGTCCTGGTTGCATATTGGTGTTCTGAAATACGTGTTTGGAGGTCTCTTGATGTTTCGCCCACATATAATTTGTTGCAGTCATTACAAGGGATTATGTTTTACCCCTGCAGAGGATGGAGGCTTGTCCTGTCTACTACTGGTGATGTCCTTGATGGTCGGGGTTTTGTGGAGGTAGATACTTGGAATGATGTATTGGAAAAGATGTTGGAAACACGTTTGGCAATGGAGTTGGTGGGAGGACTATGTATCTCTTCTCGGCAGTGTCTTCTCTGGGTGTGTTGAAGATGTTTAATGCCCGCCGTCTGCAGTCTCTGATGAAGTGACGAGGATAGTGGAGTTTAGAAAATACTTGTTCAATTATAGTGCATTCTTCCTCAAGGAACTCATTGCTGCAGATTCTGAGTGCACGCAGGAAGAAGCCATATAATTACACCACGTTTGGTTTTGGTGTCGTGGTGAGAGTGGAAGTGGAGAAGATCGTTTTGGTTGGTGGGTTTTCGATAGACTTTAAAACGAAGTTCGTGGTCAGCTTTGCAGAGCAGAACATCAAGGAAAGGAAGAGTGTTGTCGACTTCTTCTTTCAAGTGTGAACTGGATTGAAGGCTCGACCTGGTTGAGCTTGTCTTGGAGAGCTTGAACGTTGAAGCGTTTAGGAGTTATGAGGAGAATGTCGTCAACATAACGGAGCCAGGTGACAGACGAAGGAATAATGGTGGAGAAACGTTCGGCTTCTAGATGTTCCATGTATAGGTTCGCCAGGACCCGCACTGAGTGGCGAACCCATGGGTAGTCCAAAAGTCTGCTGAAAGAGGTGATTTTCGAAAGAGAAAACACTTTAAAGCCAACACATAGTTCAACAAGGTCGATGAAATTGCTGGCTGGAATGGGAAGATCAAGTGAATCGTCAATTTTCCTGCGCAAGAGATCGATGGCTTGTGTAGTAGGTACTTTGGTGAATAGGGAAGTCACGTCAAGGCTGGAAAGTTTCTTGTTCCTGATGTTGATGTTGCGAATGCGATTGAGAAGATCACCCGAGTGTTTGAGATGTGCTGGACTGATAGTGCCCAAGATTTAGAGAGGTGTTTTGCGAGAATTCCTGAGAACTGGTGGGGAGCACTGCCTATTCCCGAGGATATGGGCCTCAGTGGGATACCAGGCTTGTGAGTTTTTGGCAGGCCGTACATCCTGGCAGGTCTGGGGTTGCTTGGGATGGTGTGCAGAAGTTTCTTCCTTGCTCTGAGCCCTCAGAATGCGGCGAGTCCTTTGAAGAAAAGTTTTAGTAAGGTTGTCCACTTGGTTAGTTGTGAGAGGTTTGTAGGTATCTGGGTCATTAAGTAGATTGAGCATTTTGTTCCTGTAATCGTCAGTGTTCATGATAACAACACCACCTCCTTTATCAGCGGTGGTGACCCTGATGGTCGTGTCTTCTGCTAAACCTTTGAGTGCATTGATGTAACGTCGAGGTATGATGGGGAGCTGCGTGTTGAGAGGGCCCTGCTGAGATGATGCCTTGAAGATAGCCTTTTTGGAAGTCGGAGTCATTGTGTCTGTAGCTTTTGGCGATGAAATTGAGGTCTTGTTTTGGTTTCGTAACTCCTGTTGCGAATTTGAGGCCTAAGCTGAGGGCTTCAGTTTCTGTGGTTGACAGTGGACGAGAAGAAAGATTCTGAATAATTTCAGGTCTTCCTAAACTTTTCCAATTACTATTATCGCAGAGTGTTTGTAGTTTCCTAGTAAGTCTGATCTTCTGTTGAACATTCGCTGTGGTAACTCTGCTGCGAATGATTTCGGCGGTGCGTCTGTTCATGTTGCCCCGGAGTGTTGTGCCTAGTGTTCTGGCTTGGAGAAAAGCTTCCTTTGTAGCATTGTTTAAGTCATCTGCACACTCTTCAAGGTAGGTCCGAGCTGTAGCGGAGAAAGGTGGTTTGATTTTGGCAATTTGAGGAGGAGTAGATCTTGGTAAGACCATTTCTTGATTTCTTGGATGCAATCACGAAGAAAATTGTGTCTGTTGCGAAGTGAGTAAGCTTTTAGAAGAAGGTCCAGGTATTCTCTGTGTGAAGGATCCATTTCTACTGCAGTGTTTGACACGATGGAAATAAATGGTATCAAATACCGACACAGTGGAAATATAAACACATATGCAGTATAATGTGATCCTTTATTGACAACGTTTCACCCACATTCTGAGGGGCTCAGAGCAAGGGAAGAAACTTCTGCACACCATCCCAAGCAACCCCAGACCTGCCAGGATGTACGGCCTGCCAAAAACTCACAAGCCTGGTATCCCACTGAGGCCCATATCCTCGGGAATAGGCAGTGCTCCACACCAGCTCTCAGGAATTCTCGAAAAACACCTCTCTAAACTCTTGGGCACTATCAGTCCAGGACATCTCAAACACTCGGGTGATCTTCTCAATCGCATTCGCAACATCAACATCAGGAACAAGAAACTTTCCAGCCTTGACGTGACTTCCCTATTCACCAAAGTACCTACTACACAAGCCATCGATCTCTTGCGCAGGAAAATTGACGATTCACTTGATCTTCCCATTCCAGCCAGCGATTTCATCGACCTTGTTGAACTATGTGTTGGCTTTACGTGTTTCTCTTTCGAAAATCACCTCTTTCAGCAGACTTTTGGACTACCCATGGGTTCGCCACTCAGTGCGGTCCTGGCGAACCTATACATGGAACATCTAAAAAGCCGAACGTTTCTCCACCATTATTCCTTCGTCTGTCACCTGGTCCGTTATGTTGACGACATTCTCCTCATAACTCCTAAACGCTTCAACGTTCAAGCTCTCCAAAACAAGCTCAACCAGGTCGAGCCTTCAATACAGTTCACACTTGAAGAAGAAGTCGACAACACTCTTCCTTTCCTGATGTTCTGCTCTGCAAAGCTGACCACGAACTTCGTTTTAAAGTCTATCGAAAACCCTCCAACCAAAACGATCTTCTCCACTTCCACTCTCACCACGACACCAAAACCAAACGTGGTGTAATTATTAGGCTTCTTCCTGCGTGCACTCAGAATCTGCAGCAATGAGTTCTTGAGGAAGAATGCACTATATTGAACAAGTATTTTCTAAACTCCACTATCCTCGTACTTTATCAGGACTGCAGACGGCGGGCATTAAACATCTTCAACACACCCAGAGAAGACACTGCCCAGAAGAGATACATAGTCCTCCCCACCAACTCCATTGCCAAACGTGTTTCCAACATCTTTTCCAATACATCATTCCAAGTATCTACCTCCACAACCACGACCATCAAGGACATCACCAGTAGTAGACAGGACAAGCCTCCATCTCTGCAGGGGTATACATATCCTTGTAATGACTGCAAAAAAATTATATTGGGGCGAACATCAAGAGACCTCCAAACACGTATTTCAGAACCCAATATGCAACCAGGACTGACAATAAAGGAATGCCTGTGTACAACATCGCAATTCACACAACCATTCATTAACTACAGAAACTCAAGACTTATCGCCACAGAAACAACACTCAATACCGAAGAATCCCGGAATCATCCTTATCTCTATAACCAACAATTTCAACCAGAACAACGGCTTCTATAACATAGCTGAACCACTCGCCAAGAAACTTCTTTGTCGCTATCCACATAAGAACTAGAACACTGCAGAAGGTCTACTCACTACTTGTCCAATACCCCTGCCAAGCTACCCAAGACTATAACTCCACCAGGTAGATCATCAGATGCAGCATTCTCCACCTGACCTCAACATTCTGAACATGACTATAAATACTCCCGTACCTTCCACCCCAGGTAGATCTGTGTGTGACTTGAAAAAGCCCACTGTGTGGGTGAAACGTTGTCAATAAAGGATCACATTATACTGCATATGTGTTTATATTTCCAATAGGAACTTTGCACTTGTCTATATTAAACTGCATTCGCCACTTCTCCGACCAATTCATCAGACTATTCAAATCATCCTGGAGTGCTCTAGTGTCCTCATTAGAATGAATTGGACGGACTATTTTGGCGCCATCAGCAAATTTGCTTATGCCGCTATTTATTCCCTCATCTATATCATTTATGTCAATTGTGAACAACATGGGGCCCAACACTGACTCCTGTGGAACACCGTTTCTGACATACCCCATTCTGATTTTTACCCATTTATGCAAATTGTCTGTTACCTTTTTGTCAACCATGCCTCTACCCAGGAAAAAAATTCCTCATATTTCGTGAGCAGTAAGTTTCCTCAATAGCCTCTGATGTGGAACTCTATCGAAAGCCTTACTTAAGTCCATATACACAATATCACATTCAGTCCCATGATCTACCTTTTCAAATACCTTAGTGAAAAAAAGTTAGCAAATTTGTAAGACAGGAACGCCCTTTGTTAAACTGTGCTGAGATTCATTAATCAATTTATGTCTTTCAAGATAAATAACAAAAAAAGGCACAATACCGTGACTGGAACGATACACAAATAACCCGCACATAGAAGAGAGGAGCTTACGACGACGTTTCGGTCCGACTTGGACCATTTACAAAGTCACACTGCCTTTCAAGATGGCTACATATAGCTTCGGCAATTATTGATTCCATAAATTTTTCCCACTGTGGATGTAAGGCTTATTGGTCTATAGTTCGAAGCTAAGATCTGTCACCTGCCTAGTAAATAGGTATTACATTTGCCATTTCTCCTTTGTCTGGCATTATGCCAGTTTGTAGTGATATACTAAAAAGATTAGCCAAAGGGATGCTTAGTTCTCCTTTACATTCATTTAAAACCCTTGCAAACAGCTCATCAGGGCCTGGGGCTTTGTTAGGCCTTAATTTCTCTATTTGCCTGAGGTCCATGTCACTAGTTACCTCAATCGTGCATAGTTTATTATCGTCCTGTTCTACATAATTTATTATTTCTGGAAATTTCCTAGTATCTTCCTCAGTAAAAACTGAGAGGAAGTAGGTATTGAAAAGTTCACACACATTTTCTTATCACTGTCAGTGATCTGACGTGAGTTGCTTTTAAGTGGAGAAAATTATCAGGAAAAGAGTGTTGGAGCACCTAGAAAGGAATGAGCTTATCAACGACACCCAGCACGGTTTCAGGGACGGGAAATCCTGCGTCACAAACCTACTGGAGTTCTATGTCAAGATGACGGCAGTAAGACAACAGAGAGAGAGAGGGGTGGGTAGATTGCATTTTCTAGGACTGTAAGAAGGCGTTTGACACAGTTCCACACAAGAGATTAGTGCGAAAGCCTGGGGACCCGGCCCGGGATAACAAGGGCACTACATG